>CM048932.1:10478328-10981953 GCA_026686955.1 Epinephelus cyanopodus | reverse complement strand
ACATGCTGGAGGAGACGAGAGAAGAGGAGAGGAGAGGAGCGCGAGCTGGGGGTGTTTTAACCCAGGTTCGGAAAGACGGAAAATTGTTTTAAAGAGGAACTAAAGCAGAAGTTTGGTTTTTTGACACCTGGACCTTATTTTTAGGATTAAATATGCTCATAGACTCACCCAGACAATTTTGGTGGAGCTCGGAGCCGTTTTCAAGCAGTTTAGATCCATCCGACGGCGTTTTTTTTCATGCCATAGTAACGAACGGGGCCAGAAATCGAAGCCCCTAAATTAGACATTAACACACCACCAGTTAGCCCCCATTCATGGACATGCAGTGGTTGCTCGTTCTCTGGCCAGCTGTTCGACTCTTTCCCTCTGCTTCACCGAATGCAACTTTCTCTGCCGACATCAACATTACCCCAATCCCCATTCTGCAGCCGAGTGCATAAATGTATGTTACCTTAGCTGTAATGTTGCCTGTTTATCGGAGAAATGCGATGTGAAGACGATGCAGACTGCCCTCGTGCTAAATGCTGTATCTGTCTTAGCTAAAGTTATGGAAAATTACCGTCACTGAAACAAATATTACTCACCAATCCGCTGAATTCTTAGCCTTGCTCCGGTGACTATACAGGCTCCGCCATTGCTTCCTCCCCTCTCGGAAGTTCTAACCGCCAAAATCCGAATATCAACAGTGTTTACCTGTAATACACATAATCTACATGCCAGAACACAGTTGCTGTAAATTGTACAATATTTAACCGGGAAGTTATGCAGCAGGTTACTGTAATTTGTTTTTACCCATAATGCATTGCGGTATACAGTTAAACATTGTACAATGACAAAACAAGAAGATACTGTAAAATTTTACTGTAGATATTACAGCAATTTGTTACAGTGTACTTTCTGCTCTAGAAATAGTCCCAATGTTAACAATATGGTCTATTGAAACCACCCAACCTCACTGGACAATCCCCCCCCACCCCCCTCCTCACACACTGCAATTTAATCTGTTGAGTCATGTTCATTGTATGGCACAACATGCACCATGAGCGCACGTATGCCTCTGTCTCAAGAGGACCACCTCTAGAAGATACAGGCTCTGTGTGTTCACGTGTGTGTTTTTGCATAGTAATCTTTGCAGCCTGTTAGAGAGATTGAAGCGGGTGTTTATGTGCCAGACACTGTTTACATGCAGGTGAGAGCTCAATTAACAGTCAGCACATTTGCACATATCAAAGGTCAGTGGTTGATGCATAGAGGTTTTTTTACAGAACCATCAATTGCCAGCCTCAGTATCGCCTGTGTCGCTGCCAAATCGCTCGTCACCTCTCCATAGCCTCACTCTGTGGGCCACTTAAATTTCACATGGCCATTTAACAAATTATGCCTATTGTTCATATGACAATGGAGTCTCTGTGGCTGAATGGGAAGTAGCGACTCTTATGTGGGCCGTGACTGAATTCCATAAATTCCTACATAAAAAACAATGTATTAAGGAACAAAACCGGAAACTAGATCAGATATCATGAGATATGTAGGTATTTAAGTAATCCACTCTACTTAATGCCACGTCAGCATATCTGCACAGGCGTGGTTTGTTTTGTCCCACATTTGCTTTGTTATGGTAGAGTCTGGTTTCGTGTATTAGCGCTAATGGGAAACTGAGTGAGCAGGAGAAAAGAAAGTGACTAATTAAAGGAAAGAACGAGAAATGGTGATTCTTCTTTACACATACAAAGAGACGGGGATGTTATAAAGAGCAGCAGTAAAAAGCTTAGGAATGAACTAAGAGGAGGATAATTGAAGCACTAGAGTCCCACTTCTGTAATGATATGTCTCGTTACCTATAAAACCGGGTTCCTGGCTCTCTCAGTCCTCTAATTTTTTTTTTGCGTCTTTATAGCCTGTCCTGTCAGAGCAAAGACTATTACAGATGCCTTCAAGAAAGAATTTAGACTACTTAAGAGCGCTATATTTCTGCAACTTATATAAACTCTAGTAATTTGCTCATAGTCAATTGCATTGAGGACAGATTGGTTGTTAAAAAGAAAGAAAAATATTGACAAAAGTGGGACACTAAGAAATCCAGAGCTCTCATTGGCATACATTTTCAGTATGTCAGGTTCAAAAGACAATTGAAGTTAAGATACTGTTCAAGATTACTGATGTGACTTTTGTTTTGTATCCTCAGTCATGTAAAAACAGCTTGATTTGCTTAATTGGAAAGCCTCTGAAAAGCCTTAAAGGGATATTGCAGATTTTTTGAAATGGGGTTGTAGGGGTATATCCCTACACTGTGTATTATGTACAATAGATGTCAGTCGGCATGGCCCCAGTTTGGAGAAGCAGGCTAAGTCCAGCATGGAAGCTAACAATGTACAGCTGTGAAGGGGCGGGGGGAGGGGCAGACAAATGGATTTTAGCCACCTAAAGAAAGAAAAAAACTATACAAATTTAAGTGCATGCTACATTTAGAGTGCTATCAGTGCTTTACCTTGCTGTCACACAGTGATTTCCAACAGGAAAATTAAGCTGCTGTGTCGCTCTCTTCAAAGCCAGACTCCATTGCGAAAAACAGTGATTTAAGATAGCTGAACACATGAGCTGTTGGTCTACTACTGCCTTCAATATTATTTTGTTTGTGTTAACTGATTGAAGCAGTGGTAGACCAGCAGCTCCTGTGGTCAGTGAGCTAAAAGGACAGTTTATGTAAATGGGGTCTGGTGGCTTTGGTAACATGAACGGGGAACTGAAGCCATTAACGTCTTCCCTGTCTGAAGGGGCTCTCTGATGGAAACATAAAGTGGTGAAAATATATCCAATATAGCGTACAATTAAATTGATATCAATTTGTTAAGGTGGGACTTTTTTTAGGTGGCTGAAATACATTTTAATGCAGACCCTCCATCCACGACAGTACTTTGCTTAGCTTCTGTGTTGGACTCCAGCCTGCTCCTCCAAACAGGGAGCGTGCCGACTGACATCTGCTATATGTAATAAACTGCCGATGTATGAGTACCTCATACAAACCCACTTCAAAAAAATCCAAACTTTCCCTTTAATACAGTTCAACACTCATTTCTGCCTCTGTTCTTCCATCGCTCTCCCATAGCGTGTTGTTTGACCTGGGATTTAAAGGGGAGCTGCCATGTAGATTAGAAAGAAGGGGATTATTGAAAGGAGATGGACAGTGAAAAAATTTGTGGAGAGCTTACACCGCTTTGCATGCATGCTCACATATGAACATGTGCATCGGCTCATACCCCCCAGTGTGATCAATGAAGTCTCAGTCTATCTGACTTAGGGAAATATAAGTATGCAGATGTGTTTTTGTGTCTAACCACGCAGTCTATAATCCTTTCACATGTGTGTTATTTTGCTGCTCCCAGCGTGTTTGCAAGCCGGACGCTTATTTGTTTGATCTACACAGGATTGATTTCCCTGTGTAAGCATTCGCTTAAATGTCAACAACAGAGTGCGGGCTATTCACACTGTAATCCTGACATTGTGTCTTTGATGAGCATTGCACATGGCCTCACTGTGCGTGTGTTTGTGTGTGTGTGTTCTGTGTCACTCAGTGTGCGTGTCAGCATGAAACAGACTGTGTAAAAGCTGTAGGTAGAATAACCGCAAAATTAAAAAATCAATAAGTGGATCAACAGGTAATTAATCACCAACTGTGATAATCAAGTCATTAATCAAGTGAAATAACAAACATTCTTTGGTTCTGGCTTTTTAGGTGTGATTATTTCGGAGTGTTAATCAGACAAAAGAAGATTTGAAGGCTCTTGGGGATTGTGAAAGGCATTTTTCACAGTTTTCTAACCACAGATTTTTAATCAATTAATTAAGAAAATAATTGTCAGGTAAAGTAGGTATCAAAACAATTGGAAGCTGCAGCCTGGTAAGATTTTTTTAATAGTATCAGATTATTTTGCAAATAAAGCCGGGTTATACTGGAATACTTTGGGTCTTAAGGAAGCCATTTCTTGTTCATGCATTGACACAATACTATTAAATGCTTTCACACACTCTCTATAGGCATTGGTCAGCAATTTCAGGCTAGTTGTTATTGTGTGCCATATGATATGGGCTGGTACTTGGTAAACAGAAATGGTGTTGGCAGACCTTGAGCTCCTACGATTCCCCCCCCCCAGTGTGAGCTGAACTATTGTGTTTTGGGGCTCTATGGGGGCCTATAAGATGAAGTCCACCAGTGGAGGAGGGAGATAAGACAAGAGGTACACAGCCTCAGGGGAGACCGCTGGCTAAGCTTAAATCTGCAGAGCCAGCCTGCCAATAAGCACAGTATGAAATAATACAATAGCAACTAAAACTAAACTTAGAGGTGTTAAGCAGTTCGGTCGCATATTATGCTTATTCAGTTATCCAAAATAGTTATTAGGCTAGTCTATGTAGTGCCAGGTCGTTCCTGTTTGGTTATTATTCGAAGGAGTGTTTGCTGTGCAGTGAGAGGGCATACATCAAGATCTAATCAAGTCCTGTTAAACTTGTTCTGTGTTAAGGACTTCTCATCTTGTTTTCCTTTCATATAACATTACACATGAAACTGATCATGAATATTAAGTTATTTGTAGATGGAAACAAAGGCAGGGAGAGATAGATGAGCTCAGATGGATAAGTATGAGTAATCAGGCTCTGAGTCCACTGCAAGAGCAAATGATGGTCATGGATTTGCCAGGTCACCTGAAGAAATGCCAGAATACATGCCAGCAAATCCTCGGCTTTGACAGCTTGAATGTTAGCTTATATAGCTGTTAATGTCCTATTCACTGTTGTTCCCCCCCGACGGCTCATCTGTTGTGTATCTATAATCAAGTACAATCTAAGATGATGTAAGTTGTGGGTATTTTGTTATGAGCCTTTAATCAAGATAGTGCTTTTATATACGTATCAATGAAATGGAAATCCTTTGTTGGGTAGAATTTTGACTAATGGAGACAACAATCTTTGACATTGACCCAGTGTTAAAGGGACATTTCGGTTTATTTCAGCCTGTCTCCTATTGTCCTAAATGTTTCAAGTGACAACCAGAGACATAAAAATAATAGTTAGCATGTTAGCCGTGAGCCTAGATACAGCCGGGGTGCATAGTAGCGTCAGACCTGTTAGTGAGCGGGCATACTTCAAGTGCAAAGATAGTCGACTAAACTAGCTTTTTTTACACAATGGCCGCCTCATATCATTAGGATAAATGTCAGAGAACATATAGAAAACGACATGTAAACGTGTTGTCTTACCTTACCGGTGTGGTGCCATGTTTGTTTACCATTTAGCTAGCTATTTCTGCTTTTCAAAGCTCGGCCAAAATATCGCGAGAACAAGCAGCAATCTCATACTGTGCCTGAAATCTCGCGAGAACAAGCAGCAACAGCTGGAAGGCAGAACCGCTTGTTTTGTCACTGACAGGCTAAGATTGTTAATTTTAGTGTCTTACTACATGATGGAAAGGATCCCTACAGAGATAGACCTTTTGTTAAAGAGTAAGATCCTTTTTGTTTCAGCAGACACAGCCCCGAAATTGCCCACACTAATTTTGGGGTGCAGAGTGCCAGCATATTTTCATATCCAACTGCGCGAATTATGGGTTTATTTTAACTTTTCTTAAACTGTTGTAATGAGTTTGTAATTGTTCGAACAGTGTTGGGACTAACCAAGATGTTTTTTGTGAGTTAATTTGTTTCTGTCGACTTTGAATTGAGTGTGTTTTATGCTGATAAAATCACTGTTTATTTAAATAGAGTCTGGTGAGTTTGGCAAATTCTGTCTGAACAAAAAGGATCTTACTCCTTAAAGTAAAGGAAGTCTATCTCTGTAGGGATCCTTCATAAGTCGTCCTTGGACAATTATCTGAACCTGTCAGTGGCAAAAACAAGCAACTTTTAGACATAAATTGACAGTGCGAACATTCGCCCAAATTGTTACTTTGCACCTTGTTTCGCTGCTGTCGGCTGCAGCGGTCTTGCCCAGAACTGAAACGGTTTCATAACTTGTTCCCATCAGCCACTCAGTCACAAAAACAGATTGCAACCAACTGAAATTTTTCCTGTGTGCTAAGTGTGTGGGAGAACTGGCCTACGTAAAAACACAAATAGCCTTATCTAGAGTGTTCAGTTTGTCTGTTCTGGGCCACTATAAAACAACATGGCGGTCTCCATGAAAGAGGAACCTCTCTGTATGTAGATATAAACGACTCATTCTGAAGTAAAGACAACGCAGTGATTCTTAGTTTCAGGTGATAATACACTAATGAAAACATAGTTATAAATATTTTATTTTATTCTCTGTCAATATATCCTTTTAAATCCAACAGTACCTTTAAGTTAATTTGAGTTTTCAAACCAGCATTTATTAGTTTTCCCATCTCACTGTTAACTTTAACTCTCTGTTACTTGTGTAAGGAATCTGTACATGAATACAAGTTGCTTGTGACGCAGCATGATGGTGCAGGAATGTGTGTGACTGTGTGCCTTTGTGGCACACTCGAAAAAAAAGTTTGAAAACAGCGCTGCCAGAGGTCTGTCTGTGCCCGTCTCAAGTGGTTGCTTCATTAGTGGGACCCCTCTCATCTTTTTCTCCCTCTCTCACTACTTATTTGTGCTCTTTATTCCTTTTAATCATCGCAAAAAAAAAGCTCACCCCCCCTCTCCTCCTCCTCCTCCATCTTGCGTATCTGTTTGTCTCTAGCCAACAGTGTCACACAGACTCCTCTGTTCTCTGTCCGTCTCTAGTCTTGTATAATGAGTTCTGCTTTGGATAGTACATTCTGCAATTTGGCCTTTACTGTGGGGCCAAGAGGGAGTCAGGGTGGGGGGGGGGGGGGGGGGGGGGGGGGGACATGAAGAAGAGGAGGAAGAAAAGACAGCATGGATAGATGGCCCCAGTCTGTCACTATAGCAGCATGAGTATTAAGTTAGCAGTCAAACTTTGAGTTCAGAGAGGCAAACTTTTGGCTCTCTAGTTATGGGAGTGGTGGCTTTCTTGAAGAGTAATCAAATTTAGGGATGTTTCAAATTCTGTGTATTTGTGTATCCAGTGTCACTTCGGTTTGCCAGACATATTAGATTGGCTTTGATCTTCTTACGGGCATCCACTCCAACACTCCACTTACTTTGTGATGAAGACATTAGCTCGAGAACAGAAAAGCCTCTTTATTATCTGTCATTAGAGAGGTTGGTTGATTTCTCTGTCCATCTGTTTATCCTTTCTTTGCCAAATTTTTATGGATTAATTCAGATTAGAAGTGGATTGGACAGCAATATTAAGATGTTGTGTCTGAGCGGGCAGTTAGCCAGGATGATATATCAAAGTGCTGTGCTATAACAGCCATGCAGGTTCTGACTTTCTTACCGTGGCACTATCCAATCAAAGCCAACCACAACAACAAACCAAATTGGATTAAAATATTCCAGTGCAATTGCAGTTATTTTGATTTTACAAGAGACTTTCTTACAGTGTGGTGCAACATGTTTCGGTAAATACTGGGCCTGTGGTATGATGATTCACAGACATTCCCACTGTGCACTTTATGTGTCTGCATCTGTTAAAGCCATCTAGCTACAGGACAGTTAGAAGTGTCATAACTCAGTGCTGTTAACATCAGTTGTACAAAACCATGTTCTCCAGAAGGGGTCAGTAGCGATACAGTTTTGTTCTGTCATTTGGCTCACATTCCACATGATATACAGCTCCTGTAAATATAGATTGTGTGTTTCCCGTAATGAAAGTGTGACAAGATAATGACTCGGGTTCATTCTGAATAGTTTCCTCTATTAGTATCTGGAGCTGTAACAGCAGATTCATTGATAAGTCCACCAAAAAAGTGAGAATTTTTTTTTTTTTTTTTTTTTTTTCATGCACAAATGCCAAACATTTCCCAGTTCCAGATTGTCACTTGCAAGGATACGCTGCTTTTTTATGTTGCTTGATAATAAATTGAATATATATAAAGTTTGGATTGTTTGTCCAGACTTATTTCCTGACATACTTAATAATTAATCGAGAAGATATCTCCAAAATACTCAATAATGAAAATAATCCTGAGCTGCTACACATTATCTCCATGTACACTCAGTTGCCAGTTTATTAGGTACACCAAGTTAAAACTAATGCAGTCTTATATGAGTCTGTTATATCTTCAAAACATTATGATGTTTAGTTTTTATGCCTCTGAGCTAGGGGTGGGCAATATGGCTCCAAAATAGTATCATGATATTTCAAGGTATTTTTGCTGTTCTTGACGATATGACATACAATATAAGTAAAAAATATGTATATATTTAATTTAAGAACATAGATTTGCAACAAAATAAGTGATATAGTTTTGCATGTCAACCTTCAATTATTCAGTAAAAACTAAACAAAATTATCTCTAATTTCTTCAGTTTGTAAACAACAACAGTAACTCAGTGAGATTCCGACTATGTGTACAATATCAAAAGCTCAACAAAATAAAATTTACCACAACATTTAAACAGTTTCCGAGTACAATAAATGTACCCTAGTATCTATCTATATTAACCAACAAGTTTGTTCTTTTTTAGCAAAATCCTAAATAATTGAATTGGGGTTTTTTTTCTTGGATCTTTGTGCTCTGCTGTTTCTCCTCTAATCATCACCAGTGTAACCTGTGACAGGCTGGTATGCTACCATAACTATCGCACATTCACATATATGTAGTTGTTGTTGAGCCATGAGCGTCACATGGGTTTACATTAACATGATCATGAAACATTCAGGATGCCCAGGTCTAACGACACCACGATTAATTCCAAACTACTGATACTGCTCTTTTCGGAATCACTGCAGAAGCGCTTTCAGCCATGCTTGTTGTTGCCATGGGTAACAGTACGAGGTCAGTATGACAACAATATTGAAATATCACGAGTATTACGATATGAATATTTTATATCTTATTAAAAATGATACTGGTATTATCATTAACAAGATGACACACCTCTCCTCTATGCTAGTGACAGCTGTGGCTGGAGGCATTGTGTTTTTTCGGGTTGTCATATTTGGCGCAAACGTCTACTTGGACTTAAGAATGAACTGATTAGATTTTGGTGGTCAGAGTGTCCAATATGATGAAATGATAAAGTGATGACATTTTATATCTAAAAGGTTAAAGGTCAACTTCACTGTGACATCATAATGTTCTGCAAAAAAACACTTTTCTGGCCATAAAGCAATATCATAACTCAGGAACAGAGGGAGAGACATTTGGGTGTCCACCTTGAAACTGCTGATTGTATAGATCTTCTGTGAAGCGTCCACGTTATGGAATTTGTAGCCTCTTTGCAGCAACATCCATATTTGATATTAATTTCTATATGGCTACATTTGAGTCTGGGTAGACATCAATGTAAACTGCAGCTTGACCGGCTGGTGGAGGCAAACAACAGCAAGGTGGCGATTACAGTTGTAAATGTGTTTTAGAGAGGTGTTGAGTGAACTGTTCATTTTGGAGGCAGCAGGCTGTGGTGCCATTGAATTGTACAACATACTGACAGGTATTTCTGTTGTTTTGTCCACCCCATTTATATCAATGTGCAGGCTAAATAATAGACGCTCTCTTTGTGTAATACAGTACATGTCAACAGCACCATCAGTTCAACTTGAGGATGAGAGATGGACAGATAAAGAAAAGACTGCTCACCCTGGTCTCCGTCTGACACCTATAAGAGTTTGTTGCTGTTTACACCAAAGCAGCAGTGACTTTATTATAATAAAGTCAAGTTGTCTCTTAGAGGGTAAACTATTATCTGCCCAAGGAGATTCAAGCAGCAGTAGCTATCAATTTTGTCTTATCCACTGCTCGTAATCCATACTAATATTTTTTGTCATTTCCAGGCGATCAAGTTTTGCCCAGACTGTCAATCCTTGAATCTTTATGGCTTCTTATCACATGCTGGTCTGCTCTGTTATTTCAGAGGGGTCTAATCCCCGTGACTCCCTCTGAGGTGTTTTGCTCTAATGGCTGACTATATTTTACGTGTAATAGCCAGTATGTGCCACTTTCTGTGTGAAACCCACTATCCATTTTGGGACAATAGAATGAGCTATGTTGGCAATCAATACATCTCTTTTTGTCTTTTTGCTTGCTCTGAAAGTGGAATTACTTCCATTTTCCCCTCAGCTGGGGACTTCACCGGCATTTTCCAAGTCATTTTATAGAGCTTAAAAGGTTCAGTGACTTTCTTTGTTTTAGGACATTTCTATTCACAGTAATATAGTTTTAATTCTCAGAAGGCTTTTAGCTGCGTTATCTCAGTCACCAGTTTGTGTTTTAATTTGAGTGTCCTTATGTGTGTAATTGATGTTGAGATGCATGTGGAATATATAGCCAAATGAATATATAGGGGATTATGTAATTTTCTTGCAGCATAACCCTCAGAACTTCTCTAACTCTTTCAACTGCCGGCACTCTTTCAAGTCAGCCATACTTAACATGCTGCTGAGAAATGAATAAAACAGTCTAACTTGAACCTTTCTTTTTCTTTCTCCCTTGCTGCCATGTGCATTGGACTCTTCCCTCCATTGGTCTCTTCAACAGGTAAGACGTTTTTACTTTTTCCTGTGATTATTACCTGTGTACGGCTAGTTCTGTTCACATCTTCCATCTCTCAGGTTTCTTTCTGGTCTCAAGGCCGACATATTCTTTGCTCCAATCTCTAAAGGATCTGTTGTGTTTGAGTAACACAGTATCATTTAGCCACATTGGCTGCAATACAACATAACATAAGGCCTTTTTGATGAGTCATCTGCAAAGTCCTGCACTGGGTCGGGTTGCTGCGGATACCGATGTCCATATTCCAGTACTTGCATTAAATCATTATCAAGCACTCACAAAAAAAAAAAAAAAGAAAACAAGACACAAAACAGAAGAATAGGAATGCATATTGGCCAACAACAAAAAATAGCTGCAATCTGAAATTCATTTATTGAATAACCAGGCTTCAGTTGGCAAACTTTTTGTTACTGCTGTTACACGGGTTAGACACAGCAGTGAAGGACTGTTTCCAGTGCCCAGAGCCGCTTTCTTTCCAATTAGTTCAACGATAACCAGAAAAAGGTTAGTGTGTAAAAGAGCAAAAGAGGCGTGACAGGCATGATGTTTAACACAACAGCGTCTCTAGTGTGATATGTGACATAATTATGTGCCTGGACAATTAGTCAAATTTTAATCAAGATCACGATTTTGACTTCAATGAACATGATCGACTGTGATATTATCCATCATCAACCATAATCATTTGTGGTTTGGGCATAGGAGAGAACAAGTCATCCGCAAAGAATGCATGAAACGTTTCTGTCCTACAACTAACTTGTTAAACCACCTAAAAAAGATGATAATCTGCAGGACAATGCATAAATGCCAAGAAGAAAAATTTTGCTAACATTACAATATCACTACTGTTAATCCCGTCCTTGTCCAGTGTCAACTCAGACATTTATAACAGCAACACTGCATCATGTCATGGTGCCATGACCACTGTCAAATTTGATCTCAATATTGATAAGAGCAATCTTGATTATGATTTTGGCCATAACCATGCAGCCCTATCCATGGGCAGCACTTTCTAAACAATAACAATGTCATAACATGGCAATAACAGTCATTTACTATCCCTGTCACACAGAAGCTAATTTGTCGAAATTTTTGGCTGCTGTTGTTCTTCTTTGAGTTAGCTGCTAACTGCTTCTAGCTGCTTTTTTTTTTGCCATGCAGATGCTGAACAGCTTCTGCCAGATCCGGCAACTGTGTCATGTGTCAGACTGAGCCAGAGCTGAAGATGCAGCCGATTGATAGCAACAGGGAAAATACTTTGGATATGTGATGACAGATGATTACCGGTTATCTTTGTGTCACGTTGCACATCACCTGAGAAAGTGAAAGTAAACATCTGAGCGAGTGCTTTGCATGTGTAAATGGGAGTGTACACTAGGCAAAATGGCATAACCGCAAACGGTGTGTTTAATCTTGGGTCATGGGACTTATAAACAGGTTGGGGCGAGCCCGTCTTTGACTTGGAGATATTTACTGGTAACGGCTTGGCTCTGATCTGGAGCTTTGCGGCTGCAGGTGTGCAAAACTGGATCCATGCAGGACTCTGGTTCTGGGTCAGTGTTTTGATCATACAGGAGAACAGGAAGTAATTTCATCCCTTAGGCTGCACATTAAGTTAACTCCAAACACCACACCCAGTGTTTGGCTCCAGCTCAGTGTACTCAGCATGCTTAATGGCTTGTGCTGATCACAACAGTAAACTAAATGCTTAATCTTAATATATTTATATTCAAGTCATTAGTGTGTCTTTATCCGCCTGCAAGACTTGTTGTTTCCAGACCTTTTCCATTCTGCTCTCATGAATTAACAATTCAGCATGCTGACTGCCTGGAAAGTGGGCGACTAAATACCTAGTGGGAATGCCTGGTTTTGAAGTGATGCCATCACAGTGTTTAAGGAAACTTGCAAATCAGCATTGTCTTTGCATCTTTATCCATCTTAAATGTATTACTGATAAATGCTTTGGTAATAGATAGACAATTTACAGAAATAATTTGCCAATTTATTTGAAAGAAAAAAAGTCATAAACTCTTAGCTACTTAATTCTGACATGCTTTGATGTTCACTGGTAACAAATTTGAACTTACCAGTGTTTACACCTATTTTGAAATATAACTTTTTAAAAGTGCGAAAAATCTGGAACTTTAATTTTGGTAATCTTCCTCATTGATGCACATTTAGTCTGTATGAAGTCAGAGTTGTCCTGGATTGAACTTTAGTCAGTGTCTTTTGAGAGCAACCCAAATCAAATATATACACATGTATCACATATATTTGTATCTCTTATTTTTTAAGGCACACAAGTAACATGTTTCACACTTCCTATCATATAATTGAATTCACTTAAATCCCATATATGTTGCATAAACACTGTGTTAACACCTTATTTTGAAAACGGATGGAGTTGCGTGTGTTTCCTGGGCTGTGCCAATGTATTTACTACAAAAGTCAAAATACAGGTGGCGCTTCAATTTTTGCAGCACCTTATTTGATCCATGAGATGAGAGTAACGGTTAGCTTGACGCAGAAATGTTAGATGAGGCCTCTGAACCCCCAAGAAGCACAGGAGCTCAGGATTTGACCTAGCTTGGCTGACTGAGAAAACAAAACTGCCCTTACACTAGCTGTAAGCGTAGTAATGTTGTTGCTCACAAAGCAACACACACATGAACCAATTCCCAGTCCCCCCTTTTGATTAGAGAGTGATTAGATTGTGGTGGTCATAGATCAAAGGTCAAGGTCTAGGTGAAGTCATCTGTCTCATTCTTGTGAAAATGATATCTCAAGAATACTGTGAAGGAATTTCTTTAACTTTGGCACAAATGTTCACTTGGACTCAAGCATGAAGCAGTTTGACTTTGATTGTCAAAGGTCAGTGTCACTGTGACCTTGTCTGTCTCATTCTTGTAAATGCGCTATAACACGTAGAGGGAGTTTCTTCAACTTTTGCACAAATGTTCACTTGGACCCAACAATGAACTGTTTGGATTTCGATGATCAAAGGTCAATGTCAGTGTAACCTTGCCTGTCCCATTCTTGTGCACACAATATCTCAAGGACACCTTATGGGAATATCTTTGAATTTGTCACAAATGTCCAGTTGGACTAAAGAATAAACTGATTAGGATTTTCTGGTTGAAGGTCAACATCAGTGTGACCGAACAAAATATATATTTGGCCATAACGTAATAATTCATATTCTAATTATGACAAAACTGTGACATCATAATGTTCTCCATAAAACATTTTTTGGCTAGTGCTGTATCTCAGAAACACAAAGGTAAAGATTGTGTTAGATGGTGACACTAATCTTGATTGTCCACCTTGTCATTGTGCTGATTGTATAGATCTTCTGTGCTGCTGGGGGGAAATGTGTGTGAAGCATCTATGTTTTCACAGACATGGATGTAATTTGTAAGTAAAACTTGACTGGTGCGCACAGGCATACAACCGAAGGGGGGTAATTCTATTTTTATTAAAAAAAATATTCGCGGTAAATAGAGACACAGGGATATTCTGTTTCTGGCCTTGGTAGCACATAAAATACTTGTTAGTTGAACAACTGATTAGTGGCTTTGGTCTAAGAATGTGTGTATGTACATGTCTTTATTTGAACAGGAGTATTGAACAAAGATCATTAGCCTTTATACTAAACAAGGAGAGATGTACCAGGTTTTAGTAAATTGCTATCTTCGCCCATAGTCCCTGGACAGGTGGACAGAAAAATTATAGACTAGACATATCATCACCACAAGACTTTCCCTTTAATCAGTTTTACAGATCTGCTGACAACAGTCATATATGGATAACAGCCAACCGGCTATTAATGTTCAAGGTGTTATCTTCTTGTATAAAACTGATTTTTAGAACCAAATCAGATTTGTATCACAGATATATTATTCTCAACATTACAACAAGACAAGCAAGAAGAATTCGTTCTTTTGTATGTTATTTTCATCTGCAGAGTATTTGGCTATCTCAAATGTAGTCAGTATTTAACATTGCAAACACATTTTGGGAATCATTAGCCATGTTTCCATAAACTAACTTTAATGTGCATTTTGAAGTGTAACATTAGAAAAGCTGTAAAAGGGGAAACAGCTAAATTCAGTAAAAGATTCCTCAATTGTGCAAAAATGTTTTCATGGCCATTGAGGTGGTTTTGCCTTTGTTGAAAAAGAGTTGATGCAATAAAATGAATATGGAAAGGTCTTTGCAGAATAAGCTTTAACAAACATTTTAGCAAACATTCAACTCACAAGACTGATCCGTTCTTTCAACCACTGGCTTGTTCTAGCTCATTAGAATTATTGCATGAATTTGTCTTTGTCTCTGGAAAGCATTAAACATGGCCAATACCAGCTGACAATGAAAATTTCCACAATTGAAAATAATTCCTGAGGACCTCTCTCCGTTTTTCTTTCATAGATATATTAGATGGCCACGGTGACTTGATAAGTTTTCAGTACCTCTGCTTTTACTGGTGGATTATAGCAATGATGAAACTGTTTTGCAGAGCCTAGTTTATTCACTCCAAACCAGTTGATGGAAATGCCTGTGATTCACATTTCTTTTGCAACATTTTGAAAATTTGCTTAAATTTTGCTTGACAATTTAATGAAAACATGGCTGCTATTGATGGTGCTCCTGTCCTGTACTAGAAGAATTCACAACTGGCATTCACATTAAAACAAAAGCCAGAGGCCAGAGGAGGCCAGCAGCAGCACACGAACTCCGCATGACCCTGATTCTCCGGTCTGTCTGTCTTTAGGCTCCTGGCCTGTTCAACAAGAACTCATTGTAGGTAGCTATTCCCACAGTGACCTTAATGCAGGCTAGACAAATCACTCTGCTTGTAATTAAAAAAGCAGTCTGGCGTCACACCAGCCACAGCAATATGAGTTCAGTTGTAACCCTAATTTATGTGTATTATGTGACCTTACCAGATACGGCTTTAAACCTGGACACTTTGTGATATACCATTGGTTTCTCCATGAGATATAGAGAACATGTTAACAATGTCTTCAGGGTGTTTCATGAGCCCTGCAGCAGCATTGTGAAGCCTGAAGGCCTTTACGCTCCCTCTGCTACCCGGCACGAGGCTCTGGCTCGCTCTGGAGTGATGTATACCTGCTAATGGTCCTACTAAATACTCTCTGTGGGACCAAGGGAACAGTCAGGTCTATGTTAGAGACATACTGAGACATACACACACTGCTGCACTCTGTCGTTGTGAGTTTATGGGCTGAGGTAATGACAAAAACTCCACACAGCGTGTAGCGTTATGGTCCCCATTGCTCTCACTAGCAGCAAGCGGCATCACAGTGAACAGTTGAGCAGCCATAGAGGGAAGGGAAGATAATGCAGAAGGTGAGGATGAGACAGCAGAGGACGAAGATTTAAATACATTTATCTGGGGATGGTGGAGACATTGATTACAAAGAGGTTGAAATTTGTGTTGTTGTTTTTTTTCTGAGGCGGTTGTTTGTGACCGTGCATATTCAGGACTGATTTGTATGCTTTTGTTTGTATCATTAGCATTTTTATTCGATAATGTGTTTGTGGTCATTGTTGTTTTGTTTCTGTATTTCCTAAAAGGCATTTGTCAGTCACAGTATGGACGCTTCTGTGACTTCTGCCTTGAATTTTCTTTTCTGTTCTTTACTGCTGGTATATATCTGTGTTCAAGGATAGTGGCTACCAGATGTTTTACAGAAACTCTCACAAGTTTTACAGAGCTTTCAGTCACATATCATGACCTTCATCAGTGGATGGAGTTGTGACTTAGTTAGTTAGTCACATTATCCTCATTAGTTATAATTCAGTTATAGTTTTTAAATGTAGATATATACTGTCGTTAAACACTGTCCCAGTTGTTGGCTATTTGGACAATAAGGTTATGGTTCTGAAGAGTCCATTGTAGGACTAGGATGTTGTCCCATTGGGATTGGTATCAGACAGGAAAATCAAGGCTCAATCCCAATACACCCCTAACCCGACCTAACCCGACACAATGGCCTGCCCTTCGTCCCTATGATTGGCTAGTGCTCGTTGCCTTTGTTGGTTGTATTGGTTAGTTTAGGCAAGCATTGTGAGATTGGTTGGGGTTAGGGTAAGAATGTCAGGGCAAGCCAATTGGAAGCAGCGGTTGGGGGGTTCGGTGCCTTGCTCAAGGGCATCTCGGCGGCGCCCAGGAGGTGAACAAGCACCTCTTCAGCCACCAGTCCAGGCTCCATATTTGGTCTGGACGGGGACTCGAACAGTCGACCCTCCAGTTCCCAACCCAAGCCCTTATGGACTGAGTTACTGCCTATTATTATCTATTATATATAGCATGGGTTGCTAATGTTAGCCTGCAGAACACCACTATTGGTATAGCAATAAAGCAGTGTTTAATTTAAGTTGTAAACAATTAGCAAGCATCAATGCTTTTCTTTCTCCATCAGATAAATGGCAACTGTCATTTTTCTAATACTATTATTACCATTGTTGAATCTGTTTACGTAAATGCCATCAGTGAGGATGATGATATAGATGATGTATCAGGGTCTTGAAGGGTTCAAAGGGGAAGATTTCGACCACTACCCCTTATACCTCTGTTCCGAAGGGGCAAAAGGGAAAGGGTAGAGAAAAGAATAAGAAATGGGACTGGGCCCAAGACTAAGTACGTGGATGGGAACCTTTCAATAAAGGGTTCATCACACTTTCTGGGTATTTGCTCAACATTATTTCATGATATCATAGTTCACAGTTTCCACAAAATGAACAAATTGACACAAAGTCACCTATTGGTTTTACTTTGCTTTGGAGTGGATTTCTGTCACTTTGTAAGCCATAAAACAAATAGAAAGTGTGTGTGGGGCTGGCTGACTGCCCTCTGCACAAATTTCAGAGTGTGACTTGTATCAGTGCCCATTCCACAAAAAGCTCTGACACATATACTGAGAATTTCTCTCCTCAAGTGTTACAACTGTATAGAAATTCATGTTGTATCATGAAAAACACATAAGAAATCAACAACGGTATGCACACGATACATGCAGCTTCAATATTAAAGGAACAGTTCACCCCAAAATCAAGCATACATATTTTTCCTGTTGGGCTATTTGTCTTTCTAGACTGTTTTGGTGTGAGTTGCAGAGTGTTGGAGATGTAAAGATGTCTGCCTTCTCTCCAATACATTGGAATTATTGCTACACTAGAATGCTCACTCAAGCTGAATGCCATCTAGTTCCATTGGAGAGCAGGCAGACATCTCTACAGGCTATATCTCCAACATGGGTGGGGCAATCCTTCCCTTTAAAATTTAAAGACTTTTTTTTTTTTTCAGAAGGTCAGAATCACAATGTGTGCTAACATCTTGCAGCCCTCGTGTGCACACACATGCATGCATCCACGCAATTATCCATGTGCCATTATGTCTAGTTGTGGACTATGGCCCATCTGCCTGACCCTGCTCCTTCAGAGCGCACTCTGATTGGCTGTTTGACACTGTTTAACAGCCTATTTACATCTGCTTCTGATAGGCCGTCACTCCCTGCCATGCCTTTCTTGCCTAGGGAGACAAATTAAAGTGGTTAAGTTGTAAAACCAGGAACGTGCCTCAGACTGTGGCTGGATCAGGAGTCACTAACAGTGGGGGGTGGTGATTTTTTTTTTTTTTTTTTTATGTACGTCCTGTTTACTGCACCAGATGCCTTCTTATCTGTGAGCCTGTAGCAGATTAGTTTGGTTGATGCGGAAAAGTAAAACCTTCTGTGATCTGATATCTGTCTTGTAAACTCCATTCCACCGAAGCCCTTATCTCTACATGTCTTCTATGCAGCCCAAAACTTTTCTCCTGTTGTTCTCAACCACAAAGCACACACACTCTCTCTCTGTCTGTTACACACACCCCCACAGAGACACAGGAGTTGAAGAAAGTGGTTTTGGATGTATATAACTGTGTTACAAGAGACTTCTTTACTGCTTTATGAAACACCGGGACTGGTTTTGTGACTGTCTGTAAAATTCCTTCAGTGCACTCTGTAACTGGGAACAAGAACAGCTTTCCTGTCATTCAGGATACACACTCACGCAGTATTCCGGACAGCATGCCTCTGGGATCTGCCTGTGGGAAACTTTGAGGGGAGTGTTCAAAGGTGGAGCTTAAGTCTGATCTTGTGGGACAGGACACACGTATTGAGCAGAGGTGGATGGTTGATGGTTTAATCTTCTCTTTCTCCAATGGGATATGGTGTCACAATGGAGTGGATTTGATCACGGCACAATCCATGAGGACTTTAACTTGAGTAGATGTGAGTGTCTGCAAGAGGACTCCTAAGTGAAGTTGGTGATAAACAGTTGCAGTCCATGAGAACGTTGCCTGGAGTTTATCTGCACTGATACCACATTCAAGAGGACTTGTTTCCAGTGCTGCTGAGATATCTTATTGTTGGGGAGCTTCAGAGTGGAAACTATAGCACCATGGCAGGGGTCACCAGGAAAGGATCTGGGAGACCCTCATACTACTACAGATTCCTGGGCAAGTCCCGACTGCAGCGTCAGCGAAGCCGGTCCCGCAGCCGCACCAGGCCGTCTGCCAGCAGGGGTAATAAATACCACTACTACTGCTTAAAAAGTTCACTGTGCTGCAGTTTTAGCCTCGTATACACCACAAGACGCAAGTACAGTGTGGCAACTTTGTTCCTGCAACGTACTGTATATTTGTGGTAGCATGACTTCTCTTGGACATGTCAGCTACATTCTGTGCAAGCAGCACAAGATGAGGCAGTTCCCCTTTTCAAACTTTTTTCTGCTGTATTTGTTCATGTGAGAACTGCTGTTATAGTAACATTATTTTTAGAACCCATGGCAACACTCCACTGTTGCGAATGTGTTTGTGTTCATGAGAAACTGAGTGAGATGACAGTTTGGCGTCACTATTCACAAGGTGATGTTACTCTCGAATTGCACCACCAACACCTGACAGCTCACAGCTCAGTGTCAACTTGCCTAGTTCCACCCCGTTCAGGCGCTTTGCCCGCAAATATTTTTGTTCCTAGCAACTAAGAAACGCATTTAGCCAGTTAGTTAGTTCTATGCACTGAATAACTACTTCTTTTTCTGTCAGCTCGTGTCTTAAAGCACTCTATTTCTTCACTCTGCCGCCTTTTCTGCCTTTCAGTTCTCCTGTACTCACTGCTGGAGGCAGTGTTTGAACTGCAAGGTTATAGTGATAAGTCTGACCCCAAGGCTCAGCTCAAGTTACTTGAATTGAGAGAAAAGAAGTATATGTGAAATCTTCAGCCTATTGATTTTTTTCCCAACTGCTGTAACTTGCCAACCAAGATATTAAGTAGAAGACTGTTTCGTATCTGTTGCTCGCTTGCCGTGGACATGATGCAAACTTTCTAGAGACAAATAGCTCACGCAGGGAAATCTCAGTTTCACTGAAACTCAACCTTGTTTGTATTTTCTGAAAGATATAATGCATTATATGAGTGTAGTTTCTATAGGAAGAGACAGACAAAGACGGACATGGTCATGAGAGACAGACAGTGTGCAGGTGCCCAGTTTGTACATCTTTACTTTGCTTTTCTATCTGATGAAAGAGTCGCTTTGAAGTCTCCCCTCTGTATCATTCCGTTCTCAAAAACACACACACACACACACACACACACACACACACACACACACACATGCATTTGAGCTTATGCACAAAGACACACTCTGCCTTGATCTCTGCGGCTAAGTGCAAGCTCTCCTTGCAAAAACTTTTACACACTGCACATTAACGCAGTGACACGCAGACAGGGTGAGGAGAGGTTGTTCCCAGATGAAGCAAAAGACCACTCTCGAGAGCAATACATGCTTTGATTTTTGTAGTTGAAAAAGTTAGGAGTTTTGCTTTATATGTCCCTTAACTTTTAACTATGTGTCACTGCACATCAGTGCATTCTCATGTGGATCTGTTGGCAGAATATATCAGATGGTCATTTGACCTAATCTCATGACTCAAGGGGAATTATTTAATAGAATCAATAGACAGTGAGTGATTAATGAAGCTGCAAAGCATGTTAGACCAATTGTCTTTGGATTGGCATCAAGGGCAGTATTTTTATTTGTTTATATAAACAAAAATAATACTTTTTGCAAGGACTGGTATTCCAGAGCTGTGTCTGTTATCTGTTTTCACAGCAGTTATAACTGATATTTTTAGATTAACAATAAATTAAATGACTGCCTTTATGTGAACAACACCAAGCAACATCTCGATTCGTATGATATCCTATAAATTAGTGCCCCACGAGTGATGTTATGTAGTTGATGTAAAGTTTTGCACTTAATGTAAAGTTACTGTGGTTATGTTTAGAAAAAGAAACATGGTGAGAATGTACCTTAAAATGACTCAAAGTTTACATTGTTCCAAACTGCGGTCTCCTGTAAAGTCTTGGGGGAAAGTCCTGTGTTTTGTGACCATCCACCAGCCCCAGCCTTCAATCGTATGGGACCGCTTTCTTTTTTATTCTTTTTCTCCCATCAGCACTTTGGTCACACCTTCTCAAATACGTGGGTTATGCACAAATTACAGGCTTGTGATTACATGGGGTATGTACGAATTTTGGTGCTTTACTTTATATAGGAGAAGGTACAAATTGTGCGTGAGAACAGCCTGCTCGTTGTAATGAACTCACAGAAAACTGTCCTTCAACTACGTAGTTCCCCTCAGCCCTGCAGAGGTGTTAATAGCATCTTTCAACACATCCCTTTGGTTTTAAAGCCCACAATTTAACTGTTTTGGTTCAGTCTCACAGCTCGCATCAGCCTTGTTTCCAGCATCTGTCCAGCACCAAACAGCAGGCATGTAAAGAGGCAGATATTTTCTTATGAGTTATTGGAGACCAAAACAGAGCATTTTCCAACTTCATTAACACTCTATTTGTATATTGTTGTTTCTGCTGTCCTCAAGTGGCAGTTGGAGGTCTTTGTCATGTACATGTGCAATATAAAATTCCAATTAGAAACCTGGTTACACATGTGCATGGCCAAAATGTTTGCTTTGTCCAGAGAAAATCTGGTTTCTCTAACCCTATCTCCTTGACTATGGAAACCAGATCAGGCTGATGATCATGTTACTTTGGAAAGTGAATAGTAACCTGGTTACTGAAGTGCATTTAAATGCACTGAGTGTTGCAAACTGGGCAGGACTGATTTATGGTTATAGTTATTTTAACAGGATTTTTGCAACAGAATGAAGTGCTTTGATTTGGCAGTTATTTAATTTACTGGATAAGCCAAAAACAAACCTTTCCATCTGGTATGTCCAATTTTCTGAAATGTGCTATATTGCTATTTCATTAATAATGTATATGTAGAATTACATAAACAGTGATAGAAGATTTTACCCACATTGTCCACCCATCACTGTGTCTGTATGTTTTCTCTAATTCATTGAAATGAGGCTTGTGAGGAGAAAAATAAACTTTACTCCCGAGTAAACAGTTTCATATGCCTGGAGCTAGATGATGTGATGTTGCTGAAATGTGTCTTATTTTCAAGAAGCACAGTACAAAAAGGGCTGTAACCTGCTATGTGTGTTTATTTTGAGGAAGTTAACCATAGCCCCTCTCAGTGCATACACTGTCACTCAGACAGATCAGGTGGCAGTTGCATGAGCTCATGTGTTATTGTTTTCTCAGCATGTGTTTGCATGTCAGCGCCTGGTTATCTCTGAATGGAAAGCTTATATCAGTTGGGTTCACTCGCACATCATTCTAGATCCATTTCCCCTTCTTTCACAGGGGTCGGTGACATTTACATACAAAATTGCTGCTTATCACAAAGAGAGAACGGCAGAGAAAGAGAGAGCGCATTGTCTGTTCTGACTTGTTATGCTGCCGTGTTTCGAAACTTCTGATGCAATCTAACTCTTTGTTCGGAATTGTCCTGTGGATGGAAATACTGTCATTTTTCAGAACAGAATTCATCATCAGTGTCTTTATGTGCATTAGCAGAGCCTTTACATAACACATAACAGCTTTAAATTGTAAAGGCCTTTACAGAGACAAGTTGTCTTAGCTTTTAGTAAACTTTTCTGTCTCCTCAGAGGGAGACATTTTGGTGGAAGAATTAGGTCTCTGAAAAAGTGGATGGTTTTATCCAGGTTACATTTCTGTCTGCCTCATGTTGGGCAGAGTCCTTACTCGGCTGAGTCGAGCTGGTACTGTGTGCCATCATAGTTTTGTATGGTATCAGATAGACTGCTGTTAGCTGTTGTGTATTTTCTCCTCTAGGTGTATCTCCCAAACCCACTGGTTGCTCCCTAGCAGGAATAACATCCTGTCTTCTTTTCTTTCCATCGATCTCATTCTATTCTTCCTGACCCATATTCTTACTTAAAAGCTGGTAATATCTCACCTTAATACAGCTGGCAACTGTGTTATATGTAAACATGCACACACACGTTTCTCGCTGTTCTTTTGAAGACATTAAAATGATGATTACATCAGTTCCCTTACTTACACTTTAAACTTAACCATAGTTTTCACTAGGCATGGGACAATATGAAGATCTTATGTCTGGATTATCCTGGGCAGAATAATTTGGATTCGTGATATTATCCTAATAATCATCAAATATGCTGAAACATTTTAAGTGGCACTTACACATACTTGGGTTACTTACTTTACATTTTGTTAAAGGAATACTTCGCCCACAAAAGGACCATTTATATATAGTTATTTATGCTATGTTACCTTGAATTCGTGAAGAAAACATTTTTTTGGATTCTTCCTTCACCAGAAGCATGCAGAAAAACATTATCCTCACAAATTCCAGGTATCACGAAACAAATGATTGATATATGGTCATTTTGTGGGTCTAGTATTCCTTTAAAAACACATATTTTTATTGCATCACAGATAGGACAAAAGCCAGGCTTTTCAACTATTTGAAATGACATCACATCTTTAGATATGAAACATGCCAATGCTTGACTTGGAGCTTTTATGTTTTCTAAGGTTGCTGTGTATGCAGCCTGTTTTTGAGTATCTTTTGTTGTTGCTCGCCCAGCTGTCTCTTTAGGTGTGGCTAGACACGTTGTTGACAATTATCATATGAATGGAAATTCACCATGATCGACTTAATGTGTTTTTTATAGCAATCTGCAATAAAATTGTATATCGTTGCATCCTAAATTTTCACTCTCGCCTAACCATAAAGTAATTTTAACCCCTTACTCTAAACAAAAACGTACTTGTTCTTCTAGCTGTTTATTCTTAGTGGAATAGTTTGACAGGGGCAAGCAAGGTAACAACGATAGCCTATATGCAGCTTTCAAGTTCATTAATGAATGCAATATATCTTGTTTATTAAATCCATACCAAAAGTTTTAAGGTTTTTTGGAGTTATGTGCCATATTATTGAACTGCAGAAAGCCATGACTTTCTCCTCCAGTTGCCTGGCAACTTCACAAGACTTTGTTTCAGATTAAACAAACAAAATACAGTGGTGTTGATTGGTGAGTTTCAGAGGTGATGGAAGGGAGATTTTGTTACCTCCAGACAGAAGGTTGCTGTTTCCCCCTTTATGCTAAGCTAAGCTAACGGTCTCCCAGCTCCAGCTTTACATTGAATGGACAGATGGGGGAGTGATATTGATCCTCTCATTTAGCTTTCTTCAAGAAGATGAATAAGCTCATTTCCCCAAACGTTTAATTATTCCTTTGAAAGTGCAATACTTTGCTGCTTAACATTTCTGACATAAATAAAACATCAAGCTGAAATGTTGATGAAATGGATGATGCTAGCAGCTGGAGCCGGGCAGACAAGTCGGGTCATGTCTCAATCTGTGTGTAGATTCATATCACATACTCTCAAAGGGCTCTGCAGGTCCACATCAACAATGGTAGCAATCTCTCTTAAAAGAAGGAAGAACTAAACAAAACAAAGAAAGGAAAAATTACAGGAAAGGGAAGGAAAAACTGAAAGAAGCCTTCGCAGGGGAAGTTTCATGGTGATAGAAACTAGAAGACACTTACAGAACAATTATACAAATAGAGTCTAACAGTAGCACAGGTATAGTAAATCCAGCACAATATGTCCAAAGAGGTACACTAGAAAGTAAGTGTATGAAAAAAGGTTTTACTAAAATTTGAATACATTGGCAGACGTAAGCTCTGACAGCTCTGTGACTGTTCCAGTGAGAGCACCAACACAGCACGCAGTAACAGCAGCAAAGTAACAACTGTGTGAAACCATGAAATGTCACGACAGTAAAGAAAGACTTACAGCCAGCAGCTTGCAAGCAAGTGTTTGAACTACTCAATAACAACTCAATAATGCATTACCACTGACAGTTATTGCACGTAATCATATTCTCAATGGGTCATTACCAAGAAACACTTTTGATCTGTGCTACTGCGTCACGCTTAGTTTCTGTCAGGCTGTTTATGATGTAGCCAGATTTTGATTTGAGTGTGTGTAAGTGTGTGTGTGTGTGTGTGTGTGTGTGTGTGTGTGTGTGTGTGCGTGCTGATGGGAAGTGAGGACAGAAATAAGGCTGTTCGATGGGAAACACAGCCAGGACAGCACAGCGGATCATAGTGAGTCAGTTTCCGATGCTGAAGTCACATTTATATAAACAGGAAGGCTGAAAACAAGTCTGTATTAATGATTGGTATCTCAAAGTGTTAATCTACTTTAAATATTAACAAGACGGAGAGAAAAGGAGAGCTTTAGAGTTGAGTAGTGCCAAGTTCAGACCTTAACTTTCATGGCCAGTGGAGTTACTTTTCATGTTTTCTCTAAAACAGATTAGCCTTTGATCTGTTTTTGCAGTTTGTGCCCAAGCATCCTCTCTGAGATTAAGGTCATGTTTTAGTAAAACAAAGGCTTCACCAATCAGCAGAGGCAGCCTCACTCTTTGATCATTTCGCTTTAATTTTCAGCATCAATCAGGCCAAGGGGCAGGAGAATATATGAGATAAAACTGCAGAAATTAACAAAGATAAAACAGACTTAAAGTATTAACATCTACTTCATCAGGTCTGTATTATCAGATGAGGAGTGAAGATGTATTCACTTTGCCTCTGAGACCATATAATTGGAAGCAGAGACATGACATCGAGGGCAGGGACAGCTAATATAGCAATCAAGCAGTGAAGCGAGACCACCAGAACTCTCCACATCATTTTAGTGTTTAACCCAGGATTACTTTCTGATCTCGGTCTCATCTCTGTAGTCAGCGTCTTTGTCTGCCCCTTTTTTCCCTCAGCCTGGTGAATCATGGAGATGGGCCAGATGACGCAGGGCTTCTGAGCACCCAAAGGAGTCCAATGACAGGGGGACAGGTGCAGGCTAATCCCCCTCTTAATCCATAGTTATCAACTCAGATTACAGACCAGAGCCAGGGAGCGATTTTGGGGAAATAGCTGTAAAACTATAGGAGATCACTGCCATCCCTCACCCTGAAAACAGCCTGTCGACACACAGCAGACAGTATGTGGAACTAAGCTTTGCTTTCATATGCACTTATATATGCACTCAGCCTAGGTTAAATAATGAATCGTGCTGTAATGATGCTGTGTTTCTCTACCATGCATTTGTTCAGTTGTTGTTACCCTTGTGTTTCCCAGAGTTTTACAGAAATATCTGAAAGCAGTCCAGCTCATATTTTGGTTGGAATTTTAGGGTCTGTCAGTTTTGGTTGATATTGCTTTTGATAGCCAAACACCCATCAACCAGTAACTATCCAGTTAATTTTGATATTTGTGACATGAAATTGTAATGTTTTGTGATGTAATGTCTTGCCTTTTCTTTTAGTTCCTGTTGGCTTCGCTGAAAGACAGCCAGCTAGCCGCATTAACATACAGAAAACACAGTATGTGCGTGCTGCAAAAAAATTTTGACCACCCTCCTTTTTCCCCCCAGGTTGCCCAGGTTGAGTAGGTGGCCTCATTTTAAGCCTCAAAGCCCCTTTAGCATTGTTGACCATGTTAGCACCACTAGGTGTGCTGACACTGCTAATGGTGTTAACAGAGCTAACAGTGGCAGTTAACAATGCCAAAACAGAGCTGTTTACTCACTGAAGGGTTGGCACAGTGTTTCCACAGCCACGCCGTTGGGTCGGGATGGCATTAATTGGCAATAATTGCCAGTAAGGCTAACCAGTCCCCACAGTAAAGTGCAGTAAAATGATGAGCAAAATGAACCCATTGTGTAACCAGTCAAAAATATTTTTTGGCAGTTAACCGTTGATAACCCTAGTCTTGATATAATACAGCCACAATATGGAATAAAGATAAACGGGGAATGAGAACAGATAATGCATAAAAACCAATCTATAAGATCAGATCTCAATAATCCTGTGGAAGTAATATACATAGCTACAACTTTGCCATAAAGTGGGCCTGTCATTCTAGGCTCACTAATTGTGCAACTTGTATTTCAGGGAGGGTAAATATCTCAACAAGCTGTCATATGTCATATTTGGTAACCTTATCGACTGACAGCGAGCCTGCACGGGGTGTTTGTTTCATATCGGTGTGTCTGCTAGTGGATGTTATTGAAGCTGGTAAGATCTCAGTCAGCAGTCGCAGGAATGTTGCTGCTGTGTCGCCCTCTGCACAAACACAAACTTCCTTCTTCTGCACCCCTCTCCTCTCCTCCTCCTCCACCTCCACCCCTCTGCTCTGTCTTCCCATAACACACTGCAGACAAAGGCATGCATGTGCCAAACTAAACATGAAGCAGAGCCCTTCTCTCTGGATATCACTGGAACAGGGTCGAATATAGAATTCTTGAGTTTGTGGAAAAAATCAGTTGTTGTGGTGCTGCACAGTGCTTTAAACTTTTACACTGTTTATTGGCCGACTGTGTTTCACGAACTTAAGAATCTGGTTCTTTATCTAATTTTTATTCTGATTCTAGTATAAATGCAGTCTGCTGGGATACTGTTATTATCACCCCACAGCTGACTTCAGATAGGAACTCAGTGTCAGCTGAAAGTTAAGTGATTGTTGACTGTATGTGCACCAGTTATTGTTGTAGGTTAAAATGATTCTCTTTTACACCCTCGTGTCCACAGTCGCTCCAAGGAGACAGAGCAGCACCTCTTTATCACCCCATCATCTCCGCTCTGTGTAAATACCACATCTCAGAGGTCAAAAGTCCAGCGCTGTCCTCACAGTTCAGTGTCAACACTGTGAATCTCTGTGTACGCACACACACAATGAATGCAGTAAAAACACTCTCCCTTATTCTCTGTCTTTCTCACACACTAACATGTTTAAAGTTTGACAATTCAAAGCTGTGCCTGTAATATATCATGTGCCTGGGTGGGCCTCCGCTCTGACCTCCATTATATGGATCTCCATCCAGCTGGGAGTCAGATATACCACTAATGAGACTATGGCTGCCGACAAAACAAATGAAAAAAGAAATCGTCTTTCTGGCAGATTGCTCTTTGATTGACATTAATTCACAGTTTATATTCCAGAGACAGATGAAGCTTTTTATTTTTTTTTGCAGCACTATCAGCCAGTCGAGACAAGTTCTAGTTGTCTTGTACTTGAGGGGAAAAACAGAAAAGTGATGTATTTGTGAAGGAGGGAGGATGATAGGCGGGGTGGACCAAGAGAAGATAGTCCTCCAGGTAGAGAGAACACAGTAAACACAGCTTGACAGCCTGTGATTTTGTTGCACATTTCAGCGGCCCACAGAGAATGTATGTGCATATACGTGTGTGTGTGTGTGTGTGTGTGTGTGTGTGTGTGTGTGTGTGTGTGTGTGTGTGTGTGTGTGTGTGTGTGTGTGTGTGTTTGAAATCTCCTCTGCTTTTCCCTCCTGTCATAACACAAGAACTCTGCATTCTCTTTGGAGGCTATTTTCCAGCCCTCAGGGTATAGACTTCTTGAAATGCAGACACGTGCCGCTGTTGATAACAGGTTCCTGTACTCAAACTCTCAAAACCTTGATGAGAGCAGGTTGGATTATTTGTCTGCCTTGTTCCAATACACAAATTAAAGCAGCTTTAATGAATATTTTAATATTAATAGTGGGTCAAATGACTGTGTATTGTTGTCAATCAGGAGTTGCATTCTTCCAGTTAATCTTTCATTAATGTATTCATATGTATATATATAATTTAAAGTCCCCATCCAGACCCATTTTAAAGTTTGCACTTATACTGATACTAATATTTAGTTTAACATGGTTTTCTCACATAGTAGTTAACAAAACAAAAACAAAAAAACTTAACTATGTCCCTCATTGAGAAATTATGGATCTGGCCCCTGCCCACCACTGCTGCTCACACTTGGAGCAGTGTGCATCAAGACTGCTATGGTTAGCGTTAGACTAAACATCGGAGAGATTCAGCCACACGTTTGAGCCTCAGTCAGACCCAGACTTAGCTGAGGAGTCTGTTGTGCACCAGATCAGCAACTAGATGACATATCAGAATCTCAAGTGTAGTTAGGATCTTTTATTTGTTCATGTTGTTTGTTAGCTTGTAGGCTAACTGGCAGTGTCTTACACAGCATTAATAGTTGTGAGAAATACAGTATTATCTGCTACAATGGGGTTTTTGGTAGATAGTAGAAGGAACGTCCAACCTCTCGTTTACATCCAGAAAATGCTCACTCTATTACGTTTGTGGTCGAAATTTGCTATGCAAATGCTAACTCTGCTTTCTGCACTGACAAGTTTGCTCTTACCTGGAGATTTGAGGTTTCTTTGCCAGTGTTGTGTCAAAGGCTGTTCCCCTGTCTTTTTGTGTTTCCTGTATCGGACAGCAATTGGCTTTCGTATTAGTGACGTACCTAATCTAGCTCAATAATCAACAATAGTGTTGCAGTAAGATTACAGGCAGCATTAACTGCACAGAAACAGCAGCAATGTGTTATAGATGAAACATCTTTTCACTGGCGTAGAGGAACTTTTGGTCATTAGTGAGAAAAGAATACAAAAATCATGAGCTTCAAATCATCCGAGTGACTACCAGTGTGTAACACGGCAGTACAGAGTGGAGATACTGAATGTTCTTTTCAAGTCACCATCATTTGTAAGCAGATTAAACACCCCATGCAACAACAACTTGCTTACAACAATGTTTGTGAATTTCCTCTTTCATCACAGTACCATTTAGCACAGCCAGCTCCTCCAGTGATAAAAGATCATAAAGCACATCACTCCAGGCTAAAGAACAACATGTGTTCACAAAGTCAACTGTCATTATTATTATATGAGCACAGCACTTTGGCAAAGCCACACCAAAAATAGTCGTTATGCAAAACGCTCAGCACCATTCCTGTTTTCCCCTTAGATGATTAACTAGATGCTATCTGTCTTGCCGTCTAACAGTTTTTGTGACACATTACCACCTGCCTGCCCAGTGTGCTGTTTCTCTGCACACCTCACACATGAGTCAGTCGTACTAGATTCATCCTGTTTGTCTTGCCTTGATAGCAACGTACAAAAAGTTTGAAAATATTGAACATCACAGTTCATTTTCAGAAGTAGGAGAGGCTGTGAGCCTTTCCTCCCCCACCTTTTGTCCACAGTGATATTGCAAACTGGAATATCCTGCTGGTGAGGTCTTAAAGGAAGGGAAGGTTAGCTGGCACTGGTCACTGGATGGAGCACGCCTGGTCGGAAAACACTAAGGAAACATGCGGTCTGACCTGTATACTGCTAACTGAATGTTATTGGAAGGAAGGAAGAGGCCTTCAAATCCTATAGAACGATGGATGGATGGATGGATGGGGCAAGGAATTTATAAAAGAAAAGGTCATGACATCGGTGTCATGACAGCATCCTAATTGGATCCTAATTGGCTGTAGTTATTGGGCGGGGATGGCAAATCATTCTATAACCCACCAGATCAAACAAAGTTACAAGTACCGGTACGTGACAAAGGTCCGGCTTTTTAGTAATTGGGCAATGAGCGTCACCTCCTGATATATTCAGAAACAATGTAGAGCTTGCTAATGTTAGCCCTCCTTAATGTTATTAAATAGCATAAACAGTTTGGTGGTTGGTTAGTTACTGATAATCAAATACATGTAGCCTACAATGCTACCTGCTAACAGCAGGTAGGGTCAGCTATCTTGGACCCAGCAGTGGCTTGACATGAAGCTGCTAGACAGAGCCATAATCTGTTTGGAGACCAGAACAAGGAAAACAAATGTGCACATTTAGATAAACAACATCAGTGGACATCATGTAATGTGTGTTTTTTAATATGTAAAAGGACGTTTCAGTCAAAGGTAAAACAACAATGATACGAGGGGTGTGATTGGCCATGCCCGCCCCATTGACTTCAATAGAGGTTGCACCAAACTCTGGCTGTCACTGATGTCATGTCCTTTCTTTCTTCTGTAGTTTCCTTGAAATGAAGCAGGAAGTTATCTTCAGTTAGCAGTAAGATCAGTGACATAACTAACACCTTCCGTAAAAAGAAAACAAAATGTGACAAGGAATAGTATATGACAAGTATTCCTGGGGTTGCCTGGCAACCTCATGGTGCCAAAAAGAACCCAGATACTGTAGAAACCTCAATATGTGACTTTTACACTCCAATTTTTTTATGGATTGAACTGTCAAGATACAAGTTGTTAATTAGTAATTTTAAGAGCGCTAATAGGTGTTTTTCTTACCTCCTTTCTTTATACTAAGCTATGCTAACTGCCTGTTATTTCTAGCTTCACAGTTAACATACAAACAGGAGAGTGATATCCTTCTTCTCATGTAACTCTCAGCAAGGAAGTATTATTTTCCCAAACAGTCAATGTTTTCCTTTAAGAGTAAGTCACTGATTTTGTTAAACATTTTGTATGGTGTTTACAAAGAGATACATTCACTCCCAATCTGCACTGCCGCTCTCTCTGTTGGCCAGATACATACACTTGAAATGCAGGTGAATATCATCTAGTCTGTGCAGCTTTAGGCCCTGCAGGGCTCTCACTGGCATTTTCAGGGTCCCATTTAACAACTGAGAGGAAGCCTGGAGGTGGGTGGATTAAGGCACAGAGATGACTCTATTTTTGAGAAGGTGGTGATGGAAGAGGGAGAGGTGGTGGTATGACTTTTGGGGGAAATGTGAAAAGATGGAGAGGAACAGCAACAGAGGCGCAATGAGGAGGTAACGGCAGATGAGAATTCAGTTATATGTAGGAGATGAAGTTATGTTCATACTGCAAGAAAATTCAGAGTTAGAGATTTGAAGAGAATTTAAATCAGAGCACACAGAGGGAAGAAAATGGATTGGTGAAGGAGAACAGCAATTATATGATCATGATAAGGAAGAGAGGGTGGGAGATAAGTAAATGAAGGAAATGATATACAGGATATAGATTACATATATGGTCAGTAGAATAAAATTGCTTGCCTCAAAGGGATAGTTCAGATCTTTTGAAGTGGGGTTGTATGGGGTATTAATCCATAGTCAGTATATTACATACAGTCAGCACGCGCCCAGTTCGGAGAAACAGGCTGCAGTCTGACACGAGAGCTGAGCAATGTACTGCTGTGGAGGGTCAGCAACAAAATGTGTTCTAGCCACTATAAAAAGTCCCATCTGAAAACATCAATATCAGTTTAAGTGTATGCTGCATTGAGCATTTTCACCACTTTACCTTTCCATCAGACAGCCTATTAAGACAGGGAAGTTGTGAATGGCTTCAGTTCTCCATCTATGCTCTTGTCAAAGCCACCAGACTCCTTTGACAAAAACAGTATTTTTAGTTTACTGAACACAGGAGCTGCTGCAGAGTCCTGCACAGGTCCATTCTGGAAAACCTGTACCCGCCCATTCCCACAAAGCTCAATACCAGAACTGGCCCATTACCCATCATTATGTCTAAGTAAAAGCTGCACCAACCCACACCCATTAATTAAAATCCTGTGACCTGACCCGCGCCCGTGATTAAACACACAGGCTACAGTCACTCACATTAACCTGGGTTCTCCGTTCTTGAATTACACATCCAGCAGAAGAAAAGTATTTTTCGCTTGCTGTGCTCGATGCCATGGTGGCAGAAACACTCCGCTCACTGCCAGGTTAGGCAGAATTTTAGCATGCCCTTCCACCATCATAGAAACTCAAAAGGATCCTCTTGAACTCAAAGTAGGTTGCCACCTCATCCTCGCGCTGCAAAGTTTCATGGCTGGAGTCCTCCATGTCGATGACAATGAGGTTTGACTTCTGTCGTTGACTTTCAAAATAAAAGGAATTGCTTGTTTTTAATAGGTTCGACTTGTGTCGTTGACTTTCAAAATTAAAGGAATTGCTTCTTTTTAATAGTGATTTAGATGTCAAAATATAATACAAATACTGTACATCTTTTTCATTTGCTGTATAATGAAAAATAAAAATACATAATTTTGTTCCCACCCGCTGCCCACTGTGGCTAAAATACATTTTGTTGCTGACCTCATCCGTGGCACTAGATTGCTTAGCTTCCATGTTGGAATCCAGCCTGCTTCTCCAAAAAAGGGGTGCAGGACTGACATCCCCTGTATGTAATATACTGACAGTGGATAAGTAACCCATACAACCCGACTTCAAAAAACCAGAACTGTAACTTTAAGGCCTCCAGACGTGGTATTTCAAAGACACCCCACTTTTTGACACAACAGCTGCTGCCTGTGGGCCCCTTGACCAACCTTATAAATAGAGCCCTGCATGCTAAATGTAACCAAACACACACTTATATACCTTCAGATACCAAAACACTTTAATCAGCAACTGTTGACAGAAACCAGCCACCACATGCAGGGTAAAACGTCGCTTTGATGATTTACTTCAGTTTGGAAAAATCTGTGTTTTAATTGAAGTTTTATTGAGCGTCTATTGAGTGTCTGTTTACTGTTTGCCCTTGGTTAGAGTCAGAAACACAGGAGCGAGTTATAGCAAGGCGAATTTTCCATGCATTTGTAGAGATGCATTACGCGCAGATGGTGACAACATGTGGAAGCTCGCACTGCAATTTCACACAGCAATTAGTTCGCAACTAAACGACGTGTGTTTTTGTGTGTGTGAGGCTTCCTCTGAGCGCTCGTAGCAGCCAGCTGTGTACAAGTGGGGAGATTTCCGTTAAGGAATTAGGAAGACTGGAGGGGTAAATCCAGTGAAGTTGAGCGCAGAAATAATTTGTGATGAGAGAAACAGAAATTCACACTGCTGACTTAATTCAGTCAGTGTTCATGATTACCTTATCAGCCCTATTTGCTTATGATTGATTTTCAGATTTAAAAGGATTAAATACACTTGTTGTCATGGCAACAGACATTTCATTGCCACAGTATTTGTTTGTTATAATGAGGACGCAAGACAGATTTTTGAAAATGCTCTGTGAATATACCAGTTTTATTAAATGTGCATTTAGTACCATGCTAATGGATTCAGCAGAAATGCATGTGCCCACTTCCCCAGGCATTCACTCCCTGACATCACTCAGAGTAATTTTTAATGTTTCTAGAAGGCCCTTGGAACATTTTATCCAGAGCTGCCACTCAGTGAGGCAACTGAAGTTACACAGATGAAGAGTCAGTGGTTGGAAAAACTCCATTAGGAAGTCTTAGAGTGTTGCCAAGTCCAGACAAACAGTAATATACTACATCTCCAGAGACTGATGATCCCATTCATTTTTATGCATGAACCAGCCTCCAGGATGGAACAGGACCAGCTCTGTCACCCTGCTACAAATGCAGAAACTGTTAGTGATACATTATACATGTGGTCATGCCCTTTAGGACTTAAACCACAGCTGTAGACTTGAGACGTAGGCCTAAGTCTCAAAGGAGAAGACTTGACACTTGACTGGGATTTGACTGTTGTGAGTGTTGAACTATCTGAACTATCTGCTATCTACAAACTTGATTTGACATTTAAAAATAAGTCATGCAAGTATTACGTTTTGACTGCTAAAAGTAAGACATAAAAATGAATAAAACAATAGACACAACTGATACAAGAAGGGCTTGCATGACCGTACACCTTGCATACTTGATTGTTTGACCTCTGCATTGGAATGACTTAACACAGCTTTGACAAGGAAAATTGTCATTTTTAGCCTCAGGATTCAGAGACCGGAAATTCTTGCATGGACTCTCCTTTATGAGCTTGATATTTGCTCTGACAGACTTGTTGCTTGACTTAGACCACCTCTCCTGAGTCTTGTGCTCTTCTCATCACTGATATAGTGATGGTAAATAAGGCAAATGCAGATATCTTCTCCCTAACTCCAACTTTCTAACCCTAACCTAACCCCCGTAATACAGAAACCAAAACAGGCTTGTGTGTCTGCAACATGAAGTTAGCTAGTGTAAAGGAATACTGCATCCCCCGAATGACCATTTGTTTATCGATTACTTGCTCTATGTTGCGTTGAATTCTTGAAGAAAATGTTTTTATTTCTCAAATGCCTCCATGGTGAATGAAGAATCCAGAAACAGAGAAAATTTTTAATGAATTCAAATCATTAGCAAAACTATACAAAATATCTGGTTGCAAACTCTCACACAGCTCATGCAGTATAATCCAAGTCTGATTTATCCAATCGCATGCTCAATACTTCCCATACAGGCAGCCCTTTCCGATGGGGGACTGAAATGAAAGTGACACTTATACTCTCTTCAAAGCCAGACCTCATTAAAAACAGTAATTTTACCTCGCTGAACACCGAAGTGGGTGGTCTACTGCCAAATCTGTCGGTGGTTTGTTTGTGTTACTGTGAGACTATGATGAATCTGAATTAACCCTTCAAAACAGCAATGTCACACAATAACACAAACTAACTGACTGAGGCAGTGGTACACCAGCAGCTCCTGTGTTCAGGGAGGTTAAGTTACTGTTTTGTCAATGGAGTTTGGAATGGAAGACAGCATAGATAAGTTTCAACTTTCCGTCTGGTATCCCGTCTTAAAGGGCTGTCTGTTTGGGAAGTACTGAGCGTACGACTGTAAAATGAAGATTTGTATTATATTGCACAAGTTGTGTATGAGTTTGTTTACCAATGTTTTGATCAAATTATGCTGTTGTTTAACACAGTTGCCTATGACTTAAATTCATCAAAAAATGTATCTGTTTTTGGATTCTTCGTTTACCACAGAGGCACACAGGATAAACAAAAATTTGTTGACAAATTCAACCAAACACGCACGTGTGAGTAAGTGATAAACACATGGTCATTTAGAAGGTGAAGTATTCGTTTAAGATCAAGTCATCCTTACCTCCACAGAGCACTGTATCACTGCCGAGAGGATCCAGATGGTTCCGGTTGTCAATTATAGAAATTTGATTTTGCGGTGGAGGACATCTGCTCTGTGTCTGAGCATGTTGTGTTCATCTGCTGTTTGTTGTTGTGGACTGTGTTTATGTTTATGTTAAACTGAGAATTATGGGGGTTGGGATGCCAGCCAGTGCTCTGCACAGCAGGAAGTGCTATTCCGCCATTCCTCCTTCAATTACAGTGTGCGCTAATTCAGTCAACCAGCCTGTTAAACAGCAGACAGCTAATTTAGTACAGCTCAGCTTGACAAGCTAATAGAAAGGATAGCGCTGACAGACACGATGCTCCAAGTCTATGTTCTGTGTGTGTGTGTGTGTGTGTGTGTGTGTGTGTTGTGTGTGTGTGTGTGTGTGTGTGTGTGTGTTATTATTTATTCAAATGCTCTATTTGCAAATGTCAAATTACCTTTGGCACAAAATTTGGTACATCCAATTTTTGGTAATATCATTGCAGTATTGGATCATTACAATCCTCATTTAGCTGAAGCCAGGATTTGTTCCATAATATGCAAATTCATGTCTCTTCCCTTTGTTAAGCTGTGTAATCTAAAGTGAAAAGTTTAAAATGAAAACTGATACAAAAATCAGCAGTTTGTGGTGTCAAATCAAGTATGATGTCATATATTGGCCAAATTGTGTCACATTTTGATTCTAGAGATTAGTTCCAAGATCTGATTAAGAATTTTGACCTTTTATTACAAGCTTTGTGAAGATACCAAGTGTTTGCTGGTAAAAAATCCTTATATTTTGTCCACACGGCACCTCAGTGAGGCGTACTCACAAGGTTTGATAACCTTAAGTGCTGAGAGTCCAGAGATGTTGCATAGCGAATCTGGAGATGATTGGATCAGCAGTCACCAGGGAGTTCCCAATAAAATTGTGAACCCTCCTTGCACATAGTATTATATACTTCAGTGTAGTGTGTGTGTGTGTGTGTGTGTGTGTGTGTGTGTGTGTGTGTGTGTGTGTGTGTGTGAGAGAGAGAGAGAGAGGGACATGCAGGCGGATTTGCTTCATAATGCAGTTTCATCCTTATTAGAGTCACACTGCCACACACACTTAACACTAATTTCATTAGTTTTCAATGTTGCAGGCAGTCAAAGATCTCATTTAAATAATCTAACACCGTCTCAGAGACGCAACGACCCAATGTGTTCCAAAAGATTCTATCTGTGTATCTGACCTAGTTATACACATTTTCTCATTTAGGCTTGTTTTTTTTCAATTCACTTTTCAAGTAATTCTCAATTAAAATCTCTTGACCGAGCTGGGACCTTCATTGGTAGAAACCCATGTTGATTTAAACCAGTGGTTAGATCATTTCTGACTTCATCTGGCATAAGAAACCTCCTGGAATAAGGAAAGATTTCTTGCGGAACCCCAAACCACGGGGTGGGATGGGTCTACCTCATTTCAAACTCTATCACTGGGCCTGCAATCTGCGTGCACTCTCCTTCTAGCTTCAAGACCAGACACCTTCCTGGCTCTATATTGAAAGAAAGAGTTGTTCCCCAACTTCTTTATCAGCCCTACTCTATTCCTCTTTATTTTCTTCACACTTGTATTCTACAAATAACTCAATAGGTTCACACTCACTTAAAATTTGGTCTGTGGTTAGGAAATGTTTTGGGTGGCATTCTGGCACTCTACTGACTCCTTTGGTTGCGAATCACTCTTTTACTCCATCTCTCACTCTTTCCCGGAGTTTCGGCTGTGGCATGAAATAGATTAATTAAGACCAGAATTCTAAAGTTATCAACTACAGCTGAGCAGATAACTGTGGAGGAAGTGAACCCTATGATCAGATTAGTTACTCTTATGACTCTTATTCATACTGGGCTCACTTCTATAGTGAATTAGCGGAAATAAACTATCCCCCATTTTTCTGGGAACCCTTTTGTAACTCCCCGTTTAAGAGCTACTGATCTAAACAACTTTCTAATGATCATTTTGGGTTATGTTAAGTTAACCAACAAGCTAACATGTTGACAGTGTGCTCTGTACCTGCAAGCTATCTGTCAGGACTGATGGCCATCTGAAATCTGTGGAGACATGCATGCTGAACATCACTCACATTCCTCTCGGACATGTCCAGATTTGCAGCGTCTATACCCATGTACAGTCTATGAAGAGAGAGCTCTTTCTCAGCTCTTTCATACTGAACGTGTGCTTTCCTGTTCTGTGTGTACAGAAGTTTAGAGAAATAATGAGACATGATAAAACAAGATAAAAAGATGAGTTCAGTTAACAGGGAAAGGATGGAAAATCTGACTTATTGTTGCTTTCATTGAGGTATGGCTATTACTAAAACGGCCCACTGTTAAAGGGGCAGTTCACCTAAAAAAAAAATCAAAAATACACATTTTTTTCCTCTTATCTATAGTGCTGTTGATCAATCTAGATTGTTTTGGTGTGATTTTGAGTGTTGGATATATAGGCTGTGGAGATGTCTGCCTTCTCTCCAAAATATTGGAATTAGATGGCATTCAGTTTGTGGTGCTCAAAGCGCAAGAAAACAGCAGTGTCTCTTTCCAGAAATCATGACCTGGTTACTCAAGATGATCCACGCACCTTGTTGTGAGCATTTTTATGTAGGAACTATTTTCTTTCTGCCGAACTAGATTTTCAAATGCAGTTCTTGGCACTTCGAGCAACACAAGCCAAATGCCATCTAGTTCCATTATAGTCGACAGAAGAACATATCTACAGCCGATACGTGCAACACTCAGCAACTCACACCAAAACAATCTAGATCAATAAATAGCACTACAGGTAAAAGGAAAAAAAATGTATTTTTGATTTTGGGGTGATTGTGTCTTGAACATGATGCACTCACTCACTTTTTGCATGTTCTCGTACATTTGTCTTTGATCTATAGTTCACAGGCACATGTTGAATGCTTTTAACATCTTGGCTAAGGGTTTTCATGGCTTAATATGCTTTACCTTCATCAAAACTTGCACTTGAAGCAGTCTGGGTCTAAGCCCATTTGGCACCCCAAACTCCACACCCTTATTTCCAACACACTGTCAGTGTCAGTGTCAAAGCCAGGAGCGTAAATATAGACAATGTGTTTGGCAGAAAATAAGCCCTTGGGAGCGATTCAGATTGCCACCTTGGAAATTAATTTATTAAAAATGATGTCATTTGCTATGTATGCCCTGGAAAGGCTAAGAAAGAAAGGTATTTCTTATTTTCTTTGGTATTTTTGTCATTTATAAATATGCAGTGATGATTGCTGTGTAATATGTATGTTGATGTTATCCAGCGTTTAGACCCTTTTGGACATTTGACAGTATGATAAACGGTGGTGTATATGTGTGTGCTTCAAACTAGTAACTAGTGTGCACTGGGGTCCGTCATAACTACCTTACACCACTGGTCAAAGCTTTACCTTTGCTTCAGCTTTGTGGCTCAGATTTGTTTTGACTTTGAAGTAAACCTTGCTGGCTGTTTCCTTGCCTGCAGTGTTAAGGCTAAGCTAAGCTGAACCCAACTTGAGCTCAATAGTTAACAGACAGAAAATAGGAGTATCTGATCCTCTCATCTCAGTCCCAGCAAGAAGGCAAATCATTGCATTTCGCAAAACTGGGAGCTACTCTTCAAAATGTAATCAAAGATTTCTCTCTGTTTACAGAGTCACCTCCAGAGAGGACGGGACGCCGACGCAGCATGCCAGGCAGCTCCTCAGACAAGAACACACCCACTATGGAGGCTACGTCCACTGCTGCCACACCTTTCAGAGTCACCGTGAGTACTGTGAGTTTGTCTTTTTATGTATTGTCTCTGTCTTCTCTATTAGTTTTTCCTCTCTGACTTTGTCTCCACCTTAGTTTGCCGTAGGAGGCTCTTAGCTGTGGATCAATGTCTACAGAAGGCTGGTCTGGTGTCCAGATGGACCCATGCCAATCTGAAACTCATTTACTTCAAATGTTGGAATGGGGCCTTTGATGTTTGGGCGTCTGCACATCACACATCTACACATCTTGGGTTTATGTTCGGCACACCAACCTTTGCGATCGTGCCTTTGTTTTTTATCCTGTATGATCTTTCAACGCATCTCGCGCCGAACCATTTTAACATGCTGCATGTGAGCCGACACGCACGCTTCTGCACCTGTGCACGCTCAACACAGTCACTCACTCACTTACAGGCAAGCTGTCTCTCTTCTTCTCTGTCAAACACACACACACACACACACACACACACACACACACACACAGTCCTTTGTCTGTCATCTTGCTCTAATTCAAATCCGGTATGCTTTCTGCCATGTTTAATTCAATAGATAAACAGCCAGTTAATGAAGCAAAAAATTCCGCTATGAGTCATCAATTTCAAGCTAATTAGCAATTAGCAGCGCATATTTCCATTAATAAATAATGAGTGGGGAGATGACGACCTGGAGGTGAACTGTAAACAGTAGATGTAAGGCCAGCGGGCCCAAGAGCACTCAGCTCTCAGTCTATCATAAACAGTCCTCCAACTTCATGTTAACTTTTAGCCTTTGTAGCAGGTACGCTAATGGGCCAAGTTAAGGGTTAAAGGATGTTATTTTCTTTCTGAAAATAAAAAAAATATATATACTCAGTTCTTTCATGTTCTGTATCAGCCATCTTCAGCACTCTCAAGTTTCACCAAAAGGTAGTGTTCAGTCTCTACAAAAACAAACTGTTATGCCTCTAAGGCTTACTTAGCCCAAAGTAAATAAAAAAAAAAACAAATAGGCTGGACCCAGTGGTGCTGGACCACCTGCTGAGTGAGAAAAATGTGTTTCATGAATTGAAAGAGTTTTAGATTTATTTTCGGAGTAGCACATATTAAATCACCACAGCCTGATGAGCTACAGATTGCACACCTCTTACCTGTTGGCGTAAAAAAGCAGAAATGTTGTTTCCATGCATGATGAATAGTTACTCACTGTGAATGTGTGCATATATGCGGCCTCCCTTTTTCTGTCTTGTGAATGTGAATTGAGTCATTGTACCATTTTATTTTGATATGTCCCTAAATCAATGAATGGATATAGAGAGATGTATAAAACAAAAGAAGAAGGAGACAGAAAGGGTCAGATAGAGGGGCTAAATATTGATTAAGTGTCTCTTACGCAGCTCCTTGTACTCTCCAGGGAAGAGAGGAAGAGAGAGCGCTGCAGCAAAGTCATCCTGTCTCAATCACATGACCACTTAACTTACTTATGTAGGCTTATTGCTAAGCAGCAGTGTCTTATTGCACAAAGAAAGCTTTCCCAGACAGTGTTTTACCCTTTTCCTGCACTTTTCCTTATACTGCCCCCCTCTGGCCTGTGATGGTGGCACAGCCAACAAAGTTGTTCAACTTCTGTTGAATGCAAACTAGTAAACAAGTTAGATTTGGTTACAATTTTGTTGGTCATCGACTTGAATTAATTTAAGGAGGATACATAATAAATGTTGAAGGACTGCAGTTTGATGTTGCCAATTTGCCGACAGGTACACACACTGGGAAAGACACGATAGATACAGTGTGTGGGTGGATGAATAGGTGGATTGGATACAGGCATGTTGGCACACACAAATGTAGCAATGCAAACAGGGAGACGTGCAGGCGGGCGGTCGTATTCTCCTCCTGCTCGCCTGCATCTCCCACTTTTAGCAATGACAAACCACCCCTCACTTTGCTCCCTCCAGTGAAAAGAGTTGTGGTGACATCTAAAGTACCCCTCCTAGGCCTTGAGCTAAATCTGTCAAAATGTTTTTCTCTCATGTTCTTTGCAGAGACTGGGTTCAATGTCTGCGCACACAAATGGATGCCACGCACACACACGCACGTACACACTCATAAGCACATCCTCCGGCTCTTCTCAAAAACAATTTCTCCCCAGTAGGCATGGAAGAAAACTAAAATCTCTCCAAAGCTTAATCTTCCACAGCCAATTCACAAATACTAGATGATTGCATACATTAAATCCAAAAGTTACAACTTGGTAGTTTCTCCTCTTCTTCAGTGCTTGTTTAAAGAGAAGACAAACAAACCTTATCTAAGTCTGTCACGTCCGCGTCCCGCTGATTGCACTAGCTGGCTGGATTGATTCTCAATTGTGACTTAGCTCCTTATCCAATCTCTCCCTGACTCTATTCCGCCTACCTCCCCTCTCCTCTCAGATAATAGCAGGGGGTCTAATTGGACAGGTATGTCTCTTGTTTTCATCAGGTTGTGCTAGAGGAGGACAAGAGAGGTTGATGTGGAGGCAGGGAACACCCCGCTGATTGTCCAGGCACTGATTCTATCAGCCCCCATTAGGGAAGCCGGGAATTGCCAAGCCAAGGGAATAGCATTAACTTGTTGCAAGCATTTGCTTTAATTTCATGAAGGAAAAAACAAAAAAAAGAAAGAAAACTAAAAAAAGCAACGCGATTAAAATTAAGCTGTCCTCTTAGTGCTGATTTAATGGGCTTGGACAGGCTGAGATTACAATCAAGTATGCAAAGCCTGTTATGCACTCACTCACACACACAAACACACACACGGTAGAGAGGTAAGCTAACACACATTTGCACTGTAAACAAGGTAATTTAGTAAATATCAGGGATGGTGCAATATGCTTATCTCCCATCAATACTGTAATAATACTTGGATGCTGATTTAATATGCATTGCCATTTTTAAGTATTGCAACTTGATATTATGTTTTATTGTAATTTTGTTTACTTTTTTAACACAAGACCATGAGAAAAAAGTTAAATGTTACTCTTCTAGGCTGTGTGTCGTGAGACATTTTTACAAAATCAATGCACATCACATGTCAGTCAGTCTGTTATATCAGCAGCATCATAGGCTGCATAGAAATGTGGTGATTAAACTAATAACCATTTTTATGGTCTTATCTTTAGTAATTTTATTCCAGTGAAGCTTGAAGTTTGCTTTATGAAAGGTGCTTATTTGATAACCTTTGCTTACCGAAATGTATGTTACTTGATAAAATTAATAAAAAGTTAACTTTAGCTGCTACATTTAGCTGCTCCTACTCATCAAACTGGTGCAGTGTTTCCCATACATCTCCCTGTCTTTTTAATAGACCATAAATGACACAAGAATTAGCTAGCTAGCCACCCAACTGTCCCTCCACCTGTCCCTGCTGCTATGGACCAAAGCAAAGTGCAGGCCAAAGCTCCAGAGATGGACCTTAGTAGTGGCAGTGGCAGCTTGAATTCAGATGGGACATTCTCTGGCCCCGGGGCTCACAGCAGGCTGGGTCTAAGCTGTGTAACAGCAGCAACAGAAAGTTTGCTGATCTGGTGGGGAGTTTGCGCTGGGCTGTCTGAAATTCAGTTACCACTGGAGCAGCCAAAGGTCTGTGTCCGTGGACTGTCTGCCAAGAGGTGGTGCAGGAATGAATGCTAAAACCTGGAAATGAGTTAGCATTTCTGCCCTCCTGTTTCCCTCGTCTTGAATTCGATAGGTTTCAGAATGGCTTCTTGGTGAGATGTCTGTAATAAGGTTGTGGTCAACACAAGCTTAAGAGACTTATGCAGTTTCCTTTACAACATAAAATTTGTCATTAAAAGCCCTACTTATAAATTTTGACGCTTTTATGTGTCTTAAAAAAGGTCATCACACCAAACACAGCTTTACAACCACGTGACTGTGGTGTAGTTCATGTATAGCCTAACATTAACTTTTCAGTTTTGGCAATTGCATTTACACACCAGAAATTATAAAAGTAGTGTTCATTTATGAAAGTGATCTTACTGAACAACACATGTAAGTGTCATAAACTTTTGTTTGCCACAGATCATATTTTCTGCAATAATCCAAATTTCAGTGGAATATTCCTATGGCTTTTTGTTGGGGGAACCAAGACAATATTAATGTCCATGTTGGCCTACAAATAAATGTCACCCCTCCAGCACTCTATTTTTTGTTTTGTTGTTTTGACTTTGTTATTCTTAAGTCAAGAGTGTCTTGAGGAAGGTCCAGTGGGACTGAAACCTTAGTGGTACTACTAAATTGTTAAGCTGAGCAAGAGCAGTGTGCGGGATCTTCTGTTCATAGACTCAGATGATATTTTCCAGTGCACCTGCATCTGAGACACTTAGTTGTGCAAATGTCTCTCTTAAACCCATCAGACTTTGTTATTCTTGACACAAATATGACATCACGTCACTTGTAGATTACCACAATAAAAGCGGCAACTTCTTTCCACCTCCACATTAGAATTGTATTGATTTTTTTTAGGCAATACAATTAAAGAAACTGTATTGCCTAAATGGATTAAGTAAATTATAAAAAGAAAAATCATGTTACTTTAGTGAATCTAGATTTTTCTTAACCCTGGTAAATATGGACAATCAAATTCTTTCAACCATCATATTCCGTTTGGAGCCAGTGCACTAGGCCCATGACCGGAGGGATGGTGAAGCTCAGCCTCTCCTTCCCTTCGAGGATACACGTTGAGTCAGATTAATCTATGCCCTCCTTCCACTAATTAGCTGTCAACCGTAGAAATGTGGAATAATTAAAGAGCTCGTTGAAATGCACGCTAACATGTGACACTGTAATGCCCCCTGTCAGGTCGCTCCAGCTGTAATAGCCGTATCATGTTTCTGTGTGTAAGTATGTGTTCGCAAAATGAAACGTGAAGGGTCAAACGTCACAGCAAAACTGATAATACCCATGAACCAAACGGAAATTAATTAATAGACCTCAACAGTATTTAAGTCCTGTAGTCAATATATTGCTTGATTCAACCAAGCACACTGGGAAATTGTATTCCCGTGAGTCAGTTAATGTATGTCTTTATGACACAATAGAACAATGGCATGATGTATGGCATCTCATTAGGTGTCATTTTTCATTTTGCATGTTAGAGCCACGCCAGCTCTAAAAACTGATCACGTACAGCACGACGTAATTGGAGTGTTGAGCTTTTTACAAAGTGTTTTTTAGCCTTCAGTCACTCATTGCCTGGTTTCATATGGAAACATATGCTCACACAAGGACTGATGAGAATATAAACCACAGGGACCTTAATTGTTCTGTGTTTGACCATCTTTTGTTTCAGCTCCGTCTTGATCGTCCCGCCAGCCATCGCTGTGCTCTGCTGAGCCCTGATCCAGCTGCGACCTTGTCACTCATTTGCTGCACTTTTCTCCTCACTTTCCCCCTCGTTTAGTTTCATTCTATTGCTTTTCTCTATCAACTCATTCTCTGGCACCCCGACATTGTGCACCACTTTTTCCATTTATCCTGCTCCTATGGCTCATCCCTGGCAGGCACTCACTGTCATTTTCTCAATTTTTGACTAGATCACCTCTATTTCTGTCCTCTCCCTATGTCACCATATGTCTCTATCTTTATTTCTCTGCCTGCATGTTGTTTTTTTTTCTCTCGCTCTCTCAATCATCTGGTATGAGCAGGCGCTGAAGGCGAATTAAATGCTTACGTTTTTGCAGCGCTCCCAGTTTGTCTTGCCTCCTGTGGGGTTTAATCTGGTGTTAATATAGGCATCAGTCATCCTTAATGACTGATTGTAAGTGAGGAAATAGGTCGTTCATATCTGCTGACCTTTAACCTGTGCAATAGCTCTGCAAGGGCTCCGACAGGCTTACTGATTTAGAGAGCAGCGTTATATAATGTCGCATCGCTGCCCAAATGCACCGCAGAGGGAGAACGTGAGAGCGAGGAATACAAAATAATCAGAGAAATGATAGGGTTGTGTGTCTTCCTGACTTCTCTCCCTTTTCCTCTCGATTCTGTTTCTCTTCCTCCCTCCGTTCTTTAGAGTCCATCCATCACGAGAAGCAGAGAAGTAAAAAACAGAACAAGCAGCCACTAATCAATCCGCCTCGCCTGCAGGGACAGGTTTCTATTCACTGACTTATTTCTGCAGATGGAGAAAAAAAGAGAGGCATTTTAATTTGTGTGCTGTGAATATGCCAACAGCAGCAGGCACACACACTCTCCAGGGACTACAGGGACGAGGCGTGGAATTACTTTAAATTTGAAGGTGATTGTGAATGATATCCAGAAATGAAGGACGATGTGTGTCAGTTCTCGCACATATGTGTGGGTGTCGATGTGATATGATGGTATGTATGTGATATGATGGTATGTACTCTGCTGTGGTAGAAATGTGTCCACCGGTAGAGATTTGGCAATATCGTCTCCACTGCAGGAGCTATTCGCATGATTCTCGAGATCTCACAAATCCAGCTGCCTCTATTTAGGCAGACTTGGATGAGGAGAGCGAAGCTGTAAATAAATGTTTCTGTAACACTCTAAATTATTGTTCTCAGTAACAACAGATATTTCATTTTGAAAGAATTTTACTTTTACTCTTTCGAGTGTTGTTTTTAACTCAAGTGTGAGGTAGTTTTTTTGTTTGTATAAAAGTTCCAAACTAAAGAAGAAAATAATCAAATGTCAAAAGCTTATTTTGAACCATTTCTTAATCAAATTTACAGAACAGTTACTGTATCACGATATACACGGTCACAGTATTATAAAATTACATAAACAGTGATAGAAGATTTTGGCCATATCACCCACCACCACCGCCCATTCAGTCAATATCCTTTACCTTAACTTAAAGGGTAACTTTGTAATTTTTCAACCTGATTGTTATTAAAAGTGTCTGACAACATTATGAAAATGATCCTTACAGAGATAGACGGTGTTGTCAAAGAGTAAGCTCCTTTTTGTTTAACGAGAAACAGCCCTGAAATTGCCACCGCCAAACTCACCAGACTCCATCTAAAAAAACAGCAATTTAATCATCGTACAACATGCTTCATTCAATTGAACAGAGCAAAATCAAACTTACAAAAGCTGTCAAAGTTTGTGTCTCCACTGTTCCATTAATTGCCATCTGTGGTTTGGTTGAAAAACCCTTAATTCATTCAGTTAGATGTGAAAATATGCTGGCTCTTAACAGGCTAGAATTACTGCTAAATGGAGTCTGGTGGATTTGGCGATGGCGATTTCGGGGCTGTTTCTGGTTAAACAAAAAGGATCTTACCCTTTTATAAAGAGGTCTCTCTCTGCAGGGATCCTTCCCACAATGTTGTCAGACACTTACGATAACAAAAGCTGCAAAAACAAGCACTTTTATTGGACTGTCATTTACAGTGCACAGTTGCCCACAGGCATTACATTGCAACCTGTTTCGCCGCCGTCGGCTGCAGCAGTCTCAATCAATACTGGACACACTTTAAAAAATTGTCCGTTTCTCACTTAGACACCAAACATGGGAAAAAGGATCCAGGTTGGATATACCAAAGGTCCCTTTTAAGCCCTCTCATCATGCGTTTTGAAGGAGCTGATCCGGGAGCGATGCTTTATGCCGTCGAAGAAAGCAATCTTCTTACTGCACAGAGTCTGACTCATATTCGTCATTGTTTAAAATGGTGCCCATGCTAATCTAACCACATGCCCACACACTCACATACACATATGGAGTGAATGACGGCTAAATGAGAGAGAGTGAGAGTTTGATTCAGAGAGCAAAACTGTCAAGAGTCACAGGTGGCTCAATGCAATAGCAGTGACTCAGTTCATTTAACTAAAAGCCCCTGAGCAGAGTTCAGTGGTGGCAGGTAGCAATAGTAAGCCATTTACTGCACACTTTCTGTCAGATTATAGTTAGTATCATAACCAAAGAGTTTGATTGTTGTAGAATATGCACTCAGTAGCTGTTGCAGATGGTATGAATAAATGATATACAATTGATTTGTTTTGTTTCAAGTGACAATTGGTATTTAAAATGAGAGTTGCAACACATCCATCAACATCACACTAAATGCAGACAATATGTGGTGCATCATTTTCCCAGTATACTGTTTTTGCAGTACAGTAATTCAGTGTACTTACTTTTCAACCTCAGCAGCATCTTTCCTTAAACTTCCCTGCCTGGGAAATTCCCACATCTTCCAAACTCTATGTCCAAGTTTATAATGCAGGCCTTCTGTTATAAATTTGTGGCCTGTGAGCTCAAACTGACCTATTTTCTCAGACTTTAGACAGCTCCCTCCAGAGCCACAGAAGAAATCATTCAGCTGTTATTCACCGACTGAGTAGTTCTTTCGAACTTTATGCATAGAAATTGGTTGACTGCCCCTTTAAAACAACTTGTTTTCAAAGCTTTTCCTCAAGCTTTCTCACTGCCATCCGCAATTTGTTTTAATGTTAAGCAGCTGTGAGTGGCTCCTGAATTTCCTTTGAGCATTGCATTGTGGGACAGCAGGGTACATCAAAAGTGTTTACTGTGAATATGGATTGTTTTGAGTACACTCTTGAATAGGTATGTGTTATGGAACTTGGACGCAACTATTGTTTTTGGTCACGCACTAATGGAACAGAGACGCTGACATGAATACACCAACATTAGCAAGTCTTTGTTCCTGGCCCAGAGTGTTTCGCTGATGACAGGTGTTGTTCATCAGGACGCTGTGGCTCCTCTGTGATCATCTGGCAGGCTGTCTGGAAGTCACTCTCTAATTATCCCTATTCCATTGTTGCCCGAGGCGACCTGTTCACACTGTAGGTGGTAATTATACAGGTGTGTTAATGGCCTGACTGGGATAGAGAGAGGCCTTTTCGCGGCATGTCGCCTGTCTCCGTCTTGTGAAATGTGTGCATGTAAGAGGTCACCAAGGGGACTGTAGGTAAGCCTCTGAGTCTCTTCACCACATTGCGGCTCCTCAAGGTGTTCAGTCTGTTATCCAGCCTGTGCATCAGCTGCTTTGTTGTTTGAGTGATAAAGAGCTCCACCTGAGCCCGAACACTACCTGGTTTCATACTTTCTCCAGCACACGGACTTGCTTGTTAAGTTCTGTCTTGTTCGTGCTGCCCTCCAAAGTCCGTCTATCAGCTCTCCAATACACATCCTTTATTCAGTCGTTCTTTTCATCCTCCTCTTCGTCCTCTCCTCCCCGAGCTTCTTCTCAGCAGTGAATTCTAAAAGAACAAGCTGAAAAAATATTAGGCTTTTTTTCTCTCTCTCTCTCTCTCAAAACTTGCAACAGCCTGCCATTTCTGCACCACATCTCATTTGTTCATATTCTCTCGCTCTTAATGCCAGCCAACAGTTGCCATGGAGACGGCGAGGTGCTTGGGGGAGTGTGATTGCAGATGTTAGAAGAAGTAAACACACAGACTCAGACAAAGAGAAGAATGAGAAAACTAATAAAGGGGTGTATCCATTGAATAAATGTGTGATTATACAACACGCGTGCTTGTGCGTTGCAATTAGTCACAAATGCTGACATGATTGCTGCTGTGGGAAACAGTCTGTAATTGTTGCACAAATATTACCTACCAGCTTATTATGTCCATGCTCTTTGATCATCATCTTTTGTCAAGGTTCTGTATTTAAATGTTTCGTTAGTTTTTTATGTCTTTTTGTATTGGGGTCACACAATATATTGTTTCTCTTATCAACATTTTGATTTCAACTTGCATGATGTGCACATGATGAAAGACTGTGATATTGCAACCAGGGATTTTTTGAGTTAGTTGAAAGAGTATGAGTAGATAGAGTAAATGCAATTTGGAACGCAGCTGTCATTCCTTTTTTTTATTAGTACCTTTTTGTTCAGTTCAATTTGTTGAATAAAAGAATGAAGGAAATTATTGCCCTCATTTTTTAAAACTCAACAAGCAGTTTGATGTATAATAGGAGTATACTGAAAGCTGCAGAAAGGACTGAGTACACTTTAACATATTTTCTATTTGCCCTGATGAAGGCTGACTGAGGCCATAACATGTTGGCAACTTTTTATCTATTCTTCTTGAACTAGCCTCTTTATTAAAACTTTTTAATTGCCAGAGTGCCTTGGACCGCCTTTTCTTCTTTTTCCTCATTATGCTTCCTCGCCGAGGACCAAAGAGCACCTGCAAATTTTAACATTTTTTACCTTTTTGAACACCGCAGCCCTCCTTTCTTTTTTTTACACTTTAACATATGTTTATATATCAGAAGAAATAGTGTTATTCCAGTATATATCACAATCACATATTACTAAGGTTGGGTATCGGTACTCGATACCTCTTAAGGTATCCACAGGAATAACTGAGAAACACTGAGTAATGTAATTTCTCCAGTCAAACGATACCTGCGTTTGATCCTTTTTGCACCAGGGGTCTGATTCTAAACCATCTAAACTCCTTGCCGGATCAACAAACTTTATGTTACTGCCGTCTTCGAAGCTGCTTTTCTCCTGATAAACAGTCAGTTCAACAACTGCCTGGTTAGCCCCAACTAACACAGCGGCAGTAGCTAACATCCAACGCAGAGCCATTAAAAGGTCCCAACAGACTCACACCAACACTTGTTGAACCTATTAATAACTGTTAGCATCACACAGCTAATGTCATCTAACACTTAGCCCTGCCACTGTGTTTGTACTGCTGAGCAGACTCTCACAGCTGCCCCGCAGCAGCTACAACCCTTACAGTCTTACCCCTAAATTAGCTCTAGCTCTTGAACCGGTTCCATTCAGGATTCTTGGAACCATGGTGCTATCTAGCAAATCAGCCTGTGTTTCCACCAGTTATGTGCAGTTATGTGAGTCATTGTAATCAAGAATGATTACCTGTGAACTTTGGTTCTGTTATCAGAGATATTTGTTTGTACAGAAAAAAAAGAATGTACCAAATATTAATGAGTCCACTGCACGCTCTTTTTTTGTCAAAGGATTTCTCACTTGACTTCTTCATTGTTGCATTCTCCATCCTTTCTTTCCAACCTGTAGAATTTGACTGATATCGTCACTGTTGGCACTTCAGGTCAAGGAAAACCTGCTATTGTTTGGTTCCAGCTGAGAACTAACTTTATGAGCTCTGTTCCAATTTATTTTTTGTTGACATGCTCTGAGCAGTTGAAAATTAGGTGCAGGAAGTGGAACTGAACTGGTTCCATGTTGGTGGAAAAGCAGTATCCTTGGTGTTGGGAAGTGGAGTATGTTGCAGATGGATTTGACAGTGCAGAGGCTGAGATGCCACCAGCATTATCGGTTTCACTTTCAGGATACTGGTATTGTAATTTTTTAAATGACACCCAGACCTTCGTATCGCATGTTTTTCTTATATCGTCTGGCCCTACTTTGTATTCAGGGAATATTCTATCTTTGACCTTGTCTTCACTTTTCTGACTGTGAACATCACTCTCACTCTGATATGAAGATCTATACTCATTTATTACCTATTAACTATTCATGACACTTGGCCTCACCGAATTTAGGACGTGAAGCGCAAATGTCGGTATTAATATGCTCTGTCCCGCTGCCAAGTTGAGCTCCATGATTGACATCTCAGAGACTCACACAGTAGCAGCGACACGGTTTTACTGACTGTCTCCGTCTCTCTCCGTCAGGGCTTTCTAAGTCGACGGCTGAAGGGCTCCATAAAACGCACCAAGAGTCAACCCAAGCTTGACCGCAACTCCAGCTTCAGACACATCCTTCCTGGCTTCAGGAGCGTCGACAATGACAGGTAAGGTGTTTGTTGGTCGTGGTGATGCTGGTGTGTGTTTGTGTATGCTGGATTAGTTCACCTCTCTGTTCTATTCTGGTGCCTCTCTTTCTGCCTGATGGCTGGTTATTCAGGTCACTGTTGACATTTGCGTGTTGTGTTGTCAGTGTATAGTGAAAAGAAGTGAATCTTGACTCTCATCTGTCACTTCTGATCTGTCTCACTCTTTCTCTTTTTCCCAGTGCAATTCATGACTATTCTCCTGTCCTGTGTTGTGTCATGCCATAGCAGGTTTGGTTTTTGATAGAGCTGTGAAATTCAACTCATGTATTTGCAAAAAGGTACCTGTGCTGAAATACAATTTGTTTTGCTTTGCCTTGCCATTAGGGCTGGGCAATAGAAGCCATTTGAATACTGACTGCAATAGAAAATAGCAAGTAGGGTTGCGCAGTAGTCGTTGATATGTTAAATTGACTTGCATTTGTATAGCACCTTTCTAGTCTTCCTACCACTGAAAGCGCTTTTACACTACATGCCACATTCACTCATTCTCACACACATTCATTCACTACCATACAAGAGGCCACCTGCTACTCAGTTAAATATTCACACACACTCACACACCCATGGATGGCCATCAGGAGCAGTTTGGGGTTCAGTATCTTGCCTTAGGATACTTCGACATGCGGACCAGAGGAGCTGGGGATCGTCTTCGTAGTGAAAACAAATGTGCCTCTTTGCTAATATTTTGGATTTAAACACAATGCTAATAGGGAACCTGATAACAGTAATGAGGGAAATGGAGTTGATAAGATCGCAAAGAAGTTGGAGGTGTGCAGACTGTCGCCTGCAGCTCTTCATCTAACAGCTCACTGTGGCTACTCCTTATTGTTCCGTTCCTCCCTGCAATATTTCAAACTGATCCTGTGTCAACAAGCGTTGAGAATGACAGATGATGTCTTGTTATTGCAGACGTATTTTTGGTGAACAATAGCAGCAGTTCTAATCTTACTGGCAGCCCCATTGCATTTCCTGTGACTACTTCATAATAAAAGTCAACTAGTGATTTGCCAGTAATATGCTCCGACTGAGAAGCTGGAAAGGTAGGAAAGGTTTGCTTGTAATAGCACTAGCTAAATACAGTGCTGTACAGATATTGAACATCATCAACAAATATCTTTCCTTGTAAAATATCCGCTGTAATCGGTAATACCGGTGTTGTCGCAGGTTTACTAACCAGTGGGGACATCTATTTTTTGGAGCAATGCTGTCATTGCAGTCAGTTTCTCATGGTTAGGATTCCTTCAGTGTTCATTATTCAGGAGGTTTTTTACCAGAGACCAAATTATCCACAAAGGTCTCTTCCTCTCCAAAACAAACAGACCAGGTGATTGGAACTAGTTAAAAACACTGAATAAAGCAGTTTCACATTACAAACCAGTGTGTCTTCAGCACTGCTTGGCTCATCTCAAAAGGGGCTGCGAGCCCAGCATCTGCCAGTGTGTGCTCACCTTGTTTTTCTGGTAACTTAATATCCAGACATTCAGGAGGTTTCACCAGGAGCTGAATTATCTGCAGAGATCTCCTCTCCAAAACAAGTGGATCTGGTGAATTTAACCAGTAAAAACACTGAATAAGGCAGTTTCATGCTAAATATCAGCATTTCTCCAATGCGGTTTGGCAGGCAGGATCTGAGACTGAGCTACCACTAATGTTTGCTCAGCTTGTTTCTCTGATAACTACAGATTCAGATGTCCTATGACTAAAAACCTTTATGCGGGTAAAGCATTTCGTTAAAGGCAACAGAGATCTAAAAAGTGTATTAAAACAGGATAAAAAGTCAATTTATGACAGCTTCTGGCAGACAACCCTAACCCTGATGCTTGCACAAAGCAGATATGATGCCACTGGCACAGGCAACAGCGGCCAACCTCTATGAACAGTGTCCTTGATTAAAAGACAGTTTTCTCTGGCATTGAAAATTGTTGGAAACAACACAACTCAATAAAATACAAAACAGTGGTCTACGATTTTTAGACATTTTTATGCAGAAAAGTCACATACATTTTTAAAGTACAACATCAAATAGATAGGTAATGCGAACTGTTAACTAAGTCAGAAACCTGTGCCAATAGAGATGGGATAAGGGCAGTTTATTAACTGAAGCATCTAATAAAGCAGGCATAGTGCAAGCGCAGCAACAAACTAATATTACTATGTGCTTTGCCCCTGTTAATAGACGAATCACACATGCTGTTGCTTTTTAATAGCAAAGGACATGGAGCCAAAAGGTATCACCGATGAATGTAACTGACCCAACATATAAGATCATACAAGTCAATCTGTCACACACACTCTGTACAAGATTCAATATTTGTGTTTAGTTTTTGATCATTTATTCATTGACATAAGATAAGATAATCCTTTATTCATCCCACAGCGGGGAAATTTGCAAATGGATTCTCTGTTAGCAGCTCAAACAACTGTAGGTGGGTTTCTGAATCTACTGCAATGGAATTTTAAGTGTATGAAAAACTTTGAAGACTTGACATCATTAATATCCTGATATGTATGGATATCAGCGGTGATGCACACAAACAATGTGATAGACTTATTGTTGTGTTGCCTTACCTCACTCACCAAGCTGCCCCACATAACATCTCTATCACTGCCATCTCTGGCCCGATGACCAAACTATACAGAGCCATTATAAGTCCTCTGTCCCCAGCGCTGCACCATGTGATGGTGTTTCACCTCAGGCTGTGGTAATTGCCAGTTTCTGATAACTTCTCCTGATTTCCTCAGGAGTTCAGCCACTTGGCAAACATTTGCCCTCGCCTAACAACGTCAATTACAATTCCAGACTGGGCTACGCTGACCCGCAGTCGCACTCTGCTTTCCATGCATGCACAAGCAACAACTATAATTCCCAGCACCTATCTTTGCTGCGTCTGGAAAAAAGCCAAGGTGTCCATCTGTGGAGATTAATTAATGGAGGTGCTGCTTTTGAAGAGATGTTCCGCGGCTCTTGGTTTCAGAACTCCGAGCCGAGTCGCTGCCTCTCTTCGTACTTTTAATGAGGCATTAACATCACTGTCAAACTATCACAAGGGAACACATAGCAATTGTTCAGTGCGGAACATAGTGAACTGTTCCCCTGGTGCAGTCGGACAAAATGAGCTCATGCGTCCGCTTCTTTGTCCCGCTGTCTTTTCTCATTCTCTTTCCCACTTCTACCCATTTTTTTTTATAGCTCCTATTTTTCTAACCTCACTCCCTTCTATCCATTTCAAACTCATCACTCTCCAATTTCATCCTCTCCCACCCTCCCCCTTCCTTTTCTCTATTTTTCAAACAGTGGTGAGGTTTTCTAACCTATCAGCATTTATGTTTCCCTCTGATAAAGCGCCCAGTGAAGAAAGCAAATATCGGACAGGAAATTGGAATGTTCAGGAGGTGTCTTATCTCACCTGGTTTAACACTGTAACACACACTACATACACCTCACTTGCAAATTCACACAGTGACTCCCATATAATGATTGGCCTTCGCACACATATCCTCCTGTAGCAGAAGAAGAGAGAATCGCCTGGTGCTCTCACTCCTCTAGGACATTATACAAGCAAGGATATAGTAGCATGTGTGTGCGCTTTGGTGTTTGTGTGGAAAAGAGGAGGGAAAGCATGAAAAAGTTGCAGTAATGTGCTGTGAGAGGAGTCAGTGGCACTCCCTGTCAGCCCAGGAGCGGCCTCCCCACAGGGCAGAAAAACGCTTCAGAGGAAGACAGGCTTGGGAACTGGCAGAAGAGGGAACAGAGATGATGAGACGGAGGAGAGATGGAGGGAGGGAATCCTATACCCTGAAAACTCCCTGTTGTGCAGATGTGCAGCCTTGAATGTGAGAGATGCAGTGCATGCAGGGAACATTTAGTCTTCACTGTACATCTCAAACATTGCACCACCAGAGAGTTATGTACAAGATTTCAGTCATTTATATCAGTGTGATTACATCACTTACAGTAGTGGTTACATATTCTGCTGTTACATTTCGCAGCATGTATTTTTATACCACCACACCAGCGACAAACATGGCCGAATACATCATGTTTTCAGGTTGTCCATCCATCCATCCCATTCTCATGAACACAATATCCCAAGAACACATTTAGGGAATTTCTTCAAATTTGGCACAAACACCCACCTAAACTCAGTGATGAACTGATTCTATTTTGGTGGTCATAGGTTGAAAGTCAAGGTCATTTTAGGAATTTATTCAGATTTGGCGCAAACATCCAATTTGAGTCAAGGATGAACTGATGAGAATTGAGTGGTCAAAGGTCAAGAACACTGTGACCTCGTCCGTTTCATATTGGGAATGCAATATCTCAAATTTGGCACAAACATCTGTTTGGACTCAAGAATGAACTAATCAGAATTTGGCGGTCAAATGTCAAGGTCACTGTGACCTCACAAATGTTTTTGGGGTTTTTTTGGACAAAGAATTCATACGCTAATTATTAGTATTATCACCATACAAATGTCTAATAGCATATAAAGATGAGATTACATGTTATATCAAAAGGTCAAAGGTCAGCATCATAATGTTCATTTTTCTGGCCATTATAACTCCAGAACAGAAGAGGAGACATTTGGTTAGATACTAAATTGGTGACCCTAATCTTGCGTGGCAGTATTCCTAGTTATCATGATTTTTTTTTTTTTTTTTGGGAGAGAGAGTAGAAACATAGCATCATACACACAAACACATTTCCTTTGTGTGTGTGTGTGTGTGTGTGTGTGTGTGTGTGTGTGTGTGTGTGTGTGTGTGTGTGTGTGTGTTAGCTGTGATGACATTGTTAGGCCTTGTAGCCTGAGGCGGTCTCAGGAGAGAGACCTGCAGATGAGGAGCAGCTGGACTTCTGAAATGAAATATTCATCTGTGTTAATCAGAGGCTGGACACTCACTGAACACTCATATCTTTGGGGAAACAGAAACACAGCAACGCGTGGGTGTGCACACTGACACTGTACACACACAAACAACTTACTGGATTTTTTATTTTTTTTTTTGCCTAAAGGAAATATATCTATTTATACTTTATTACACTCTTAAGAATATAGTCAGGTTGTTTGTCAAGGTTCTCAAATGTACTGTATCATCTGCAGATAGTGAGAGGGTGCAAGATTTACACTCCGGCTTTCACTGCGGCAGCCGAGGTAATTATAAGAGCAACAGAATAGGAAACCTGGATTTCAATGAAAGTTACAGTATCTCAAATAATTGTCTAGGCTTCTCTGTTTTTATAACTGTATGTATAGAACAGAGGGTACTACAGAAATGAGGAAGCAGTTTCAAAACTTTTAGGGAAGCAGTTTAGTTGGGGTTTTTTATCTGTGGTATGTGGCGTGACTGCTAACCTCAGTTTAATTGTAAATCACAGTAACTTCACTATAATTTTGTATATACAATGCCTACAATACAATACATAATTAAGTGTCTCCACGCAATGGTCTGTCATTGTTTTGTACACTCACCTGATGACACCCATGTGTCTTGTCATTCTCTACATGTTTTACTCGTATCAATTATGAGCTGAGCCTCACTAGCTTCGGTGCCCTCATCTGATCTGTCTCGACTGGGCTTGAAATACTTTTTTCTTCCTGTGAATGCACTGGTGCATATAACTTTTAAAATGACATGCACTATTTTTTTTTTTACCTGTACCAATATCTCTATTCTTTTACTGCACCTTTTGGTGTGTCCTTTTTTTTCTTGGAACTTTTGCCATCGCCAAATCCAACTAAAAGCAATTGACTGCTGCGACCTTTTGAATGAAGTTTTATTGGTAACAATGTGCTGTACAGATCATGATTTCTCTACCAAGTTACACAGCACTGACAACTCTTCAATTTGATATGGAGTGAGATAGTAAAATAAATTTTTGCATGGTGAAAGTCAGCGTCATCCTGAACAGGATTCATTGAAAATGTCAGCAAACGTCTAAGGGAAAACATCTACTCATTTATGAGACCTTAAAAATTAGGACATTTTCAACATCTTACAAACCTATTAATGTAAACTGTTAAATCACATTAGGACTTCTTTACTAAAGGATTTATTAGCTGCATATAAAATGTGAAAATGTTGCTGTAGTGTGAATCTTTTGTTATCCTTTTTAGCCGCTCCAGGTACCAGTACCGTAACAGCCTGAACAGACATGCATTAAAATCCAAGCACCAACTAGCTTGACTGCAGTGCTTTACACAGTGGTGCTATTGCACTGTCCTGCTCTGTCTTGTCTGTCTATGCTGTCAATATCTAGCTTTTAAGTCTTTAATTTAAGTTTTACGGTAAATTCCTTTTCATTACACGAGAAAACGGATGTGTTGCATGACAGTGTATGGAAAAGCTCAGTTGCGTGAGTCTCACGGTCAGTGCCTGAGATTTGCCAGCTCTAAAGTTATGTGCACAGATGCACATAGAGCTGAGATCATCATGCTTAGCTAAAATTTTATGTGCCTATGAATGCGGTTATCAAGCCCTGACCGACCTTTCCTGGACGTTGTGGACGACCTGGCGAATATCACAGTGTTTGCAACAGTATGGCTTTTAGATTCTTTATCAGCAGCAGAGTGCCTTGGTTGAACAGTGCAGCATATGGTGGAGGTTGATCTCATCATATTTTTTCATTAAGCACTTGGCAGATGATATTTTTAACTAAGTGTTTTCTAATAGAAATTCATCCATTCATTAGAGATCAGCATGGTGTTACTTGTCTTTGCCTGTGTATATGCATAGCAATATATAACCATAAGGAGGACATAGTTTTATTCTAGGGCAGTTCATGTATCTAAACTAGCTGAAATAATTAGTTCTTAAAGGTTCCCTGTGGATTTTTTGACACCAAGGAGTGTTTTTCTGAGTGTTTTGTGTCATACAGAAGGTGACACATCACACATTCCTGCTAATGGTGTCAGATGGTGGTGGTAAAGCACAAAGAAGGGTGGCACTGTGCCAATAACAGCAACAAAGAGGCAAATGAACAGGAATGTAAACAATGCAGAATTAAGAATATTCTAAAAACACTTTGAATATGTTTTATGAGGAAGGAACATATCTTTAATACGTTTGTTAGACTTTCAAGGATAAATACAGAGTGATTTCTTGAGAAAAAGAGGATGTAAATATGAATAAGAAAACTGAACAGGGCACAAGATAGATCATCGTCCAGCCCACCCACCCACGCCCCACCTCTCCTTCTCTTCCTCTGCTGCTGCTTTCCTCCCTGTTGCATCATGCCAGATGTTGCTGGGCATTGCAATTCAGGGTCATTTATATATTGTTTGACTCACTGAATATTCAAACAAGAAGTGGTTCAGTGTGTGTAGGTGTTTATGTGTTGGATCTTGATTGAAAGTACTAAACTCAAACATTCAGCTACACCTACAAAATATCGCCCCAGATATAAATACATGCAAGCATGCACACACACATTTTACATACTGTAGTGTGTCTACAGCTCCCCTGAGTGCACCCAAATCAATTATGACATCATTGCTGGTGACAGAGCCCACCAGCTGACTTCCTGTCTATCCAGCCTTCTACTATGTAATGGGAATATTTATCTGTGTGGATATTGTGGCCACAGTGGTGGCTGGATGGAACTGACTGATTGTGATTTGTCTGTAATCATATGCATATCTTTGCATTTATGTGTGTGTTTGGGTAACTGCAGTTGTCAGCTCTGTGGGCACCAGTGACTCATGTGTTTCTACAGACGGACTGCTTCTTTAACACATCAGCAAAGCTTTTTTTTACCATCACTCAGACTCTGAATATTAGCAGATGGATAAAATGGCTGAACCGATTTATTACATCCATATTTCTCTTCCCGTTTCTGTCCCCCGTCTCGCTTGTCTCAGGCAATCTGCTCAGCGTATGCTTTAATTATGTATGCATTGCATAGAAAATAGAATACTATACTGCATGCTGATAGATCTTATAGATGTATGCTGGAAGAGGCTCTTGAACAATATAAAAAATATATCTGCAACCAAGACAAGACGACGGTATTACAACACAGATAATGCACATCGAAAATAGATATACAAAACTTAGGTGTTGATATAGTGTCAGCCTTAAACAATTCACACTATACTGAAACAGAATTTTAAATTACTGGAGTCACTGAGTCCAAATTACCACATTTATTGACTTTTCACTAATGAGGAACTGTAAACATTTTATTTTTACACACATTATGTAAATTGTTTCTCTGTACAAGATGGTCTAAATACAGTTTCAAAGCCATATTCTCACTGCAAGGAATATAATTTTGTGAATAAATTCTTATATACTTCCTTTTATTTAGATGTGTTTTAATCAAAAATGAGTCACAGTGAAAAATAGAAATCTTCTGTGTCCACAAGGAAGTTATTTCACTGCTGGAAAGATGGTGTTTTCATAAATCTGGGATGCCTATGCAGTAGAAAGACAAATACTACACAAATACTTTTCAAATTGGTGCTGTATGACCAGAGAAAAGAGAGAAAAATGGCTGTGGCATTCTCTTTTTGCCCAAGACGTAAAAAACCTACAACTACCAGAATGCACTGCACCACACTGGAGCAATGATGCTCTCACTGGTGGGTGACGTAATGTGAGCTCTGACATCTTTCCACAACAATATGGCAGCTGGCTGGTAACAAATGGTCTTGAGTTACAGTTAAACTAAGCCTCCAGGAAAGCTGCTCAGCCTTGTTTCAATTTTTCCCAGTGGCCACATACGGTATTGCAGCAAAAAAAATCCTTTGTGGCCCAAAAAAACATTTTCCCATAGACCACCACTGTAAAAGAGATGGCTCTTTCCATTATAAATTGTTGATGCATGGTTGTTTTGATATATGTAAATCTTTCCTTGAGCTTAGGAAAGCAATTTAAAATCTGTGATGTCATTACAATGTAAAGTCTATAAGCCAAGTGGGAACTTGCAGGCAGGGCCTGCGGGACAAACACTACTGTGCATATTCAGTGGGCCACATATCATGGGAGTAAGCCCAGGGAGCAAAACACTGGTGTATGCGCCAGTTGAGCAACTCCATTGGATTGAATAGGCTCCATCTGGGTGTCCTGTATCTAGGTATTATTTCACACTTGAACAGGAAGTTAAAATAACTCTGAAAACATTAGAGTGAAAAATACGCAACACAGTAACAGAATTTTGGTTCATATTTGATCAGCACTGCTTAGTTCTCCAGCTTGATCTCACTTCTTGAGCATTCAAGAAACAGTATGGTGCCCACTTCCTGTTCACAGATTCTCATATTACAGCCAAACAGGACACTAAAACATGTTTCTGAAGATATTTAAGGTGAGAAATTGGCAATACAGTAACCAAATCTTATATTTGATCAGCAGTGCCTGATTTTACCTTTTGATCTGAGTTTGAGAGAGAGGCAGGTCTCTGTCTTGATCCGCTTGTACACTATGTGTCCATGGTGGTGGGCATACAACAGTGTAAAAGTAAAATTTGTAGTTCAAGCAACAGTCCTATAGCTAGATGAGAAATGAGCAGGGAGATCTGGGTGCTGGTAAGATGGAGGGAAGTTTACCACACGTCATTCACACATACTACTCACATTGTTATGATACAAAGCTGGTTGAAAATCAGCAAAGCACCCTTTTAATGGTAACCACAGCTCTGAAACGATTCCTCTTTTAGATTTAAAACTGAAAGGACAAACACTTAAAAAGTACCTACTGCACATTGCAAGAGGGACACACATTTTGCATGGCATTCTTAGATAATAGGAGCCTCTTCTTGTACCCATTTTTGGTGAATTGAGTGCTTTTATAAAAAGGTTTAGAAAAATACACTGGTACCTAAACTGATTATTGGGGTTAGGTATTGAATGTCACAATTCCAGTGACCATATAAGGTAGTGAAGCAGTGGTATCAGCATGTGTGTTGTAAGAAGCTTTAGCCTGTAGCTGTGAATGGCTGCCTGTAACAGGATTCAAGAGCCCTTGATACAACGCCCTCCCTGTCATTTTTCATAAAGCCGCACCAATGGGTGCCATGGTAATTGTTGCAGGTGGGGGTGCTGGAGTGTGTATGTGAGGACATAGCAGCATAGTGAGGGAGTGAGAGACACATCCATCCATAAATCCAATAAAGTGATGCCATTTAGAGTTATTAAATTCTGTAAACATTCCCCAGGTGGATTGGACTGTAATATCCAACCTTTTCTATTGCTCCCTCCCCTCCTTCCCCTCCCCATCTCCCTCCACATCTCACTCACTTACTTACTGACATTCACTTTTTGCTCTGCCAGCATCCCGGCGTCTATTAACCCTTCGTATTACAAGCCCCTGTCTCTTCTCACATCTGGCTTTCTCCTCTTGCTCCAGTGTTAATTTCATTCTGCCTCTGTGGCCCAGCTCTGCTTTGCTATCATTTGTCACTGTGGTCCTGTCTTGTCTGCGCCATTCATGCTAATAGTTGTGTTTGGAGCTGCAGTTCGCTGGTGGATTTCTGCTACATTAAACCCAATCCAGAGCTCACAGACTTGTCCCCAGATCCTCTCCCCTCCTCTCTCTGCCCCGTCTTCTTCATTTCGCGCCACTGCACCAACTCCTCGCATCTCCTCTTGTTCACATTTGTCATAATTTGCTTACTCCCTACCCTGTCGTCTCTCCTCGGTTTTGGGGAAAATGTCCCCTTCACCAACTCTTCATCCTCCTTTCTTCTCCAGTCATTACATCAATCCCACTCCCCTGATGCTAAAGGTCACACGCTGGTTGATCACACCTGCGGACGACATAACTATGCTCCAGGGATGGGACGATGTATGACTTTACTGCGCATTGGGAGAAAAAAACTCAATAAGTTGATCGTGGTGAATTTCCATTATTGGCATAATAGTGAATATCATTTCCAGCAGTACCCAAGGAGGCTGCAGGGCAACCAACAATAAAAGAAACTCTTCGAAAACAGACTGCATACACACCAACCTCTAAACACACAAAGGATCTGAATCGAGTATTGGCATCTTTCATATCAAAAGATACGATGCCATGTCAAATAGCTGGAGAGCCTGGCATTTTAAGATTGTTTGTTGTTCACTTAAAAAGGCTGCTCACTAAAAAGATGTGTTTTATTTGTATATGGAATAAAAATATTGTGTCTAAACCTAATGTAAGCTACAGTGATTCTGGTGTTTTACTGCCATTTATGGAGGGGTGGTGGATGGGTCAAACAAAGATGGACTTTTAACCAGAAGGCCGCTGTTCATGTCCTGTGTGACACCAAAAGTTAACGTAGTCACGTGACTTTGCAGACTTTGCATTACTATTTGTATAGTACTTTACAAAGGAACGTTAAGAAACTACACAACGTACACAAGTTTATGCCACTTGCATCCTGTACACAGTTATTGCAACCACAACCACGATCTTTTCCTAAACCTAATCAAGTTTATTTTGGGTCTGTAAACCTAACATAGTGTTATTCTTCTCCTAAACCTAACCAAACTGCAGCCATTTCACAACATTAACCACATGTTTGAAACTGCGACCGTTCCCAATAGACTTTGCATTAGCACATCATTTTAAGACATTTCATGCCCACAACTATGTTATGCAATATTAAGCGGTTGTGTCCACGTCATGCAGGTCTGAGACTTTGTTCATTATGCACACACATACTGGCACACTCTTTTTTCAGTCAGAGAAGTGATCCATTTATTTTCATTTCCTTCTGGCAACATCTTTATATTCATTCATTCACTTATTCATTCACTGCATGGTCTTCTCTGTTGATTCAGTATTTATTGGTGATGATTACTAGCACAATGTATGCATACACAGTAAGGATGTGTGCCTGGACACTGTCCAGACAAGTAATGCACTCAGTAAAGACAACAATCAGATGCCCAGCTACGGGTATTTTTGCCAATCAGAAGAAAAACAACAGCAGTGCTTCCATTATGTCCATTGCAGCAGTATAATTAGACAGAGGAAGAGTGCATCTTTCTCCTTCTCCCTCTTTCTTTGGCATCCATCCCCTCGCGCCATCTCATTTGCAATGCATCAGCATGATTTGGCGTAGATGAAACAGAGCTCTCAGGGTAATAATGTGTTGTACAGAGCTGGTTTCACCTACCACTGTGCATTATTAAGCTCTATCCCATACAGACCAGGGTAGCATTAGCATCTCAAAAGCTAATGACTCTTAATTTGGTGATGATTGCACGGCTTCATGGCATAATCTCTCTCTTTTTCAAGATTATAACAAGGACTTTAGTAATTCACGAGAAATGCAGTGTTGTTTAGGTGCTTAGGCAGAGGTGGGTGTTTTTGAAAAGGTTGATCTGTCCTGCTTTTGTAAACAGAGGGCTCTTCATTTGCTTCAAGGACAGAGATTGCTATTCAGTTTTGAAGTTCTAGCACCAAGGATGAGTGTCTGTGTTTTTTTCTGTTTTAGTTTTCTGCCACCGTCAAACAGAACAAGTTTTATAGATTGATGTCCAAGGTTATACCGTCTGTTACGCAGTCCCCAAAGTATCTAAAGTACATTAACTAAGACAAACTCCTCTGAATGAGACTGGTGTCTCTTCCTGCTAGTGTTGGTTGTTCAAACACTCAGAAACAAACAACTTCAGAAAAATATTATTGAAAATTCTCCTCTCAAACAGTCAAGAAGGACATGTCAATGAGTGCTCCAGGGTCAATACAGGAAAAAGACAGAATTTGTTTTATTAAATATTTTCAGATGAAAATGTGCAGAAATCAAAGAAATTATTTGGTCTGTCGCCAGGTTAACATATTTCAATTACATTAAAAAAATCTTTCTAATTGAGTCATTGAATTTCGCCCTTAACCTAAAAAGTTATCATTTATGTAATTAAATCAAATAAAATGAAGAATTTATGTTATAAGGTCATTGTGGAAATTACTCAATTTACTTTAATAAAGTTTTTGTAATTAGTGTAAATAAATGTTGTGCATTTCAGATATATTGAATTTACTTTAATCAGGATTATGTAATACTGTTAAGAAATTATATTTATTTCAAATACTACTAATTTACTTTAGTTTTAGTTTATGTCATGACTGTTAACAATTTTTGAATTTTTGAATTATGAACAGTAACCACATACATTTTATTCAAGTAAATTAGTAAAATTTTATGAGCTACAGTTACATAAATTTTAAGTTCATCTCAGTTTTATTTGATTTAATTAAATAAATAGTATTTTTGATTTATGTTAGAATTACTTGCCTGTATTGGATTGAAATTTTATATGTGATTGAAATAAGCAAACCCGACTATAGACCAGTGATGTTCTTTGAGTAAAGCTTTTCTTTTTTTTTTTTTAATTAAAATTCCAGAAAATGTTTATCAGTGTATTCAGTCTTTTAAAAAGATTTAATTCAGTGGCTTGAAAAAGAGAGGCCAGGAGGCCACCAGCAGCTTAATGTGATTATGTACTGTAATAAAGTCTTGTTGGAACAAATTAAGTGATGCACAAATTGTACCCTCCAAAATATCCACTGATCTTTTCAGATTCATCTGTAAGTACAGTCCCTCAAACTAATTCAAGAAAGCTTTGCAAGTGAAGGTTCCATTATGATGTGCTGATGTGCAGTAAGATTTCATATGGCCTTGGTTCCACTTCTCAGCTAGGCACTGTTCAAAAACCTCTGGCTTGTTATTTACTTCCTTTAAGGAATGCATGCATCCCTCATATAAATGAATGGAATGTGTGAGATTTACAGTGAGTGGACCAAATTAGGCTCAATGTATTCTAGAGAACCATGCGGCGTATTGCTTCTCCGATCACTTTACTATCTGCATAATCAACCCTGAGGCTATTGCAGTGGTGTTGACACCTGCACAGCTGGTGGGTTTCGGTGGCTCGGTTGACGTTTAACCCTGCTGGGCCTTCTGTGAGCCTGGGCGAGCATGGCCAAGGGTCTCCTCTCTTTCATTCTCTCCCCGGGTAATGAGCTGTAATGGATAGGGCCTTGGGCGTGACAGGAATACCGAGGGCCCCATCAAAGCAGCTCCCTGCGCATCCCTTTAAAGGACTGCTCAGTACGCATGCAAACACTCATTTACTCATTCATTCCTCTCTTGAATCTACTCTGGTCACTAGCTTTCAGTTATTCATCATTCACACATATTCAACATGTTATATATTTGCTGCCCTCGTAAATGAAAACATGTTTTTACTCTGAAAATTAAAAGAATAGAGTAGAAGTAAAGTGTATGGTAAAAGAGTAAAAAACCAGTGTCCTTTCAGCAGGTTGATCATTTTTTGGGTGGTTGATCCCTGGTGAAGCGATAGAGATGCACAATTAATCAAATATTAATCTTGATCACAATTTTGCCTTCCCACAATTAAATGAAGATGATCAACTGTGATATTGGCATTTAAAATGCATGTTCCGCTCCTAGAAAACTCCGCAGCATATCATACCAAGTGCTTCCTAAACTAGCAGCCAGCCTCCACATTTGGGGAGCTGTAACACTGCTGCCACACGTGCACCCTGCAGCGGCAGCTTGCGAAAAACTTACCTGAATGTTGGAGAAGAAGGTGATCTGTTGTGTGCAAGTATTTTGGATTTAGGGCGCGTGACGTTAAGCAAGAACAAGTCATATGCAAGGAGTGCATGAGACTTGTGTCTGCACCACAGAGTAATACAACTAAATAAAAATTAAAAAAAAAATAACCAATGCAGTCACATTTTGCCAAAGATACATGTCCAATAAACTCTGATTTGTTTTTAGTAAGCCTGTAGTTTGGGCTCAGTTTTATTTATACTTTGCTTCTAGGAGTGCATTGAATTGAATCCAGATGAACGAGAACCTCTTTTTGAATCTTATTTTGATGTTAACATTTATTAATAAGCAAGAATGTAGCACAGGGTGCAAGTAAAGATGGTGTTGTGTTGATTTAATTTTGGGTGAAAAGTTTTCTGTATATTTTGCCTCTAGGAGATCGTTGTGAATAAGGACCAGTTTTATTTAGATTCAAAATAAGACATTAGCATTCAAAAAAATGTACCCCTTAAATCATGAATAATTGTGATAAATAATCATGACCTCAGTTTTGATCAAAATAACTGTAATTATCATGTTGGCCATAAGCTGCATGTAACATTTTCTTGTCTATACAGTATGTTGGCACATCAGACTCTTCAGCCTCTGCTTTTCACCTGAAATAATCCTTGCACAAATTAAAAAAATACACTTTTTGGCCAGAGAGACATCTGTTTGGGAAGCACGTCCAAATATATGCTTTATATTAAATATACACATACACACACACATGCACGCGTGAAAGAGGTCAGTGGCACTGACAGTCCAGATGGTACTCAGTGACTCTTACAGAGCCACTAAATTACCATGGTGATGACTCTAGATGGATTTTCACCACTTTCACTTCACTAACAGGCTTCTCTGCCACTTTACTGTTCACCCTCCCTTTCACTCATTTCTGCAGTCTCTCTGTGAGCGCATATGTGTGTGTGCGCGGTGTGTAATCTTTGTGACGGGACTCCGCCGGGGTTTTTATTCTGCCGTGGACTAATAAAAGCTCATATATTGCAAACTTCAGGCCGCTCTAGCTGTGTGCATCTGACATACTGTGGTATGAATTTCAATGCACTTTATCCAAACCAACTAACAGCAAGATGAAGTATATATAAAAAAAATTAAAAAAGCTTTAGTTTCACACCATTTAGATCACCATCATTACAATTAACTGATGGTAATGAACCAAAGGGCCTTGACAATATTCATGAGGCTAAAAATGAAGCTCCAGGAAATGTAAACAAAAACTTAAAAAGGCTGGTTGATGTTTTTTGTTATTGTTCTTTTGTTATATAATGATTAAAAATTATGTCAGGCACTTCATGAAGATATTTCAGCCCATAGAAGATGTATAATTTCAGTTGTACTCTGAGGGCCGAATTCACAAAAGGATTGCGTGGCTTTTGCGGCCACTAAACCGGTAAAAATCGAGCAAACAGATACTGTCTAATCACAAAGCACGTGCAGAGGGTGAAATGCTCCACTAACTGCACTGCCAAGCAGATTGCGTCTCGGTGCTTCGGTGTTATTTGCACGTATTTAAATGAGGTAATATGCATGTAGTTGGTGCAAAAATTGCCCCTTTCTATGCAAATGAGCCTCATTGATAAACAACGTCTAATTCACTAACACCAGCGCTAATAGCCACACGCAGTTTCAGTGAAGTAAATAACGTCTTAAGAAAGCTGGTGCAAACTGGGCGCTCCTCTGCACAATGCTGGTATATGACAGCAAAAAGACGGAGACCTTGACACTACAGAGGCACATGACGAAGGCTTGGCATGGAAAGAAAGACAAGAGTCAGCCATCAATGTCTACGTTCGTATCCTTAAAAAAAATGTCAGGTTTAAACTGGGCTCTGGATCATAATTACAGTTAGAGGGACGGGCCGGGCCTGTCGGACTCATTTAAGCCATTTTCCATCCATATTACACAGTGATGAGAAGTTAAGTCTCACCGAGTTTAAAACAAAGCTAAGGAGCTATGAGAGCACGGAAAAGTTCAGTGCCGTTTGCTCAGATGATGACAGTGTGATGAAAGACAGGAAGAGACAGCGGGAACGTTAACGTTAACATTAGGGTCATTTTGACAGGCTTGAACAAAAGATGAATCAAACTTAGCCTTGCTTAGGTAGGCTACCTTTCTCTCACCGTTTTCTCTCCCTCTACTTCAAACTGTAGTCTCTTTGACTCCCCTCCACTCTTGATCGCGCTGCAGTACAGCCAGACAGGCAGGTGATTAAGTTAATTGCAGCATAGAGTCACATAACATTTCATGATATTTAAAATTATCATTCCAAACTCTGATTATGGTGAGTACGCAAATATAGGCTATATATATATATATATATATATATATATATATATATATATATCCATTCATACAATATATTTTACATTGTTTTAACATCTGAAAAAAAATCAGCATTCTGAAGGCGTGGCGGCTTTTATTTTGCCGTGGCAGTGCGCCACGATCAATTACATGTGGCGGAAACCCTGGAAATGCATGTGAATTGAAAAATAGAGGGGTAAAAATACATGTGAAAGAAATAGATATTTTGTCAATTAACTTGACCAACTTGAATGAAATTTTATGTGAAAAAAGTGCTGCTCAACTGGGCTGTGTTACTATCCACTACCACCATGTTCCTCTCTATTTACCAGTCTTTATTCATAACATCTAACTGACATTTATCGTTTACAGCAAGCTATTTTTTTCCACCCAAAATGTCAGTCAAAAAAACACGCCCACTGACTGACTGATGGCTCTCGAAGGGAAACTTTGCTGAATGTGTGCCAGCTCTTTGTCACTGCAGTGTGTGCAGATGAACTGTGTTAACTTCTGCTGCTTATGTTGCCGGCACCCGGAGCTTCCCACTCGATCTGCCTTTGGGGTTCACCACTTCCGATATTAACTCGTAAGCATTTTTATCACTTTTATCACATTTTTATGCCTCCACTCCAGCAGCCATTGCTGGAGGCATTATGTTTTTGTGTTGCCCATATGTGCATCAGTATGTATCTCTGTTTGCCCAGTTCTTGTGAACATGATATCTCAAGAATTACCTCGAATTTGGCACATGTCCATTTGGACTTGAGGATGAACTGATTAGATTCCGGTGGTCAAAGGTCACTGTGACCTCACAAAATACATTTTCCGACAAAATGTAGCATAATTGTCTAACAGAATAACATGATGAAGTGATAGCATTTTTATCTAGAATGTCCAAGGTCAACTTCACTGTGACATCATCATGTTTGCTGGCCATTTTTCAACACCATAACTCCGACAGAAGGGGTAACATTTGGTCAGATACTGAATTAGTTGCACTCATCTTGGGTGTCCATCTTGAAATTCTGATTTTATAGATCTTCTACGCAGTCATTTTGAAGATGTGTTTAAAGAACCCACATTTTAGAATTTATAACTTCTTTGCAGCAACATCCATATTTGAAGCATTGTCTGCTTTCATGACTACATATGAGTCTAGAGAGACATGGATATAAACTGCAACTTTACAGGTTGGCAGAGGCATCCAGTCGTTAAGTGATAACTCAGGTTTTTAGTTTTTTTTTTTTACTCCCACTGTTGAGACCACTTTCTGTAAATGATGAGTGGCATTTTTTGTGTTGTGAATGATGAAGGTTAAACGGGTAAAATGATGAAGCTTGGCTGTGTTTTCATCATATCACAACTATTTTAGTCAAATCAGCTTTAAATGAATCAAATCACTTGTTAATGTATCACTCTATTTTTCATCACCTCCATTTTTAACAGTCCATTTTGTTGCTTCCACCCCTCATGCCTATCCAGTATGTTAAGATCATTTGCAGAAGGAAGTTGTTGTTTTTTCTTTCTTCAAGTTTCAGCAGACTGATCAGCATCATCCTCACTTCCCTTTCTGTTTGTGATGCAAGCCAGCAGTGATGTGTCAAGCCGGCCTTCCATCCAAATTTCAAATGGTCCTTCTGACTTTGCATGGACTGATTCACATCACAGCTGGCTCGCATCACCGGCAGCTAAACTAAGACTGTGTCCAAAATAACTCCAAGTTCACTCATTCACTGATCTTGACACTAAGTAGTTAGTGAGCTGTAAATTTAGATTTCTGAAACTAACAAATGTAATCATTGACAGGGACAGCGCTGCCCGACTGTTAATTTTCAGATTAGTTAGATATGGTGCATTGCACTGTGGGATTAATACTAGAAAGTAGTATACATTTCACAATATACAATATACAATATACACAATATACAATAGATAAATAAGTACATTTCACACTCAGAATTCAGAAACTAATGAAATGGTGGAGAGTAAATGTCGTGCATCATATAGTAAACAAGTGACTTCGGACGCTAACTCAGTGTGATGTTCATTGCTTTGTCTGTTCATATAGACAGGCCAGCCCTTCTAATGCTCTGGATGTACACAGTAGTCAAATGTGTGTGCAAACTGGCTTGAAAAGATGAAGGAATCATCTGATTACCTGTCAGAGTGTATTACCTCACACAAGCCGGTGCATCATCTCTGTTCACAAGACTCCAGTTACTCATCTTTCCCTTAACTCCTGGCCCTCCTGTGTATAAACAATGCTGCATCACTGGAAACCTTCAAGGCGTAAAACCCATGCCTCGCCCTGTCTCATGACCTGCCATCTCACATCAAAATCTTGAACTACATCAACAATTTTGGAAGTATTAACCTTATTAATGTGCACCTGTTTCTTCATGAATTGTTCTATTGCAAAGTGTGTTCAGAAACCTCAGTGTGATAAAGCACTTCAAACTTTGATTCAGCTGTGATGAAGCTTGATGGGCTCCTAGTGCGCTGCAATATCCACCACTCACTGTGCCTCCTCCAGACACTGCCTCATTAAGGTCAGACTGTCGTGGAGTACGGGTGTGTCTATATGAGGCTCAGCCACTGTGACCTGTGTCTTTATTCAGTAAATGAATTGATAGAGGGGAAGCGCAGGCAGAGATAAACTCCACTAAATCTCCCGTTTTACTGATGTTGGCTGGATATTCATTATCTACTCCGTGCTGCCATTTTAGATTCTTTATTACTTGAATCTGACAGCCTTGGTTTTTTTTCTTAATCCTTAGATGAATATTTCAGCTTTAAAGGGGAACACCTCCTGAATTAAGAATTCCAGTTTGTTAAATCCATGGCCTATGCAATATCAATCAATATTTGTTAACATGAGCTACTCTCTCTCAAAACCAGAAACCACAGAAGTTGCGATGTCATCAAGTAAAAAGTCTGGAGCTGCTCCATAGACCATGAATGGTCCCACAAAATGTTTCTTTGTATACCCCCAATGTGCTTTATTCTATTGTTGCACTGTTAGTTCTGAAACTTGGGACGTACGCATATACTCAGAACACTACCCCTGCTGCTCTCAGTGTCATCGAACATATTTCCCAATTCATTTGCAGCCTTCAAATGGGCTTGTGTTTACCCTGTTTACGAAAATAGCCCATGTGATTTCCCCTTGCTTGTGGTATTCTCAACCACAAGAGGGGAAGTGGAAATTTTCAGAAAGCTCAAGAGTTTACAAGTGACGTGGAAGTCATAACGGCATCTGTGTGACTGGGACAGCTGGCAGAACGGGACTATAGACAGGACACACACCAACAGGAGATTTAAAAGGCAGCTTGCAGCAGTTAGCAGCTAACTCAAAGAAGAAGAGCAGCGTCCACAAATGTCAGCACACTGGGACAACAGTGAGGTGAGGGAGCCTCTCCCCTCTGAGCAGAGGATAGGATCAGCTGCAAGACAACAGGGACGGTAAATGATTGTTATTGCCACGTTATGCCACTGTTATTGTTTGTAAAGCACCACCGATGTGTATGTTATATGTCACGTGTTTGCTTTAGGGATGCTGGCCTGCTGTTTAAAATGCCACACTGGGGTGGAGTGATTCTACCATTGTTTGATTCTGTGTAAAAATGCAAAGGAGGTGTAAAGAAGGGGCTTTGTAGCGGCCCTTTAGTGAGATCTCTGTGTAAAAAAGGGTTTCTTTTAGAGAAAAATGTGGTCATTTCCAACCGCCTCATATTTGTCCTGTGTCATTATGGCTTTGCATTTCCTACTCACAAGGTTGCTAGATTGGTACCTATGGTGGATGCCAACAGTAGCGTCCATGTTGCCATTGCTGAGCAGCAATGTTTTCATGATTTTACCACTTGAACGCCAAACAGTGTTTTAACCGCAAGCTCAGAACTTCCATTTGAAGGCTGCAATTGTCCGTGGAGCAGTTCCAGACTGTTCATACGATGACATCACAAATTTGAGTATTATTATTCTAGTTTTTGGATTAGGGGGAAAGTTGACAGTGGACTAATATTTTTGAACTGTCTTAGTCCACATGTATAACGTGTGAATTTTGAAAATGGGTGTAGTTCCCCTTTAACTACTACTTCTTCGCATTCGTATGAACATGATGTTCTCACATTCAACTGATATTTAATATGGGTACTGCAATTTATCATTCTTTTTGATAAATGCCCATGTTTATGCTCTGTTAATAAAGAACATTGCTGTAATATTTATCTAGTATAGCTGGAACTGAATTAAACTTAGTGAAAAAGAGAAGAGAGAGACTGGCATATGTGGCGTAACAGCAGCACAGCTCCGCTGGTGCAGTCTGACCTAGTTAGAAACAAACATTGAAGAAGCAAGGTGCCGAGCTGCCTGTTTACCTCTCTGCCTGCTCATAGCTCCTCCTTTGAGCAGCAGGATGGGCTGCCACCAAAGTCAAAGGTACATTACATTTCACAGGATGCTCTTCTGTCATTCCCATTTACCTTTACAAGATAACCATCATAAAACAGCATTTTTGCAACAAACTGAGATCCGTCAGAATCTATTAGCGTGATCTCTGGAGTCTGTTGAATCCTTCACTGATGGCTGTCATTGCATCGCGTTGCATGCTCTCTACATGGAGAATTGTAAATATGGGCTCAAACACTAAAGCGATGGAGAGATGAGACAGCGCTGGCTAGACAGATCTCAGTATCCCTTCAAAATGCTGTGTTCTTTGAGTGCTGTCATTGTTAGCTGGATTATGTCTGGGTCAGACGTTCAGCTTTTCATCGTGCATTTACAAACCCTCTGAAATAGCTGCCTACACTCAGACTGCACTCTTGTCCTTTGAATCAGAAAACGCGCCGTGTTTTTTCTGATGATACATTCACAGAGTTTTGAGCATGGCATTGTTTACACAGTTGTTTCACTTTACAGTCCAGCACAATTCTCAGATTTTCTCTCTCAGGCATACACAGGTTTGCTTATATTCATAATTTTACTTGGGCAGATGTAAAGTGTGATGTTGGACTGGCTATGATTTTTTTGGATGTTACTTTCAAAGTTGTTTGGAAAAAAAATGATATTTGATAATTAGAAAACTTTCTTAATAAGTACCATATTGATATTTGATTTGAAGACAGAAGTTTGGCTATAAAACACCCAACATGTACATAGCAATTATCTTGACTAGGACTGTGTCATGGCAACTACCCGGCGATACAATACGTATCACGATACAGAGTTTACAATTCAATGTATTGTGATATATTGCAATACTGGTGAAATATTGCAATTTCTTAAATCTGATTTTTGGAAAAATATCATGGTATAAAGAACACGACACCCAGTGTTTGCAGAATTCTTTAGGTAAACAAAGTATAAAAATAAAAAAATTTAAACAATAAAAATCTATGCATTGTTTTTGAGAATCGCTACAGTATCACAAAACATAATAACACAATACTCAAGTGTATGAACACTTTTTACACCTCTCGTCTGAACAGGAGGACTTACTGCAAATATGAAATACTTTTTTATACACTTTTAAAACTAACAAATTATGCACTGAAATAAGGGATAAACTAACCAAAGAGAGACATTTATTATGTAATGCAGTGCAATACAAAAACACAGCAAACTATGGTTTCAGAATTTTCCATGGAGTTTAATCACCCTCTTGTCATTGCAGAGCAATTGCACTGGTTTCCACCTGACATTGCTCTCACTGTAAGAGCAAGTCATTAATCTATAATCCACAACACGCCATGCTGAGATTGAATTAAAATCATCTTTTTGGTCACTGAACATGCTGCTACAGTTAAGGAGTTTAAGTAATTGTTATGGTATTAAGTCCTCCTAGGCAAGAACCTGTAGCCACTGTTTGTATGAATCTACTGTATGAAGCTATGGTCATCAAATACTTACTGTATACATATATTTAGAGTAAAATACCTCAGTTATTAAAATGGGAATGTAAACGTTGACAAAAATAGAGTGAAATTATAATCAGTTACTAGGTATGTGTTAGGCAGACCTGTTAGTCAGCTTCAGGAGGAAACAGGTGGCCGGCAGCAAACTACTGAGATACTTTCCATAATTTGGTCATTGTAAAGCTAACAATGTGCTGCCAGTGACCTTTTGTTTTGAAAGGGTGTGAACTCAGAGCTCAGTATTTGTACCCTCCCCCCACACCCTAGTGTGTGGTCATCTGGTTTACACGTGCACTTGTGTGTATGTGTGTGTCATGTGTCCGGGAGTATAAGGGGTGAGGGTGATGTCATGTTTGATGACATCATTGCAGACGTGCGGAGAGTGCAGATTAGCGGCTGTGGCTTTTCTGAACCAGCTGTCCACAGCTGCCGCGCCTTATCGGTGTGTCCCGCCCCGGCCTTTTATCCCCTTTTGCCAGCTCTGTCAGTGTGCGAGCTCTGGAAATAGCCTCAAACTCACCCCTATCTCCTCTGCCAGTCTACCAATCCCGGCTCAAATTGAGCATGGCAAAGCCCTCCCACCCACATTCCAGTCTCACTACTACCAACCCTTTGGCTGGCCCCATCAGCCAAGTCACTTTGCCAAAGCTGAGCTCCAGCCTCATATGTACAGTGTGTTTTTTCTGTCTGAGCCTCAGCATGAGTCCTGGTCTCCCAGCTGAACTGTGTCCATGCTTAGGGCAGGTTGCCGGCACATGCAGCCTCCCCCAGGTCCCAAACGGAGGCGGCAGCAGCAGCAGTAGTAGCTGACAGGGAAAGCAGCACACCTCGCACCAGAGTTGACAGGACAAAGAGCACACACACTCCCACTGGAGCCACACAAGAGGGGGGGAGGCAGGGCCACGCTAGGCTGCGCCACACACACATACATGTGATCCACCACCCTCCAACCCCCGGCACACCATATGCAGGCTCCTCCCTGCGCAAGGAGACAGAAATGGGAGGTGCAGTCAATCACTGACAGTGAAAGGGAGTGGGTTTAGCTGGAGTTAGTAGGAGGGGGAGAGACAACAGAGGAGAAAAGGGGACCAATCTTCATCATTCCCAAACCAGAGTCAAGTGTCGGGGTGCCCTTAAATTCATTCATGCCGAATGAAAGAAAAACAAACAGAAGAAAGAGAAGAGAGTGCGTCCCATTTCAGAGACAACACAGGAAGTAGGGCATGCTCTGTACAGGGTGAGCAAGAGAGGGTGGGAGAACGAAAGGAGGAGAGGGAGCAGCAAGAGAGGGAGAGCATTGTAGCGCTCATTCTCCACCCCTTGTCTTAAAGCAGCAGCAGGAGGAAAGACAGAAGGAGTCGGGGAGAGAAGGAGGAAGAGGACCACAAGTAAGGAAGCGAAGAGGCGAGCAGCAGTCTGCATCGGCAGCAGAGGGGGGGGAAAATGGAGCTTTGAAATCGCCTCTGCCCTTACCCATCCCTGCCTCTCTTCTTTTTTTTTTTTCCTCCTCTCTTGTTCTGGCTCAGCCTCAGTTTCTCTCTCCGCCTGCCTTTGATTGTTCTGTGGAATTCTGACAATGCCTGGTGAGTGTTTCCCTGCTTTTCACATGTCACTCGCCGTCCTTTGTGTGTTGGTTCATGCAGTGGGAGGTTATATATTTACGTGTGTGGCCACGAATAGAAATGTGGACTAGAGGATGCTTCATTGAGACTGTTTACGCTCCTCTGCCTCTGTGTGCCGTCCAGCTGTGTTGCCCTCCTCTTTCTTCGCTTCTCTCTATCACTGACAACGCAAAGGAGGCTGCTCTCCTGAGCACACACACACTCTACTACATCCTGCGTACATTCAGGTTGCTCAGTCATTATTATATAATTGCTTTTAACTCCCAAAGGGCTTTCATTCAGTGCGGTGCATTGGTTGTGTTATATATGTGACACTAGAGACGATAATGCAGTGATGGGGTTTTGGATTGTGACTGCTGACCATAACCTACATGTAGCAACATCACACAAAGCTTGGCCTGTGTGGCGGAGGGCAGCCAGCTAACACAAATCAGATGACTGGGCCACGCTGTGAGGTCAGCCGGCTGATTTTGGCTGGCATTCTCAGCGCAAGTCGTATGTTGGAGGCAATTAGCAGTTTAAAGAAGGAGAGCTGTGTGTCCCAAGGATAGAGAGTTTGGGAGTCTCCAAGAGCAACAGCTAATTTCAGCGTGGAGACATTGTAATGTCTGCACAGGAGAGGAAATGAGTGGAAAGGCTAACATTGGTTGTTCGTCATCATTTTGTCCAGGCCTCGAGGAGTTTATATTGCTATGTTACATTTATAGAGATCTTACAATTACAGTTCAGTCAGTCAGTACAAATTATCACATGAACTGTCCCAGATACATTTACATTTATGGATACATTATTTAAATGCATTTCCTAATGTGATTAGATATTTTCCACGAACATCTGCGTTCTTGTTAATGCACCATATGCAGTTTTACAGTTGGGCGTAAAACATACTAAACACGCTACTTACATGCATCAGATTAGTCAGCAGCCACACATCAAGTATAATTAAGTTATTCCACTTATTGGAGTAATTCCATTTTAATGTGTCTCATCAACATCACAGTTAAAACACAGAAGCTGTCAATAGCTGTTGAACACGACCAAACCTCCCTGCCACATTACGGAGGAAGAGTTGAGTTTTCTACTGGAGAGGCAGCGTTCAACCAAACATTTATTTTCCTCCGAGATGGCTTCACGGGAGAAAGCCATCTTTGGTTTAGTAAACACATAAATGATAGTTTGATGGCTCTGTGGCTTGTTTACTGCAGTATGCAGATAGGTTTCAGTGTGAGAGCTCAGCTGGTGGTCCTCTTGATTGTAGCCTGCTGTTGAGCCCTCCAGAACAAAACCGAGCTCGTCTCCTACATATTATGCTCCGAGCATTTGTGTCAGTCTGTATTTGTATGCAGGAACAGTGTGATTCCTATTTTTTCTCCATCACCCTGGGGTACTGTATCTGTTTACATGCATGAGCAAATGCTTCTGCACACAGTAATATATGTGCACATACCGTGCAGATGTGTGTATGTATACTGTATGCATATGTTTTGTGTGTTTTAGTATTTCCCAACATTCCTATTTTAGGTCAGCGCTTGCTAACCAGAAGCCTAGACGAAGGATGTCAGAGCAAGAAATAGAGCTGTTAGTCATTTTCAGAGCCTTGGTCCAACTAACATGTAGTTGGACCAAGAGGGGGAGATATTTAGAGTGAATGTGAGATGGAGACAAACAGTGTGAGAAAAAGGGAAGCAAATAAGATGACTAAAGTGAAGACAAATCATGAGGGCCAACAGTCTGCTGTTGTTAATGTCTCAATATTTTGTGTACTAGTTTATTCTGGGTGACTAAACCTCTTATGCAATCTTCATTTACCTTCCAGGACGTTGCTCTTAATTCCTGCTTGGACTGAACTTATGTAATGAACAAAGTCAAAACATGATGTATGATATAAAAGAGAATTCTTGATGCAGCTGTGTTGCAGCGAAAGGCGAGGATCAATGCAGAGCTTAGCTTTGTCCGGCATCTTTCCCCCCACTTCCTTCCCATCTGTTTAATTACTCTGTCATAGATCATCTCAGCGATGTCCATTGATTTACTGAGAGCTAGTGAAGTGGAGCAGAGCATTTGATCAGACACATGTACAGGGAGGGAGGAGTGGGTCAGTGCCGCACCCATAGGTCACTCCACAGGGGGTCAATAGGTCGGTCTGAAGCACTTACACTTTACAGAGGGGGATGGAGGAACAGCGGTGGTTCAGCACTTAATCAACACTTAATTGTGACCACACAAATATACTGTAAACAAGCAAGCACAGGTGTTTGCTCAGGACTGCTGTGTGTACGTCATCTGTATAGTTATGTTATTTAAGGAACACATCACCCACAAAATGACCATTTATATATCAGTTACTCACCCCTTGATATGTTGATTTTGTGAGGAAAGAATTTGTTTTTCTTTCATGTCTCAACAGCAAACAAAGACTCCAAAAACTGAGAAAATTTGTAATGAATTGAAGTCATAGGGATCCACTTAAGACAAACTATATCAAAACATGTGTTTACAAACTCTCACACAACTGTTGTGGTATACTCTAAGTCTCATTTATCCAGTCATATCAGTCAGTCAGTACTCCCAAAAACATGTATTTTTGCTAAAATCCATAGTATTTAATACTGAACTGAAAGTGAAACTTAGCTATGCTGTCTTCAAAGCCAGACTCTATTGACAAAAACAGTAATTTTGCCCTTTAAAGCACCAAAGTCACGTATTTTTTTGATTTTGAGTTTTGCGTTCGTTAAATTTGGTCACCTATTTTTTTCAATTTATTAAGAATTTTCTCAGTTTTTGGAGTCATTGTTCACTGAAGGAATGTGAGAAAAACTAAGCTTTTCTTCACAATTCAAAGTAACATAAGGTGAATAATTGATATACAGATGGTCATTTGCGGGGTGAAGTATTCCTTTAAGCAATTTTTATTGTCGGTGTCCAAAAAAACAAGCATCTCCAAATTTGGTGGATTGGAATTATTCTGAAAATTGAAGAAAAAAAAAGACTGATCGCAAAATTATGTTTTAAATAATTTAAAATTTTAAAAACTATTTAGATTATTGGAAAAATGCATAGTCACAAAGGGCCTTTTTTTCATGGAATGTTGTCATTTTGATACATAGTTTTCACAGAAGAGCAACTATATAGTTTTAATAAACAGTATTCATGTTTGTTTGTTTGTTTGTTTGTTTTTGTCCTCCAAAAGTTTCATATTTGCAACAGAAATAGTTATGTTTAAATAGATATCCTTTATTGTTTTGCATTAGAAGTGCCTTCACTTCCTGTTTTTTAATTTATTTATCTTAGAGGGGGATGAAGTTGGAACTGGCATCAGATGGTTTATCACATTTCAAATGCTTGATTTCAATCCACCATCACATTTAAGTATATGGGATCCAAACATTTATAGAGGATTACGGACATTCTATACACACAAACGCACAATGGCATTTAGGCTTGTTTTAGGCGGAGTGATCAATCTGAAAAGTATTTCGAGCATGGAAAGAAGACAGAATGACAGGCCTCACATAAAGATGTCTTAATTTCCAAAGGGCTTGTATTCAATATTTTTAATGCCCTAAAATTTGTGACGCGCGTCAGCAAATTGGAGGTTAGAATATCGACTTCGGTCTAGCTTGCCACTGTGAATGAAAGATGGTTGAAGTAGGCTGTGTCAGAGGCATTCACTAACATTATTCTGGATCTCCTCGACTTTGCCTGGGAGAGGATGAGAGAGGAGCATATGCTCATGATGGGGCAGCATTGTCAATAATTGAATCACTCATTCGCTCTCTCTTGCCCCCAAGGCCGTAGTGCAGAGTCAATAGGAACAACATGAGAGAAGAGCTCTCAAGCATCAGTCCTACAGGTCTTTTTCCGTCCTTTCCGCTCTCACACAAAACTCTTTATATCCGTCTATATATGTATTTTACATAAACAAACTCACAGGAGAGCTTATGTCACTGCCCTGTCTCTCCCTGTCTCTTTAAAGTAAGCTGCTTTGTAAAAATGAAATGAAATGGAGGACAGGCTATAGAGGGATGAATGAAGAGATGGAGGGAGGGAGCTCTAATGCCTCCATTGCTTACCATTTCCTCTCACTTCTCTTCCTGTAGCAGCTTCCAGACAGAGAGACGCTGTCTTTGGATTAGGTTGATCTTTTAACTCTTTTGCAACATGGCCAACAATGACCTCATACAACCAGACATATTAAAGGGAAGACAAACTTTTAGTAACAGTAGAAGTGTGCAATTAAACTTGCAGCCCGCATTCAGTGCAGTGGCATTAACAGGTAATATTCTTGTTGTCCTCCATATCATGATAAAATTCATATTCTCTCCGCTTGAGTCACTGGGATGTTGATGCGAGCTCAGCTTGCTCTCCTCTCTGTCCTGTCAGTCTCCTCATCTTTTTCCTCCTCTTGCCTGCCCTCTATCAACACCTACTTGTCCAACATGTCTCACCCTCTCTCCATACGCCACCCACCTCTCTGCGATGCAGACTTGTGGAAGCTTGCCTGGAATGGCCTGTATCCACCAATTATTTTTCTCGGCTTCCCTCCCCTCCCTCTCCTTACCTCTGTGCAGACAGGTGGTGCTCTACTAAACAGGTTAGCGGTTAGCAGGGGAATAACTTCTCAGAGGCGAGGCCTCTCAGGGACTGCCTTCAGACAGACAGAGAGCCCAGTCTCTCCCACCTTCTCTCACGACCTCGTCCTGTTGCTGTCTGCTGCTGTACGCTTGGCTCATGACCTCGCACATACCCACCCACACACTCCCTGGCATGGTTTTACATGGATTATTCTCACATGGACTACAAATACATTTTCTGTTTGCGTGTGTGTGTGCATGCACTGAAGCATTGTCTGCATGCACTAACGCACATATACGTGTGCAAAATGTCAAAGTTGTGCACCCACATGACTCACTATAGAGTACAGAAACCTATTGTTGCTTTTTCCAAGAATGAAGATGAAGATGTCGAGATTGTTTTCCTCTGCTGCTACAGTGATTACAAACAAACTTCCCATAGATAGAATAGCCTTGCCCCGTCCCACATTATATTTGCAAGCAGTCACACTCCAAACAACCCTATGAGGCATGATATTATCATGACCCAGACCAGAGGAATGAGGAAATCCCCCGAGTGTTTAGTCTCCAGGCTTTGCCTTGGCTTTGTAGTTAACCTTTACCCAGCCATTCTCCAGAACAGCAAAGGCACGCAGGTCTGTTTACTTGTGATAAGAGCAAGCAACTCTAATCCATTGCATCGGGGAGAACAAGTACATTAAACCTCCTCCAGTTTCACCTCCCCAAATGATACTTAAATTGTTTCGAAGCTGGAGAACCGGTCCATCTATAATGGGGTGCAAAGACCTTTCCGCTGTATAGTTCACAATGAATTCCATTGTTGAGGTAGACAGCTGCTCCCAGCTCCTGTAGAGTTTCACTTAAGTCTTTTTACATAGTGACATCTATGTGATTTCTGTTGAATGATTGAGCTGAAATATTTTCCTGTCATTCAGAGAGCACTTTAATAAGAAGTACTGAAAGTGGTTTGTTCCAAACTGGACCTGTCTCCATGTAATTATTTCACAGGCGATGACTGGCGTTTCTGTGGCTTCGACTTATTTTGGAGCTCAAACATCAGTTTGATTCGAGGCGTCTCTTGACAGCATGTCTTAGATGTGACATCAGTCTTCCCTCACTGGGTCGCCAGCTATGTGAAAACAGCTATTCAATACATCTGGCAGTGTGTCTCCTCCTTAAACCCGGCTGGCCTTATTTTCTCTCTCCCTCCCTTGCTCCCTCTTTTCTCTTTTTTATGTGCCTTCCTCCCCTGTTTTTTCTTTTTTCTCCCTTTTCCTGGAGTCCCTCTCTCCGGCCAAGGACCCAGCATTTTCCCACAGAGTGTGGTGCTGAAGGCTGAGCCTTTGTTTCCTGCTACAGGGAAACACGGTGGGAGGAGGAGGCAGGCTGACTTCCTGGCTGCCAACTCTTGGTCTATGTCAGTGTGAGAAAAAGCAGGGGGGACAGATCTGATGATGACAGAGGAACTGTGTATCCTAGGGACTGACTTCAGCTAAAAAAAATATAGATTTTGCTATTTTTTTCTCAGACAGTAGCACCTAAATAACTTCATACCGTATCAGGCTGTCAGCTCTTTCCCTCTTTCACCCCTTTTCTGGTTGAAGTTGTTATTAAGAGCAGAGTCAGCATTTAATTTTAGAGTATTCTTATGCAAAAACCAGAGCAAAAGTAAAAGCTAGATGTAGAATCATGACGGAAGAGTACAATTATATCACAAGAGATGCAAAAAGTCACTATGAATGCTCGTTTGAGCATTCATTTGCTATAGGATGTATTCCGGAGGATAATTTATCATCTTAAAGGGACAGTTCACCCCCACATCACAAATACATATTTTTTCTCTTACCTGTAGTGCTATTTATCAGTCTAGATTGTTTTGGTGTGAGTTGCACAGTGTTGGAGATATCGAATGTAGAGATGTCTGCCTTCTCTCCAGTATAATGGAACTAGGTGGTATTCAGCTTTTGGTGCTCAAAGTGCCAAAATACAACATTAGAACTCCACAATAAAGCTCAACAGCAATGTCTCTTTAAAGAAATCATGGCCCAGTTTCTCAAGATAATCCACAGACCTTGCACTTTCATGTAGGAACTATTTTCTATCTGCCAAACTACACCCGCCAACCGTATCACCATGCAGAAAGCATCTTCTGCTAGCTCACGTAGCACCACTGAGCTAACAAACATTACAGCTCAGCGGAGGAGGACGCCATTGATTAACATCCAATGCTGAGAGCCTCTCACCATGAGTAGATGCACTCTTCCTTCTGCCCAGTGATTTATTATGCAGGTGTAGTTTGTAAGTCTGTAGATTATTAAGAGTCATTGCTGTTGAGTTTTCAAATGTATATTTTTTGGCACTTTGAGCACCACAAGCTGAGTGCCATCTAGTTCCATTATACTGGAGAGAAGGCAGACATCTCTGTGGCCAATTTTTCCAACTCTTGGCAACTCATACCAAAATAAACTAGGTTAAAATATGTGTTATAAGCTGGAGGTGAACTGTCCTTTTGACCTCAAAGTATTCTTGAAAATACTAAATAAAATCAATAAATAAGAGCTCTGTTTTATTTGAAACACTATATCCAATCCATTGAATCTTACCTTCAAAGCTCCATGTCACAAGCATCATGTTTATGCATTACTTCATCACAGTATTATGTTCCTGTGGACTGTGAGCAGGCTTGTCCTAAATAGCAGCGCTGTCTTTTTAAATGGGATGTGGAGAGGGGTGTGTTAGTAGCAACAGACATCCTTTGGGAGCGGTGTGGTGTAACTCAGAGGGCAGAGACTCCAGCCACGTTCCCAGAGACTCAAAAATAGTTGGGAAAACACTGAGACCAGCGGCTAGTGAGGAATGCAACCCAAAGTGGAGTTGTGCGTTTTGGGGATCCAGCTCGGAGAGGTTCTGCTGGACCATGTTTCACATATTCAGTAGATCGTAAGTGTCATTTTGTTGTAATACTTTATTCATGAGTGTGCTTGTTGCTGTGGATGGTTACAGTGCAACTACACGCTGTGGTTTTTGGAAACCTCTGTCTCTGCATCCACCCACGGTTCACTCAGGGCGGTACATTGTGGCTTCATCTGACTATTTTTTACTTCACAAATGCCAAAAAGTTCTTTCTGTATGAATTATGAATGTAAAGAAAGGTCAGGATAGTTAATTAAAAAGTGAAAAAGTGCAGCACATCTGAATAGTTGGAGAGGAAAGGTGCAGAGGGAAAAACGAGGACGCGTTTGGACTTGAACATGAAAACTATTCAGTGCCAGAGGCAGAACTTGGCTTTAGAGTGCAAATAAGATCTCTGTATTGACAGTGCGCCTCACCATTTAGAGCCAATTATGTGCTAAAGCTACTCCACCTGTCTAAAACTGGTATTAATAAAAATGCAACTATAAAAACTGGAATAAAGTGGGAAAAGTAGAGTTAGCGGAGATCATAGGCTGCATGTTGTTTTTCCCATCAGAGTTTGGTGTGTATGTTGCGTGGGAAGAAAGTCTCTGCCCTCTTTTTCTCCTCGTGAACTTGAGTGTTTGCCTGTTTCTTTGTCCAATGCCACAGGGGCGTTTGAATATTCAGGTCAAGAAGTGAAAAACACACTTCCTCATCTCCTCTACTCCTTTGCACATGGTGTTATCAGTTCCCTGAGCACTTTACAGTTATGCAAGAGTTCAAGAGAAAAAGCTTTCTTGCTTGTAACTAATTTATATTTTCCTCAGTTTGTGCTAAAATATAGAATGACAATTATGTGGGTTTTTTCGTATGCAGTTTGGTGTGTCTTTGTCTTAGAAGGACACATGATTACAGTTGTGTCTTGTAAGCATACACAGGCTATTTACACATGAGCACAGATGCGCACACCATTTCCATGACCTTGGCGTGCCTCGAGTACTCACCCAGCTGACTCATACCCGCTGATATGTGACTGTTTTGCCCCTAATAGTCTATTATTGTGCCTGTGGAGCTAATTGGGATTAAAGCGCACTTATATTGCCACAGTTGATGCAATTAAATGACAAATCAATAATGGCTAATGAGGAATAACAAATGGGAAATGTTTAACTTGGAATACAAAGTGTGTATTTTTGTGTGTGCATGTGTGCATGCTATACAGTATGGGGTTACTAATATGACATTGACCAATAATGGCATTTTGAAGTGTAATAAGTCACTGATTCATGTCAGGGAGTCATCTCCTCTCTTCCCAAGTAAAGTCAGGTTCTAGTGTTGAAGGACATTCTCTGAAACCACTCTGACACCTCGCTGCCCTTCAGGGCTTAACATTAAGGATCGCTGGATGGCCCGAAGCCAGATGATAAGTCAGTTAATTGGGCAGACATCGGCTCAATTAGGCCAGCATTTTTACTATCTCCTGTCTTATGGTGATAACTACATTATCTTTGCCTCCACCTCCTACTACCACGGCCCCGCTCTCCCCTCAGCTGTGGTATTTTAGTGCAGAATTAATGAGCGAGCCGAGCGGAAATGGTGTCATAGGTAATTTGAATTACAAAGCGAAAAGTGAAAAAGCTGCTTCTTTTGTCGTGGAAGCGGTTGTCTCAGGTTTGAAATAATGAATCAGCCCTGACCTGTTGAAGTTTTCTGTTGGCAAAGTGGACTGAGTTGGCTGCTTTTTAAAAGCACCTATAATTATCACAAACAGGAACCAGCATTCATCTAGACCGTATTTCTGCAAAATCAGGCTTCTGATTCAGAGCTGATTAATTTCCTCGCAGTTTGGGTGAACGCAGAGACGCAGTGTGGTGCCGCTTGCACTTAAAAACACAGTTTGAACATCTAATTTAAAGACATATTTTACATCTATTCACAGTCAACTATTCACATTTTCAAATCAGCAGCCATTTTGCTCCTGTACTTTGCGGCACACACTCATAAAAAATACCGGATATATGTAGTCATAAGCAAAAATCAATAGAGTAGTACATCATATTGATTTGGGTTGGTTTCATTTTGCATGCTTATCAAATAATCAATTACTGGCCAATGACTTCACCAGACTTCACACTCAAGTAATTATTTGTGAGTGAGGCATCATTGCAAAAGGACCCCAATGCAAAGTCAGCGGGCATTGAATCATCCTTATTACATGGCTACTTACTGAAGACATCAATAATTTTGACACAAAATATTGATTTAAAAATGATTTTATTGCTTTTGCTAAGCGTCTGTGATCAGAACTGTGTCCATAGCAACGGTCTGTTAGTCAAAGCAGCTGTATGCTACTCAGAAATAACAGGCTGTAGAATGCTGCAATTGACCAATCAGAGTCAAGTATTCAACAAAACTGTTATAAAAATATGTAGACCGCGGATAGTGTGGATGCTCAATGTTGAATTCTTGAATTGACTTATGTAGGACAGAAAGAAAGAGGGATAATTGGTCATTTATCCTGCTCAGTGGATTGACAAAAGAATGTTCAGGTAAATGGAATATAGCTCCATAACTTAGATACTATTTGTCATGACAAAAGTGCTATATTCTGTATTTGCTAGCTTAGTAAAGTAGTGTTGAATCAATCACTCACATAATGTAGTTTTTGCAAATACAAATATCATCTGAGTAAAACGTCACTAGCCGTACTCATGATGAAGGCTGATCTGAGGCTGTTCTGTAATTAGTTTTCTAATAAATAATAAATACATCAACTTGTGATCAACTCACTGTCAATTTCAGGCTTAAAATCACAGCTGGTGAGGTCACACCCACATCCTGTCTAAGCCACACCCATGTCTGAGTTAAACCCCGCCCATTTTGAGTACATTATTGAGTTGGTTGAACCAATACAGGTGCTGATGCAGATAACGGTGTATTCGCTCATCCTTAGTAAATATACAGCCGACATTTCAGTAACAGTGGTTCACGGTTTAATCTGCCGCAATCACATTTACTCCTCTGCTCCATTTCTGGCAGCGTCTTCGTGTGTGTGTGTGTGTGTGTGTGTGTGTGTGTGTGTGTGTGAGTGTTGGTACTGCCTGGGGGATACATGTGTGCGAATGTGTGTGGGTGACTAGTCACACTCGGCGAGGGACATGAAGTCATGAGACAGAGTATTCCACTAGGCTGTATGACAAAAAATACAAATTGTGTGTATTCTACTGCAGCCGTGTTCGGTCATGATGGATTTGACTCCCCCGCATGTCCCATAAATGCGTTTTTTAAATCAATACACCAATCATACACATTGGTGAGTTCCCAGAAGGTCATTCGTCATTAGAATGATGTTTGACCTTTGCCATTTGATGATAGCTGCTACTTGCTCATTAGTGTGACCTTTGACCTCATTATACACTATCTGTCAGTGCAATGCTTTGGCCGTCCAATGTGGATCGCCTCACCCACTGATGTTATTACCGTGAATGGAGCCGTGGACAAACACCCACGCATAGACATTCTTTTCGGTGTAACAAAGTCCATTGTACGACATGCTCTAATGACCTTTTCACTCTTGGCTTTTCAAACTTGCCTGGGAAGAGAAATAAGATGAGTAAGAGGGATGTACCACATGTGTCACATCCTGCAGAGCTTGGCACAAATTAATATTCTCATGAAATCACCGCTGATGTTTAAAAAAGGTCCTCACAGATCATCACAGGTAATTGGCATGCTGTGTTGTGCAGCTGCTAGTGTGATCTCCTCTGTCCAGTGGTTGTTTTTCGCGGCCAGCTGTTCTGTTCTCTCTCAGTCAGCACATGACCTCAGCGCCAAACCCCAGCCGGGCCAGCTCCAGAGCAGCTCCTCAGCGCTCCGTATTGGTCTCATGCAGTGAGTGTCCTAGCAGATGTTACACTGAATTACCTCCCAGCCTAGCAGGGACTCTGTGCTCTCACTGTAATCAAGCTGTGTATATGTGTGTGTGTGTGTGTGTGTGTGTGTGTGTGTGTGTGTGTGTGTGTGTGTGTGTGTGTGTGTGCGTGCGCCTGTGTGTTTTACAGCCTGGCTCAGTGGCTGCGTTAGCTCTCCCAACAGTTGTTCTCCAACCACCTGATCTCAGTTAGCAGCCAACCTTTCCCACAATGTAGTGTGTCTGCCAGTGCTCTGAGTCAGGCATCCCTTCAGACTCTAAAAACAGACTCCTAGAGGAGCTGATGGTTGAGGAGATACTAAATGCTAAAGCTAACTCCCTCCTTTCCTGTGTGTGTTGGTTTAGTGAAAGGGGTGTGCGAGTGTTGTGTCATTCTTGCCTTTAAAAGCTTCCTTCCTCCCTGTAAATGAAAGGCCGCCTTTGTCCTTCTGTACTCGCAGCTAATGTGTGCTCCCATCTATGGCTCTAACTATTTTTCTTCACAAAAGTGGTCACACCATCGCTTCAGTTTTTATTCCCTCTTGTTTGTTGCAGCGATGCCTGGGGCCGTATCTCCCTCTCTCTCCTCTTCCCAGCATAATCTGTCTTTTGTCTTGCGTGCATTAGACCGCTGGCGCTGTAAGAGCCTAAAGAGCCGACGCCGTCAACCAGCACAGGTGCTGCAAAGCACTAATGCACTGGATATGGACCAACACGGACTTGACTGTGCCCACTCATCTATGTTACCCATCTGTTTGAACGCACATTTTTGTGTTTTTCCTCTTTCTGTGTCATTGTTATCGCTTTCACGGCCATACAACACAACCAATCAGGACTCACAGAGGTCACGGATGGATGAGCAGAAAGTGGGTTTTTGATTCAGAGTGTCTAAATGGGATGTGTGGAAATTCCCCTCGGGGGGTTGTTGGAAAAGGGAATTACAGTGGGGCTCTCATATTAAGTATGACACCCTCTCACATCTACAATGTGAGTTTTAAGTCTCAGACTAATATAGTTTGCAAAGACTGGGGATCTGCACTACTTGCCATTCTGCCAAATTCTCTTTAACAAATATGACATATTATCAATTCCTTGCATGTCCGCAAAAACACATAACTCTACAAACACATGATAAATGCATCACATGTCGACAGTATTCTTGTCAATTCTGCATTAATATAATCCATAAAGATAAAGTGTATCTGTGTGCAAACGTTACGCTCTGGATTTTATTGCCTCAAATCACTAACAGCCTCCTTTGGTTAGCTGTGCTATTTTAGTGGGAGGAGACTGTGCATTTCAAAGATTAAGCTTTCTCACCAAAATAAGCCCTGGCTGATGGGTCATATTATGAAGAATCAAACACCGACTGTTGTTCACTCTACAATTGCACAAGTTTTTCCTCCTTTTCCACAGTCAAAGAGAGTCAAGACTTGTTTACATTCCTGTCCAGCTCCCTGGAGTCCCCTCCATGTTTACTGTCTACACGGTTCGCTGCTGGAGAGAGCGCAACTATTGGTTGTTGACAATGCACACGTCACTGAACATCAGCATTTCAAGGTTCTCACAGTCACGGAAAACCTCAATCTCATTTTCCAGGCCCTGGGACGTCATGTAATTGATCAAATCGTTGACAGTTTTGAAAGAATCATGGAACTTTGTTGTTTGTAATGAAGTTGTCACAGTAATCTTCAACGGATAGCCTTCCACATACTGTACATAGAGGTAAGGAACCTTTCTGGTTTAAAAAGAACGAGACGCCCTTCTGCCACAGGAGGGGCTGTTGATGACTTGTGGGAGGAGCTGTTGATGAGTGGTGGATAAACAGGAAACAACTGATAGTAGGAATGAGCAGCTAGTAGCAAGAGGGAAACGCAAACCTGACAGACACTGTAATGATGAGCAACTGGGGAGACAAGGAATTGCGCGCCCTCCTTGCCCTCGCAAACGAAGAGGCCATTAACCATCAGATGACGGGGACGATGAAGGATGGGCCAACTTCTGAGAGAATCGCAGAATGACTGACTAGCCGCGGCTTCCCTCGGTGTACGTCTCTGTCACTGTCATGAAATTGTGTCTTTGGGGGAAAAAAAGGAATGGAAAAGTTTTGAAATTTTGTCCATGAAAATGTGCGGGAACCCTGGTATTTCCATAGGCCAAGAGTAAAAACTTAAAATAATATTAAACATATTTGATTTTGTCTGAACATCAAGAAAAGGAAAAGACTGAAGCTGACTTTTATGACCATCCCACAACAAACGATTGCGATCATGGGAGTACACATCAACTGAAGTCAAACTCTCCTGATTTTATTCCGACATTGGAAATTTGTCAGCGACAGTGAAATGACTTGAAATGTTGTGTGTAAGGTTGGCATTAGCTGCTGCATCTCCAGCTCCCTTCACTCACTCACAACCTGAGTCTGTCTTTGTCTCCAGAGATCAGTCTCTCTGCGCAGGGTGTCTGACTTCGACAGTGAATGAGGTTTGTTCCGCTGTTCTGTTGACTGGATCTTCTCGCCTCCCTGATTGGTGTTTGGGCTCCAAGGCCTGCAGCCACATGTCAGTGTTTCAGCTCACACATTCGCCGTTCTGCACCAGCAGCATCTGACAGGATCCCCCTCGTCTCTTTCCCTTGCCTCCTCTTCACTACTCTTCTTTCTGTCTCTCGCTGTGGGCCAGACGTTTGTTTTGTTGTCTGTATTCTCCTGCTACCCATCACCCAACTGTTCACTCCAGTGCAGATGAAAATCGACAGATGGCAGGTTGATGCAAAAAAAAAACCATACATTTTCGCGGGTTTACATGAAACACAAATGCTATTGTGATGCTGAATAATGTGAAATACAGACATGAATCGGCAAAACGTTCTGGCACTGACTGTGGTAAGATCTTAACTTCCTCTCTGGGCTGATGGAGCCTCATTATTCTCGCCAAGCGCTGAGAAAGACTTACCACATCTGCTCGGATCAAATGAGCGATCAGACCCGTGACAGAGTGTTCTGCAGTGTGACAGACACGTAGTTGTTTCATCAGAGCCTGTGGTCCTTTCCACTGAGTCAGCGCCAGAGCAGTGGGAATAATGGACACTTTATTGTGCGAGGCCTGATGCATGAATAATGGCTTATTTGTCCAGTTGCCTGTCTCTGCAGTGCATGTGTTTCATAATCAAGCTTGAACAATGACTGTGCGATTGTGTGTGCGCAGTACATTTTTCGCTGTTAACTGTGATGTTTTTACGCTTTGATGTTTGAGGTCAGGGCCCAGGTGCTCGCAGAGTGGTTGGTGTCATGGCTGGCTGGAGCTTTTTGGTTGCAGCCCCATCTAAAAGCCAAGCCAGCTGTGAGGCTTGAATTTTGAGACTCCACAGGGATATAAATATGATGAAAACTCTGTGTTTTGCAATCTCACCTTAAGTACATAATTACAAAGTACTTGTCTAACCACTGAGCTCAGTTCTTAACAAACCCTCTCATCGGGTTTAGCATCTACCGCTTGCCAAACTCATGTCCAACAGGCTTTATCAGTTATGCTTTGTATGTCTGTATTTTTGTTACCTTGTATAATTCTAGATTTTCATTAGGGGTTTAAAGGCCAAAGCACACCACAAAAAATAAGGCCCTGTTATTTTTAGTGTACAACCCCACACCGGCACTGGCTAGATATGCATCAGCGCTCCTGGATGGATCAGCTCTTTTTCTCTACTCCTGTGGCAGCTCAACTCCTCTCCTGACCATGGATGTATAAAGAGAACTTTGTTGCTGTTGCTATCTTGTGTGACAAATAATCGATGACAAGAGACTTGGTGTGGTCGAGAAATATCCCGAGCTAAATGACCCACAGTCCAGTCATTATTAAGACAATGGCCATAAAGATAGTGCCTTGCGAGTCATAGCTGTGGAGATTGGCTCTTCGGGTGAGAAATCATCTTTAATTAGTGGCTCTCCACACGATTGTAAGCTAACAGAGGTTGAAGAGGTACAGATCTTTCAGTAAAAGTAGTAATAACATGGTCGTCTGTTAACGAGCTGCAGTGTGACACGTTCAGTGTGTGCTAGGGGCGGCACTTGACGCATGTCACATGACGCGCTGAACTACGTGTTTTGTCAGCTTACCATTATTTCACCAAATTTATGGTTCGTTTGGTTGTGACACAGTTACATCACGATTCCGTATGTTTCAGATACAGCAAAAAAAGTAGAAATGCAAGACAAAGTTTTGTTTACTCTGAACACTAATGAAGCAATACCTGATTGACCCATCTCCAGGGCTGTTAGCAGCATATGAAATAAAGCCAGCTCCTGACAAAAATAGAAAATTTAGTTTTGCAGTTATAAGAAGATAAAAACAACTTTGCTTGTACAAAGCAATAATTACAGTCTGGCTAAAATGGGCTCATAAAAGAATATAGTAACGGGGCTTAAATGCATGAAGCATGTTCATAAAGCCTGCGTTTTCAAGACAGATTCAGGTCAGGTCAGGTCCACAGCTATAAATGTACCAATCACCAAGGTGATTTCTTTTGCTCTGTCTGAATCACTTGCTGTAGGGATAACATTAGCATGTAGCATTTGTTTGGCCCCTTGTTTTCGTCTAGTTCCACGTATTGACACACTCAGGTGAAGTCAGTGTAAATGACTTGACATAAAGTATTCCCGCTGATGTAACCTACTGCTGTGTGGTAGATGCAACATACCGTAGTTTTTTTATTCACCACTCTCTCGCCATTGTCCTCATAATTCACAGCAAAACTGAAGTGGCTCCAAACACCAGACCTGTAGGTTATCTGTAGGATCTTCACACTTTCTAGTCTGATAATGGCGTTACTAACCATCTTGCAACAACATAGCTTAGCATAGTGTTCCTCCCAGTGTGCTTCAATGGAGCAGAATGTTTAGTTTTGGGGATGAGGGAGGCAGAGAGCATGTTGCCTGTTGCTTCATGTGGGCTGGCTTATTTCTTAGAAAATTATTCAAACAGATGAACCGGTTATCAATTGATTTATTCAGTAGCTGACAACTTTTTGATAAATTGATTCACCTTTTTGGTGCAGCTTTGGTTGAAATGGTAATACATGCGGAGCAAAAATGAGGGCTGATGATTCACATCATATTCAAACCATTCAGTGAGCCCTCATGCCCTGTTTGGAGGCATCTCCATCTGTTGTTTTTCTCCTCATTTAGTGAGTTTTATATAACATTTATTTAAGTGACTCTTCAATCTAAAACATCTAACCTCCAGAGGAACAAGTGCTAGATGCCGTCGAAAAATGTGGGTGCAATATTTTGTCTCTCGTCTGGCTTAACTTGTTGATATAGATGCCTACTTGCACACAGGTCTTGTGTGTGTTTGGTAGAGAGCATTATTAACAAATAAATGCTGCGCCGGTCTGCAAGTGGAAAGCGTATTGATTGTTGTAAATGCTGGTCTAACAGCAGAGCAAAATGCTGTGTAAACACAGTGCAGGGCGGTAACCACGGAAAACACTGTTAGCAAAAAGACAAGCTGCTTAACACTAGTATGAACTGGAGGCCTCTCCTGAGGGAAGTGTTTGTTGTTTTAGGTTATGTCAGAAGCTTTGGTCATTAGGGCCATTTCGCATGTTGGTTATTTCAGTAACGTGAGTGGAAACCCAACATAAGGAGGGTATTATTCCCTATGTGAGGATTAACACCACTTCACATGCTCTCTTAACGTGCTGTTGTTGTTGAACATGTGATTGTAGTGAAATAAAGCATTCTCTTGTAGGAACCCAGCAGGATATAGACCTTTAAAGTGCTGTTATTTGGAGTTCCAGTACATTAATTCCTGTCTTGAGCTTTCCGTACAAACATAGTCCCTTGTGATATGGACAGGTAGCCAGGCAGTCAGTGTGTTAGAAGTCTGAGTGCTCTGACGCCTATATGGGCCTGAGGTTTTAGACTATATCAGATCCCAGACAGGCTATCAGATGAACTCTTTTTACAGGATGCAGAGACAAAGCGCACTGGGTGCAGCCCAGACACACTCAGAATCCATTACTCTGCTCTGCCCTCCCCTGTACTTACTCCTAACTGAGTTTCTATTGAACCTTAGGGGGCACAGTGTGTCTAGATGTCACTGTGCTCATGGTTGTATGCAGAGAGAGATTTAGAAATACCAATGTCCAAAAATCCCAAAACAACAAATAAATGTTTTACCTGATCTAAATATGTGCATTTTAAGATGTCAGGAGAGCAAAAATTTGATAACAATAGCTTTTAATGTCAGTGTGGCAGCATAAATGATCTGACAAGCAGTTTACGTAAGAGTCAGGTTAAATGTTGCAATCAGTGATCCACCCTACAGTCTGATAAAACAGAAGAGGCAAAAAAATTATGAAACATCCGTCAGTGAATATTGATGTTAAAGGGGAATTCACATTATTTCATCTTTGTTTTTTCAACATTATATATTTGAATGATAGAAAGGTGGCTCAAACAGTACATAAACATAAACTAAATGTGTGTACGCAATTTTTACAATAATGCTATATTCTTACATTATAACTTTGCCAGGTGTTGTTCAATTGAGAATATATTGTAGGTTACCAAACAATATACAGCATGTCTCTGTGGTAATAGCTTGAATTGGATCAGGTCAGTTTATGTTTGTTTTAAACATCACAGAGACATAATGCTAATCCTATCCTGAGCACAGTGCAGTATCTGCTCTTCCTCTCTCACCTCTGTCACCTTCTCATTCTTTTTCTCTCTGTCCTCATCTTGTCCCGTATTCCTCTTTCTAAAGCTGAGCTTTGACTGGCAGTGTGTTCATTTCTGTGTGTCTCAGTGAAGAAAGCAAACACAGGGTCAATTAATATTTATATGTAAATATTTCCAGCCTCTGCTTGAATAATGTTACCGTGAAAATGAAAATATACAGAGGTGAAGGTGAGACTTAATTAGGCAGCATCATGATGGATGGCCACTGTTCAGTGTAGCACAACCACACAGGAGCTACTGGTCAGATGACGCTTATGAATGGCATTGAACAAGCAGTAATATTATGTAGTTACCTGTGTCCCGCTGTGTCTGTATTCAGTTGCTTGCCAGGTTTACTGGACTGATGACATCATCGTTGAGCCACCATGTTAGGTAAAGATTTACTTTGTCAACAACAATCATCCACTTCACACACACACACACACACACACACACACACAAGCAATGACGGTGATCTAATGTTCAAGTCGCTAATCTTGATATCATACAATAATAGCACCATTATAAAGTAAATCAATAACTCAAGGGTGACCTCATTGGTTGGCACAGCCATGACTTTGCATATAGACTATGGCCTCAAGTAGTTACATAAAACCCTGAATAGTGGCTGTATATCTACATCACCAGCTATCTTGGTGTTCAAATAATACAAATCTAAAATAGAAGAAGTTTAATATATAAATATGTATTTTTTTTTTTTGTATTTGATGGATAGCTATAGTGTGAAAGGCGAGGAGAGAAGGGGAAATTTCATGCAGTAAAAGGCCGTGGATTGGAATCAAACCCGTACCTGCTGCAGCAAGGACACAGTCCTTGTACATATGGTGTCTCCTCTGCCAGGAGAGCGAGTGGGCGCCTCAGTTTAATATATACTTAAAGAAAAGTTTCCACACTTGGCCTTGGTGAAAAAGTTGGTATATCAAAAAGAATAGGCAGACAGAAACATTTTTTCAGTGCACCTTGATGTTGTGGTACCTGCTGCTGCTTCCTCTGTTGTAGACTAAGCTTCCATGCTGTGCTGCTGTTCGCTGGTTCACTGGTTTGAGTCTAGACAGTGGAATACGGCCTTGTTTCCACCTAATAGTCAGCTCAGTTCAGTTCGTTGCACATGAGAATGCTTATTTTTGTGTTTCCATTGTCATAAGATGTACGTAGCATATTGATCCGACAAAAGATGGAGCTGGAAACACGGCAGTTCATTGAATGATCGAGACAGAATCATCACTCTTGCTCCACAAGGACTCTGTGCACAATCCCGCGCAACTCTGTTCCGTGGACGATCAGGGAGGCGTGACAGTGAGAGCTGGACGAGCAGCGTTGCGGCTATTACCATCTGGTTACAACCCCGTCTACATGTAAGAGTACTCTCTGCAGTGGAAACACAAACAGATCTAGAGTGTAGGTGAAAGTCAACAGGTTACGCACAGGTTCAAAGCTTACGATACAGAAAATGTTTGGTGGAAATGCAGCGTTTGATTTGTGTTATCCTACTCTCTGTTTCTGTAGCACCTGATTAAAACACCACAAGCTACACGTGGATCAGAGGAAACAAATTAATTCATCAAAACACCACAAATGCTTTTTAGTAGACTAGGAATGAAACATCACGATGTACATAGCTACATGTAATCGAGTCACATGCACATTTACAAAAACAAACCTGCGTGTCTCTTTGGGTGTAAACACTCTCGTACAAGCATTTTTTCTACAGTAGTTATGCTCCCAAACATATAGATACAGTATGAACACTGCTCTTTGCAGCATCTCCTGTAATTCTGACATGTTTTTACAAAGGCTGTTCTTTATGGTTTGACCTTTTAAATTATGTATTTTACCACAGGGGCTTTATGAAGGTTGTCTATGTGTAGGAGCCACTGGAATTTTCTCGAGTCCTGTGTTTCTCCTGCGTAGCATCTGAAATACTTAGGTGGCCCAGATGAAGCCCAGAAGACCAAGAGGGTTAGATTGATTGGCGGCCAAGAGAGAAGACGGGAGATAAACACAGTGAGAGAGATAAACAGAACGGTGGAAGGGAGAGGAGAGTGGGATGGAAAGATGTGTACCAGAGAGTCTGAAAGAATCCTCTGAACATAAACTATACCTCCCCACCTCAGGTAAACACTGAGCGAGAGAAAGACAGGACAGGAGGCAGAGCAATGGAGGACTGTCAAGGACAAAGAAGGACATTTTCCGAGAATAGATGATGTTGATGGGGGAAGGGAACCAAAGAGTAGAGAGAGGAGGAGATGAGGACAGCGGGTCCTGCTTTTAATACCAATAGTTATTTGCAGAGGCCGACATGAGCAGTGTGTCAAACTGGGTGATATAGAAGTTATGAGCAGCTTTCGCACGGCAGACAGTCTTTCATTGTCATTATTACAAAGTGGCCTACAATAGGCTGTAAATTACACGTTACAGTACAATTTAATACAGTGCCATACAGATGACAGGCAGCATTATTATTCATCAATTCAGACTTTCACAGTCTCCCACCATTTCCACTGACACTAATGTGCTAATATGATATGCTGAGAGAAAAAGAAAACCGTAATAGCAGAATAAAATGTATTCATTTTTGATGATGCATTCCTCTCTCTGCAGCCATTTCTCTCCACAACATGCACAATATTACTCCAGACAATCTTGCTTTTGGCGAGCTACACTGGCTGCATGTTCCAGTCCGTCTTCACAGGGAGAATATGTGCATGCTTCCTATTAGTTGTGTGAAATAGAAATGTGCACGCTACCAGCTCATTAAAATGTTTGACAGTGTTTGTAGCATTGCCAGTTTTTTCCTTCTCAGTCTGTGAGTCATAGAGACATCATCATGCGGGTTTTTAGGAACCGTGGACACAAGTTTCCATACCTTCCTGCCCCTTACGGCACATCCCACTAGAAAACCCCAGTTTCCCCTCCTCTCCGCTTACTTGACTCGCTCTCTGTTCTGCCCAGTACCCAGTCAGCCAATCCCAAAGCAGAGCTAGGTGCAAACACACTTCCTCTGCAGCGGTGCTTTAGAAAAGGCTCCTAAAACTGGATTTTCATATGCAAAGCTATCCTTGAGGTGTTTGCATGTGTATTTTTTCTTTACTTTCAGGGGATTGAAATATGCCTTTATATACTGTATGTGTGTGTGTGAGGAGGAACTAAAAAGGAGAGAGTCCAGATCATTATCCACTTCACATTGGACAGTGGATTTGACAACAAAGCTGGCAGAATGTACAAAGGGCTGCACGCAGTTGCTAATCTGTCATTGCGGCTGCTGCGTTTTCCCTGGAATGCTCTTTTTTTTTCTTTTTGTTGAGATGTACAGTGCACATACACACACAGGCCAACTCACACACATGGGATTAGTGTGTAAGCCGTCCATAGAGGGCACTGTTAACAGAATGTTTTCACTCATTACACGAGCAATTGACCCTCTGTCTCGCTTGTCCTGCCAGTGTCAGGGGCTAATGTTTGTGTAGCTCGCCTGTCGCTACTTACATCCCTCGCTAGCATATTTAGCTCTTCATCCTCTTATCACCATGAGGCTGACTGGAATATTGGGGAAGGTTGATGGTTAATAGAAATGCAGGAGCACTAAGGGCTGGTGTTTAACTTTGGTCCAGGCACCATGGAGCAAATCAAATATCACAGTGTTTCTTAACAAAAAACATCGATATCAATATTGTAACAACATTGTGAGGTTAATGTGGATATAATGCCTACTGTAAGTAAGTGAAGGCAAATAATAGAAGTCTGGTGGCATCACTTTACGGTCATTAAGCTAGAAAAAGATAACATTTAAAGTTATCCAAAAACTAATATCTAGTATCATATCATGATATCGCTATATATGTATATATTGCCAAGTCCTAGTTTGACTGGATGTGACTGAAGACAACTACTTCTACTTGACTTCATGACATGTTGGAGGATAATGTACTTCAACATAACTTATTATTATTAAATATTAGGAGAGCTAAATGTTATGCTAAATATCAAGCTCAGTAATGTGGATCATGTACACCAATCTGGCGACCGCTTTGTGTGTTCTGCTATTTTATGCTGCCACCATTACAGTGATGGCAACTTGCAGTGTCTTCTACTGACAGTGACGGGACCAAAGGTTGGCAATTTCCCAAATGATCTTAGATAATTATCTCAGATAGACTGTCAGATGATTTTTCCGTGGTTAAAAAAAATTCCCTCCCACTGAGCATAGAGCTGATGGTGTTTTGGCTTAATGACCGTGTTAACTGGTGATTTTCGCATCCATGTTTTCTCATAGTCACTACATAAATGGTTGGTGTAGATAACAATCAAATGAGTATGTATTTAAAATTGATTTTAGTAAAACCGAAGGCTTTTACGAGGACACCTACATGTTCTGTACATATTCGGAAGCTTCTGTTATGAGCAGCCTAGACACATTTGGCTGCGTGTCACCAGTTAACACTCGTTCATTAAAGAAAAATATTGGACAACATTGCACCTGTTCTGTTTGTTATGTTGACTGATTGCCCGAGTTACACCACAGTTAGTTGAGTAAGATTATTCTGCATGACCTCAGCCCCTAAACAGTGACGTTAGCCCACTAACATTAGCTACATTAGCTAAGCAGTGATAACTTAGCTGACGCTACTTGTTTCACAATCAGTCTTTTTTCCAATCTTTTATTAGTTTAGACTATTAGACTATTGATGGAGCAGCTGAGACCTACACAGGTCTATATGTTTTAGTTGTAGTTTTATTTAGTTTATAAAGGATAATATGCCCTTACATTACTCATTTATAAGAATAAAAGATGTGTGCACCAGATTTAGCAGAGGAGCTACTTGTTGTTCTTGTTGTTCTTGTTGTTGTTGTTGTTGTTGTTAAGGTGCTTGATTGTGATTTGTTGAACCACATTTAAAGCCGTTATAAAGTACTCCATACACACAGCATAACAGCATTATTACTGCTCCAATTAACTTTTATTTCAAATTGTCAGATTTTATTGTGAATTTTGATTCACTGTGTGGGCTAAGGGTAGATAAGTAGCTAAAACTGATAGACAGGACAGAGGTGGAGGAAATGAGAAAGGAAATCCTCTGAAAGCCAGGACCATTAAACAGACTATTGTTGGCTATTGATTTTAAAACAATCACCCAAATGGAGCTAAACCAGGCTCCCTGTCAGTTTTATGCCACTGTGAAAAATAGGAAAGGTGAACCCTATGGTTTCCACAGTTATATTGTCATTAATCAATGCACAAAGAAAAAAGAGCCAACAGGGATTTATGTTTGAGCAACCAGAAAACCTGCTGTGTCCTGTCGCTTCGATTGAGAAATACCGGTCGTTGCTGTTGCCCAGTCCATCAGCCTTTTGTCTCCATCTGTAGCAGACAAACTACATCGTGGCAAGACATGGAGCCTGTTGAGCCTTAGCCATTCTAAAATCACTTTAAACTACAACCTCCCATTGCTTATTGCTTAATTATACACTTCTTGGGGTAGTTTGCATTCAAACATGTGAATATTGTAAGGAGATGCCACCACAATAATGGTGACTTGTTTACTTCTGGTACCTCTCCAGATTCTTCAAATGGTCACGGGCAAATATGCACTGCACGGAGACACAAATTTGCTCTTTCCTGATGACAGCCATTCACTAACTCTTCTAAAAACACAGAAAGTAGGGCGACATCTAACACAGCAAACATTGGAAAGCTCTTCACTTTGTCTCCTAATCTTCTCTGGCTAGAAAATGGCTAACAATAGGGCTTCAGGGTTGTCTTTGTCAGAGTATTGAACACTTTCTAAAGTGCACTCACTTTGAGCTCCTGTCACAGTGCAGTGGAGAAAAGTTGACAGGGCTGCGAGTTTGTGTGGCGTGTTTTTGATTAAATGAAGCTCCACAAAACAGATAGTGAGTGGTTTATCACAGTGAAGCATTATCACATCATGGAAACTGTCTAAGCCTGACCATTAATGATAATCAATGATATGAATTGCTTCCTATTTATAGTGGTTCCACTGCATCTGTTTGCAGCACAGCTTGACTCAAGATCTTTCATGGCTTTTTCATTCACCCATTGATGTTTCAAGTTGTAAATGAGAAGTCACAAAGCATCCATTGGCAAGTGAGCTCAGAAGTGGGTTGCGTGAACATGTGTTTGTATAGTGTGCAAGCTTGTCGTGTCGAGGACTCGCTGACTTTGAGGCAAGTGGAGCATCCTCTCTTCGTCATCCTCTCACTCTCTTCCTTCACACTCACCATGAACGCTCGCTAATACGCGCAGTGCATATGCTCCCTCTCTCTCACTTCCTCTCCTCAGACTCTGCAGGGTGACTCAGTTCTCTCCCTCTTCCTCTTTCTCTCCTTTTGTCACTCTTAGATCTCATCTGATGCCAAGGCTGAAGGAGTCTCGCTCCCATGAGTCATTGCTCAGCCCAAGTAGCGCTGTGGAAGCCCTGGACCTAAGTATGGAGGACGAGGTTGTCATCAAGCCTGTGCACAGCAGCATCCTCGGGCAGGACTACTGCTTTGAGGTGAGTGGGCACACACACACAAGCATATACACAAATGCATATACAGTATAGAACACAAAAATACTACAGAGCATTCCCACTCCCAGCCCTGCTTCATTGAAGTGTCCACACACAGCCATACATCTGATGTTGCTGTAGAGTTGCAAAGTAGGAGGAATTATTTCAGGCATCAGAGACAGAAGTTCTGTTTTTCTTCTGCACAGAAAATGTTTGGTGATCTGCCACATCCTCAGTACAACACAAAAGCAACTACATAAGAAGATCTTTGCTTCTTTGGGCAAAAGTGAATATCTTTGAGCTCCGCCCACGGTGCATTTTTGTAAGAACCATCCAATCACCATGCCTTGAGCTACACTAATCAATAGTTATATTTTCACCATGGGTCAAATGACAGTGTTTAATGTGTAAGCTGGGCTCAGACTGCAGGAGATTTGGGTTGATTTGTCCCCAAATCACCCCTCTCCACAATCGGAGGGAAATTCTGGTGTGGGATCTTGATCAGAACCAGTGTTCGGCTCAGATCATCAAGTAATAGATCCAGTCTTAAACCACCCACACACTCATCGGAGCTGCCTCGATAATTTCAAACATGTTTAATACAGGGTTTCCCCACACACTCATTTATTTGTGGTGGCCCGCCAAGATACCAACATTTGCCACCACATATTGATTTTCTAGTTTTGGAGCTGGACCGTTAATTTGGAGCACTGTTGGAATATATATGCTATTCAGTTATTCAGAGCACCACACTCCCAGTGCGCACAGCATAGTCTGCACACAGACGGAGCCAGGCGCAGTGAAAGCGAAACCTAACTGTTCCTTAATTCATAGTGAAATAGAACGCTCTATTTCTTAGAACAGCAGCGCTTTCATTTTAGTGTTGTGTTGTGTTGTTGTGTTGTTTTTCTTAACTACTTTAGATGAAACCATCTGCATTCCCATGGAAACCATGCCCTCCATGGTCCAGCGCTGGGTCTAAACCTTTTGCTTTCACTCACCTCTGCAACAGCTGTTCCTCTAATCTAATCCAATTCCTAATCCATTCGTCTGATCTCATCAGCTCTGATTGGTCTCACCAAAAACTGATTAACTGATCAGTTGTCTGTCCCATGACTCAAACTCAACAAACAGCTACTGAGGGAAAAGACAGAGCTGCAAGAACCTCCACATTTAGAGAGAGGACACAAAAACAGACACACGCCTGTCTACAGCCACCACCACACAGATTATAATTCTGTGGAAAACACTGTGATATTTAGGATTTAAAGTCTGGATGGTTATAGTTATGATTACATCAGTAGGGAGCAGCTGGCATTGTTGCCAAGCACCAGAAAACATTCTAGCCCTTGTGGCTAACGTCAGCTACCATGCTGCTGTAGCATGCTACTAGCATTGTTAACATTACAGCAAGTTGTCGGTCCCCCGTCAGTCTCCACTATGTTTACATCTGCTTACCCATGAGCATCATGTGAGTGGCCCCCTCTGGCACGATAATCTTAATAATATCCTGTAGTGTTTGTTGTGCCATTATTTTCAAATCTTGTAGTGTGTGCATGTTTGAGATTACACAGGAGAACATCTGTGTGTATGTGCTGGATGCCACTTGATTTTAAAATTAATTAGGATTTTAAAACTCTTTTAGTCTGAGCCTGGCTTAAGGGATCAATCATAGTGATGAATCCTACAGAGAATTATCACCAAACTCTGCAGTTCCCTGAACGCTACATGGACCATTTTAGCCTCTTTAAGTTCATTGCTTTGTTTTTTGCAATTTTAATGTTCCGATTCATTCCCACAGCTCTCATCAAACTAATTTCCAGCTGCACGAGGAGGCTGCTTTCAGATAAAAAGCTTTGATAAACCCATTGTGCACGACAAGCGCAGCACTAAACAGCAGAAGTTAACAACAAGCTAGTGAGAGAGTGACGACCCTAAATAAATGCTTATGCATGTGTAATTAAGCAACTGTGTACCGACACTTTAACTACAGCATCTAAAGAAGGCGATAATAAATCAGTGTTGTGTTTACAGCTTGGTCTGCTGCTACTGCTATGTTGTATGTGCCGCATATGCCTAACAGAAGCTAAAGATTATGCTCTGTGGAAGCCTGCTAAAACATTCAGTGTGCAGTTTTAATCAGTTTGCTTTCCAGCTCTGGGTCAACTAAAGCTATGTCGCTGTTTTTCATGTTCCCAATTACAACAACGAACCATTGTGTATTTGCTGCAGTTCTGGTTTGCACAAGGAGTTGTGTTTTCTCCAAAGCAACAAAGGCAACAATTAATTTCATTATCAATTTTTCTGTTCAATTAATAATTTGATCTCAAAAAACTGAATAAAGTCGAATATTGCTTTTAAAATCATCACAAGACAACTGAAATGTGAATTAACAGCTGGAAAAGATACTTTGAGATCCAGCGGCTCCTCTCACTTAACATCTCTGTTGCATCTTCAGTTCTTGATGAGCCGCTGATGGCCAATTATAGCCAAAAGTTCACATGCAGATGGCTCTTCTGTGTTAAAAAAAAGTGGCTGCGGCTACATTTTTCTGCTTGTAGAAAATAAATGGAAGTACATTGATAATTTATTTTACTCACTGGCTGTGTGAAAACTGATGTATCGTCATTATCATCAGCGGGCTGGAGTCGTTTCTAACAAATTGCCTCTAATTACTGTAAGATCACGTATGCACATATATGCATACATGGAGCCTGTGCCTCAGGGTGAGAGAATTACTGAATACTTTCAGTCTTACACTGTGTACCGTAGAGACCAGAAATCTCCACTAATCTTTATTATCCTGCTCATTACATCATTCTGTTGCCTTTTTTTTCGCGCTTTTCTGCGCTCTCTGTTCTCTCTCCGTCCCACTGTGCATTTTTTAATTATCCAGTCATCATCCAGCTTGCCAAGCAGCCATTTCTCTCTGCTCTGTCCATTCACACCATTCAGTCATCCCTCAACATTGCCAAGTCATCCTCACTCTCCTCACAGTCACTATTGTGTATGTGTGCGTATTTTCGATAAGCTTCTTTGGCGTCAGAGACAAAGTAGCATTTTAGAACTAAGTTTAGCAAGACATTCTGTTCCAGTTCTTCTCTGTCATTGTTATGCGTGACGTTTGATCATTAAAGCATTCATTTTTCCTTCCCTCTCTCTGTGTGGCGGCGGTAGGTCACCACCTCCACAGGAAGCAAATGTTTTTCCTGCCGTTCATCAGCCGAGAGAGACAAATGGATGGAGAATCTGAGGAGAGCAGTGCAGCCAAACAAGGTAAATACGCAGTAGGTGGGACGAGGCTGCGTGCAGCAATCAACGCTAATGTACAAGTGTCCCAATTTCAAACCACACTTTGCAACACTGATGATTATAAAGACAGTGAGCCACGAGTTGTTGACATTGTGTCTTAACTCGCACCACAATTCAATTCCAACGTGTTCACATCCAGCTGTGCCCTTCTTGCACCTCGAGATCAGAGGACAAAGAGGTTGAAACGCGGAACACCAAGACACCCAAAGTGCTTCTCTCCTGAGCACTGATACCATCTGTAATCTTGACAAACACAGCTGTGGCGGAGGGAGAGTGGCGAACACATCAAGCCAAGAAAACAGTCCTCATTTCAGAACGTCTTTGCTCTTTCATCTGTCATTATTTAGTAAATTACTCACTAATTAGAACTTTAGAAGAAAGTTCTCTAATAACATTGGAGTCCTTCTTCTCCTCAGCTCTTTTTGGCAAGGAGGTGTTATTTCTGTCTCCCTCTCTGTCGCTGCTTTGCGTTTTTAATTATTCCGTGATTTTGAGAGATTAGATGCAGCGCAATGTTTTTTTTGGCAAACATGAGAAGTGGAGTCAGATACTGCAAATCTGTGGAACTAGAGAAGGAAGTCTCTGGAGTTGTATTAAATGGATCAAACAGATTTTACACTTAAACCGCTCGTACTACGACTCACAGAGTAGACCCAAGATTAAGGTAACACATCAATGTGAACCAAGTGTGCAAACACCATTTATCCAGCATAAGGGGGACAAGCACAGCCATCAAGATAAATTCAGTTAGATAGATGATTTTACAAGTTATTTATTTTGTTACTAAGAACATATTTTGCTTCTAAAATAAAAAGAGAGTGCATTGTGCAGGACTTATGCAAGACCTAACCTGTTTAAGTGGTTTACAGGTTAGTATTTGTTCCCATGACCTCACCCTAAAGTCTTTTTTCCATCACTAGTGTTTGGGAGGAGTGCTCTTAGCTTAAAATTATGGAATAACAAAGAAAATAAAAATATATTCAGCGATTTTCAAAACCTATCTGCCAGAGGTGTTATCAATGTAAATGAAATTAGGTGGTCTAAATGCTAAACCTGCACAACTCAGCTCCTGTATAAGAGGATAATTATAGGTAATTATGATAATAGGCAATTTACCAGGGTATCATCTTTGCGGGCTGGTGTTTGAGAGCAAATACAGTTCCGTGTGACATAACACAAAGTTTAATTTCTAATTGAGGGTATAGAACACCTTGATTTACAATAGGGAGTCATTTTGCTGTGTCAACAGAGGGGAATTTCAAAAATAACACTACTGACATAGCATTATTTAACACTGATCGCATGTGACAGCAAGACTGAAATCTAGCTCTTAATCCTCAGGAATTATACTGAGCTGAGGAACAATACTGCAAAGGGTTGAGACATGCTGTACAGGAGTCATCATTAAGAAAGTTAACTGTTTTTTCTCTTTTCAGTTGAAAAGCGGAGTTAATTTGCAAAAAATATTTCTGTAGTGAATAAAACCACCGGTTTGATTGATATTCCTTTGAGTGCATAATTATAAATTTATGAAAATGTAAAAACCTTGAGATATCTTCTCAAAACCACCAGCACCAATTTGACTGATATTCCCTGGTTTGCGCACACAAAAAAAAAGCATGAACTAGGAAAATAAATAAAACCAGAGATAGCTGTTTTTGCAAATGAGCCCTAAAAGAGAACTCTTCTACTTTCTGTAAGAAGGATATGATGAGACATGATCCTCGTGATCCGCACATCGCCTCTATATCTATACTAATGCCTCGCCTTTTAGCTCCTACTTAAAAGAATAGTGTGTAAGATTTAGGTGGATTTAGTGGCATCTAGTGGTGAGGATTGCAGATTGCAACCAGCTGAAACTTCTCCTGGTAAGAATTCCTTCAATGTTCATTGTTGAGGAAGTTTTAGCCGGAGCCGATTTATCCACAGAGGTCTCTTTTTCTCCAAAAGAAATGGACCAGGTGAATGCTACCAGTAAAAACACTGGATAAAGCAGTTTCACATTGCAAATCAGTGTTTTTCCTATGCTGTGTGGTTTGTCAGAGATGATCCGCTAGCCTAGCACCAGCTAATGTGTGCTCACCTTTTTTCTCTGATGACTTAATATCCAGACATTCAGGTGGTTTTTACCAGAAGCAAAATTACCCACAGAGGTCTCTTCGTCTCCAAAACAAACAGAACTCGTGATTTAAACACGTAAATACACTGAATAAAGCAGTTTCACGTTAAATAATCCATGTTTTTCCGGTGCTGCTTGTCACAGACAGGCTGCCAACTACAGTGGCTGACACGAAAACGAGCCAGTGTTTGGTTGTTCATTCTGGGCTACAATAGAAACATGGCAATATCCATAAACAGGGACCCTCTCCCTACGTAGATATAAACGGCTCACGGCTAAGGTAACAATAACACAAGGACTCTTATTTCCAGATAATTATTCACTAAAGAAACCCTACTTTTTATATTATATTCTGTTTCATCCCCTAAATCCAACACTCTGGACCTTTGATGCAAAAAGATTTTGGATGAACACAGACACATTATAGATAAGATTAAATGTTTTTCAGAGTTCAGAAACACCTGATACTGGGATGAATTTAAAGCCTCAGAAACATAAAATGGATGAATTAAATTTCATTACACAATTACATAAGGTTGGGTTAATGTCGCAACATATGAAAAGCATCCAAATCCAGAGCTTTCATAGCCACCGGTATGACATTCAATAGCATCCTTGTGATTACGAGAGGCTCTGGTATGTCTCTCTAATAATGTAATTATTACCTCTCTTCTTCTCTCTTCTTCTTCAGAGGTAGTTTTCAAGGCAATCTGAATAATGGGCCAAAAATATGCCCCGCTCTTGGCAAAATCAATTGATGACATAAGAATGGGTTAGCACTCTGTGAAATAATGTAGGAGTGAGATTTCTTAGCTCTTTAAAAGGCTGAAGACGCAGGAGAGAAAAGATTTTAATCTGCCATCATGGAATGATTGAAGTACTGCCTGAAATGTTTTTGTCATTTAAAATGGAGAAACTTCAAAATTAGAGTTTGAGGCTGGCTCCTGTTTGGGTCTTATCCGTTTAAATCTGCAGTGATTTGATTTGTTTAGTTCATTAGTTTACTAGATTAGCTTTTAGGTTGGTTATTTTTATCCAGTCCTCCTGCTGAGGCTGTCACTTTGAACTCTGTTTTTTGCCTTGAAGTTTCCAGTGGTGATTTTGTTGGCGAGACTTGTTCTAAAAGATCTTACTAAACCACTTCCTGTCGTTTTCTTCAGGACAACAGTCGTCGGGTGGAGAACCTGCTGAGGCTGTGGATCATCGAGGCCAAGGACCTGCCGGCCAAGAAGAAATACTTCTGCGAGCTTTGCCTGGATGACTCACTCTACGCCCGCACCACCTGTAAACTCAAGACTGACAACGTCTTCTGGGGAGAGCACTTTGAGTTCAACAACCTGCCTGCTGTCAAGAGCATCACAGCCCACCTCTACAAAGACACGGACAAGAAGAAAAAGAAAGATAAAAACAATTACATCGGACTTGTCAACATCCCCGTGGCAGCAGTTACCGGCCGGCAGTTTATGGAGAAGTGGTATCCAGTCAGCATGCCCAACCCTCCTAAGGGCAAGACATCTGGGCCTATGATTAGGATCAAGGCCCGCTATCAGAGTATGAACATCCTTCCCATGGAGATGTACAAGGAGTTTGCAGAGTACACCACCAACAACTACATGCTCCTATGCTCGGTGCTTGAGCCCGGGATTAGCGTCAAGAACAAGGAGGAGATGGCGTGTGCGCTGGTCCACATTCTACAGAGCACCGGCAAGGCGAAGGTTAGTACCAGTAATAGGATTTATTTCCATTTCCCCCACATTTGTACTCTCCATGGAGACATAATGGATAACAAAAGCAGAATATCAGACCATCATCCTATGAACTATTGACCCCCCACAGCTGTAATACAGAGCAGACAAAGAGCAGACAGACAGGTGATTTCCTCTTTCTGAACCAGCCTGTATTACATTTTTAACTCAAGCTAATCCCTTACATGTATCCCCCGCAGTGCTTCACGGCATACCGATGCAGGACAGAAGCACAATATATCCACCGCTGTCTGCAGCACTGCAAGCACAGGGAGATTAGTCTACCACAGTAGGAGCTAAGTCTCCCATGACAGCGGGCCGTTGGACTCAGATAATCTCCCATCCATCCAAAATGGCTGTATTTCATTTTACTCTGACAGCAAAGTATTTGTTTTTTCAGTGCGGTGAGACAAGCGTTGGCATTTTGACCCGTCAGTGTGTGAGACATGATGAGGGAAAGCCACCTTATTGGCTGCTGATGAAAAGAGGATGTGAAGAAGCTTAGAGCTAAAGTGATGAGTCAATTGTTTAAAATAAACCAGCAAACCTTTTGATAGAAGGTTAGTTGAGGTGCATGAACAACAAACATTCACAGGCTCCAGCATCTCAGATACAGCTGCTTTTCTCTGCTTTACGTGATTGTACGTTAACTGTCTTTGAGTTTCTGTCTATTGGTTGGACAAAGGAAGACATTTGAAGATTTTAAATTTGCTCTGGGAATTTATACTGGGCCTTTATGGGTTTTTTATTTTACTTTTTCCAGCCCTTTTTATAGCAAGGCCATCCCCCCGTAGAAAATTAAATTTGAAAACTCATTTCCTTTTTTTAATATTATTTATCATGAGGTGAGCAAGTACAGCTCTACAGTACTCAATAGACTGTGTCAAACATGCAGACATAAACATTCTAAATTGGTCCCGTATTTCCTGTGGACAGCCGCTCACTCTCTCTCTCTCACACACACACACACACACACACACACACACACAGTGACAGGGCTAACTGTTAGCATCTAACGTTACTCAACGGTTATTAACAGATTTGACAACTGAGTTGACCGTTTAGCTGCAAGTTTAACGGCTCGGTCTCAGATGTTAACCGCTGCTGCAGGGTGTCTGCCCAAGCGGCCAGATATGGTGAGTATGGATGAGATTACATTGTGCTGCATTAGCCCTTGCTGACTGGAGCAGGAGGGGAGCCTCTCACGGGTTCTTCAGTGCTCCATCAAATGGCATCAACAGCTGATTGCCAGCAACGCCCCCCAACCCCTCTACCATTACAAATAGATTCTAACTGTGTGAGAAACGCTGACTACTCATAATAATACGCTCTGAATCCGAGACAACATCACAACTATTTTTGCTATTTTTACTTTTTTTACTGGCCCATGCAATTTCATTGCCAAAAAAACCCCACCTATAAACATTGTGTCATAAAATAGTGCATTTCAGGTGGAAGCAATCCCAAACAGCCCGCAGAATCCTGGAGGGACTGGTGCATGTGCATGACATAAGCTGACAGGAATTAAACATCGATGCAAGCTGTTGCCTAGCAATGCAATTCCAGTGAAACATTTATATAAATTTGCATTAAATGACAGCTACTACTGTCCACATTAATTACACATGCAGCGCAACATTAATGATTGACACTTTACTCAGACTTGATGTGGGCAATATAAAAGATACAAAAACTATCACCATCAACAGTGATGTAGCCTACTGAATATTGCATTCTAGTTTTCCACTTTTCAATACATTTTAAAGTAATAAAATAAGAGACAGTACAGTTTTTGACACTGACTGTACCTTCTCACAGCTTCTGCTGGGGTACGGCAACACCACTTGCAGTACACCAGCTGCAGTACACCATAACAATAAATGATTATCTGATTAATTGAGAAAACTATGAAATTAAGTTTGATAATATTGAGGGATTTAACTCCAAAGCATTTCCTGTGAACAAAAGATATATTTTTTGTCAGGAAATAGGCATCTTGTTGTCCTTTTAATGTCTAAAATAACTGTCTGAACATCGCTCCAGGCTCCTTTCTTCACTGCAGCATCAACTTCTTCGTCTTCTCTGCCTCGTCAGTTGCCCACGACAGCTTGTGCCTCAATTTAGTGTTCTTGACAGTATCTCATAAGCGGAGCTTTGAAACTTTCTTTGACTTTATCACAGCTCAGCGGTGTGATGAATGATCAGCGCTTAAGAAGTGATGCCTATCCACGCTGTACCGCCAGTCTGCCGGTTTAGGCTCAGGACTGATAGCTGCTGACTGATGGGGGGAGAAGGCCTCTACTGGTCCCTAGAGAGACGGCCGCATCCTTAATTACCGTCAATTAATCCCCACCCTCTGAGCAAAGCACTCACATTTTTACTTCGCTCTCACCTCCTGGTCTCTCTTCCTGGCTGGTTTTCTCCTAGCTAGAGGATGAACTGCTCGTAAAGCAGCACTAGAGATGATACTTCAAGGTTGCTCATTGTGAGAGAGAGCCTCATATACATGTACCCTCACTACATGTGTGTTCAAGAAAAACAAACCAAAAAAAGTCCTTTTAATTTTATCTCTGCAGAGCTGTTAGCACAGAGAAAAGCTGCTGTTGCCTTTTTAAGAATAGGCAATCGGGAGCTTTTGGACTGACTTAAACAGGAAAAATTAATGACAGCTGCTTTCCAAATGTCAAGTGTCAGTGCTGTTAGCTACTGCAGCTTCTTTTCTGAAAAGACTTTCATCGCTCAACACATTGTGAAGTGGTCTGACATATTTAAGCAGTGCACATACACTTGAGTACATGTTTTTCCTTTAGCCTTGATGGATAGAGCAGTCAAGTCATGCCCAACGGAGAAAGAAACCGCTTATCCTAAAATATTCCCGAGGCCTAATTAGGATATCCTCTGCTGCTGCACGGATGTTGTATATACACATATCTTGGCCTGTGTTGCATGGTTTGCTCATTTACAATACAATGATGGAGTACTTTTATCATGTACTGCCAACTTGGGTGCGGTCTCTGCTAACAGTGGTGGGTTTATATTTAGGATGTTGAGCGCATTTATTTGAGCAGAGCTAAACTCTGGAAAATCCCGTAAGCTTGTTTTTTATTGTTTAATACAGCCTTTGGTTGTTTGTCTCCCTTCCCTGGAATTGTTGTGTAGTCTTCCAACTATGCAGTCTCAAGTCAAATTCATGAGTCAGTATCTAATTCTGTGAGCACCACAGTGGATTTCTATAGTTCACACGGAGACTTTGCGTTGCTGTTGCATGAGACAGTCACAAAAGAGCACGAGCAGCCTCTCTTACACCCAGCAGGGGTGAACGGGAGGTGAACGTTTCTTTTTCAGAGATGCTGCAGTGACTTTGTAGTTCTGAAAGTTCTGCTGCTGATGTGGATCGTGTTTAATCAGCTGTGCACAGGTGGGAAACAGCTTCTAATTGCAGCTGGCTATTGTTACAAGATGCAGATTGCGGGTCGTAACGGGCATTAGTATGCAACACCTTCCAGACTTCTGTTTCTTCCTGTGTCATCTTATCACCCATCACCGGATAATTACACCCCCGAATATTCTGCTCCGTTGCACGCTCGCTCCTTCTCTCTTGTTCTCTCCCTACTTTTCCGTCTTTGTCTCCCTTCATCTCTCTTTCATGCTTCATTGCGTCTGGAGGCCAGAGCTCTCTGGAGGGATGTCATTAGGGATGCTGTATTGATGTCTGGATGCATTGGCGAGCGCAACGGGCACGCCCTGCGTCGCGCCACAGATGCTAACTTTATACGCACACACCTACATGTAAATCACAAGACATTAGCAGGTGGTTGCAGGTCATTTATTCAATTTTATGCATGAGCAAGTAGGCCCGCTGTTGTATTAAAGTAAACGTGGCTTTAGATAGTACAAGAAGCGGTCGAAATGTACATTACGGCTGTGGCTTGAAGAAAAACATTTAAGTTTTTCTATTTCAACTGATTTGATTCAATTTTGAAGCCGTAAATCCAGACAAATACTCAATGAGGAATCCAATCATAGCGTTCCTGCTTATTCCTGTGCTGTAAGGTCACGACACCAGTCCGTCTCCTCCCCTGTGGGACATGCTGTTATGTCTGCACACCCAAACAGCACTATTAGAAGCTCCACAGCAACAATAACAAAACCCACTGCCGTGTTAGAATTGCCTGAAGAAGTTCACCTTTCTTTCATCTGAAAATATCCACTCCTGGCATGAATCCTCTGCGTTATTGATCTCGTCTCCTCGACGCCTCGGCCCTTCGGGAAGATTATGTTCTAATTTTGTTGCTGCTCCTCTCAGCCGCGCCAACTGTTGGAAGTGACGATAAGGAGGATTTATCCTTATGATAACTGGCCAGAGGAGGGTGGCGTTCTGGTTATTATGCCATTGCATTTTTATGTTACTGCTCCTCAAGGTAAACTAACAGCCCTGCTTAAGAGGGCGAAATATGTGAGTCTCTACATCCTCTGTGGTGAATTGCCGTCAGCCCCACAGCACAGTTCAGGTTACGTTCAGCACAAGCATCTTATTAATGCAGTCGGCGCTGTCATCAGTGAGCAGTGATGCTCATCACCACAGCTGTGGCGCGCAGGCACAGTTTGTCGTACGTTCATAATATGATGTGACAAATGATTTACTAACATGACATGAAGGGCTGTGGTACTTCTGTATTCCTCTGGGCTTTTTTCAGCGTGGCTTTGAATAATTCAGTTGTCCCCCGAGAGGGCCACTGAGCTTTTATAACACGCTAGCCGCTTGTCAATACTCTCCACATTAGCAGGGTAGTTGTCACTATTATTTTTGATTTTGACAATTAACCTCTAAATGGTTCTTGCTTCTACAATATATGCTGCCATTTCTCTTTTCTGTTTCTTCTGTATATGGCACTGCTATGTCTGGGACATCAGACACTGTAATAGCTGTAATCTTATAATTTACCACATAAAAGGTGAACACTCTTACGATGGATGGATGAATGTTGGAGGAGACAGAAGAACAGTATGTGAGGTGTGGTTGAGAAAAAGGCACATTCAAAACAGGAGATGTTAGTTATTCCCCTCACTGTATATAAAGATGGATTTCCACTTAAGTGAACTGTGTAAGAAAAAAAAAAAAAAAAGAAGCCAAAATAACCAGCATACAGCAGCTGCCATCTTGTGCAGGTGACATCATTTGGAGCCAAAGATTTTGCAGTTGGCAGTTGGGATCTCCACAGTATAGAGTTCCCATCCCACCTACTCACCCACCATCCGACCAATCGCGAGCAGCACCGTTGATAGTAAGCTCACTGATTAGCAGACATAGCTATCAATCATGATATCAGACCCCCTTTTCATAGCATCAACTAGCTGATCAAACCAAACTTAAAAGAAAAACAACTACTTACAATACATCAGCGTGATAAGAACTACCTTAGATGACAGAAACCATGCTTGTTATGGTAGACGTGCTCGAGTGCTAACATGGAGGGGGCGGGGTTTGCTACCGACCTAGCAGCCAGCCACCAGGGGGCGATCGAGATGTTTTGGCTTCACTTTTGGGGGAGCTGTCATGTCATCCAACTTTAATGTACAGTCTGTGAAGTAGTGGTAAAGTCATATATTGAAGCTTTGCGGTATATATTGATATCACATCAAGTTATGAGTCTATATGTTTGGATGGATTTTGAAAATAGTACTATGGAAAGTGATGTCTTTTCCTGGATTTAAAAGCTGCATTGTAGTAAAGTGATGCAGTTTTCTGTAGCTAGAATATTTTAGCTGTTTTTTTGCCCTTACACACTTCAACATCATATCCACTAGATTCACTGCAATGATTGGATAATGAATCAGTTATTCCATGAATGACAATTGCCAGCTATTTTGATAATTGATTACTCATTTCAGCCATGCTTAAAGCAAAATTGCCTTTTAAATGTGAGAATTTTCTGCTTTTCTTTGTCATTTATGATTGTAAATAAAAAAAATGGTGGTTTTGTAGTATTGGTTGGACAAAAGAAGGCATCTGAAGACAGTATTTTGGGCTCTGGGATATTATAATGAGCCTTTTTCCACATTTTTTGACATGTTAAACAATTAATGGATTGATCTTAAAAGTAACCGGCAGATTTTCAATTAAGTTTAAGCCCAAATATCTTCTTTACTGATAATCATTTGGCTAAAATCTCACTGAGCAAATATTTTGTTAAAGTACCAATACTCAACCCTACAATATCACTGCACTGTCGATATTGAGATATTTAGTCAAAAATGTTATATTTAATTGTCTTCATATCGCCCAGCCCTGTGATATATCTACTGTACAGGCCCTAATCAGGTCAGGAAGTAAATACAAAGCACATCAGTGCACTTGCTCTCCTCACAGGCTCTCCTGTAGCATTTGCACTACAAGGCAATGCTTCATATCTTCAGACTGTTTAGTAATTCCAGCAGGATTTTTATTGACCATCCCTGACAGCATGGGGCGATGGAGGGGAGGCAAAACAGAGAGAGGTGAGGGCACTGGCAAAGACGAGAGAGAAAAGAAGGCAAAGAGGGAGGACGATCATTGCAGCAACAGCAGTTTGTGGCTGTGGAGCCAAACAGCAGCAGGCTGCTCTGCGGTGATGCTCAACACATTGATCTGGAAGCTACTTGACGTCTCTGTTGGCACTAAGGTTACATAGAAGCTGTCTCTTTCTCTTTCCCTGTCTCTCCTCTCATTTCCAAGTCTCGTTATCATTTCATTTTCATGAGATTCATTTGTATTTAGAAGAAAAATTTGAAATAAGTATTTTAAGTTGTAATAGTTCATGAAAATAGAATAAAAGCTGTAGTTTTGTTTGCCTGACTGAAGTGCTGAAACAGTAAAAAAAAAAAAGAAAAAAGAAAAAGAAATCAATACACTCTTCATATGAATAAAATACAATTTATGAATAAGAGCTAGAGATCAATACAAAGCAGTGAGTTCCCTCCATTGTTTCATATCCTTGGCAACATGCTGAGCCTCGCCCAGATTAAGTTCATCTTGGCTATCTTTCCCCTCATATTTTTGCACCTGGTCACTTTCGATTGTTCACGTTTCCTCTTGACCGGAGGAGTCCATGTCAGCAAATTCTTTAGGATTCAACCTGCCTCTAGTTGTGCCACATGTCATGTGCAGCACTTTGGTTTATAACTAAAAATCTGCAAAACTATTGACACTCCATCACCCTCAACTGCATTAGCATGCTAACATGCTATACTAACATCGCAAACATGGTAAACATTACACCTGCTAAGTTAGCCTTCAGCTTAAACATCACTGTGCCTATGTAGAGCCTTCTTTAAACATACATTTGTAACATAATTATCAATTTATGTGAGATAATGTTATTTGTATCCTACTGTATTCTGCCTTGTTTCACAATGTTGACATAAAACTGCTATAGAAACATATTTTAACAAAATGCTAGCATTTTTTAAGACTCAATAGGAGATTAAATGTCGTGTTAAAGTGGGCAGAATTTCTTTTTAATAATCAAATATGCATTACCGGGCTTCGTGGACTGCATTTAATTCAACACTTTATAGTAATACAAGACAGGGAGCCTTACACACACACACACACATATTGGGAGTATGCTCAGTAAGTCAGCACACATGAATGCTGATGACACTTTCTGTAAGACCCCCCCTCCAGTCAAACTTATCTTTATAATGATCATGTGCACCAGCAGCTAAATCATGAGAGCTGCACCCTTTCCTGTTTTCCTGTTGAATGACAAGCCTCTGTGCCTACGGGAGGAGCCGCTTTCCATTTCCATTCGGCCTCCATTCCTCTCAGTCAACCCAATGTGACCCTCACAGGAAGAGCTGCAGGCTATAACTCTGTAATACTAGCCACCAGTCTCCAGGGAGGGAAACCAGGGGGGGTACAGAAAGCGATGGAAAGATGAGAAGAGCGAAGGATGGAGAGGCTGGAGTGGTTCCTGTGTTCTCCCCCTTCGAGTCTTTCCTCAGCCCTTGCCCCAGGCTGAAAAACTAGGCTCATCGATCAGTCAAATTGTTAATGTTATAGGGTTACTATTTCCCCCCTCACATTCACTTGTTTTCTCCTGGCCGTCTGTTACAACACTCCAATTATTGTTCCAAACTTCGTCATTTAGAATGATGTAGAAATGTGTATTTGCTGCCTTACCTGAATATCAACACTCAGTAGGTAATTTCCATTTTGATTGTTTTCTAATGAATCCCATTAGTTCCACAATCCATGACCAATAAGGTTTTTTTTTATTCATTCACAAGATAGAAACAATCTATGAACGCAGTGTAAACATTCATGCTAAAATAAAAATCTTCATTCATGCTCTATTGGACATCGTTGGAATTTTATATACACATAAAAAACATTTTCCTTCATTAAGATGCACATTATAAGTTGCAGAACACAGCTGGATAAAGTGATAAATCAGTAATATTTGACATACACATACTCTCCAGGCACAGTTTGAAAGAGGCTAAATTAAGAAGAAAACATTCTCTTACTTTACCTCTTGCTTTTTCTCGCTTCAGTTTTATCCTTTTAAGGCATTTTATTGCTCTCACTCATGTATTCGTCTGCTTTATATTACCATAGAAACACAAAAAAACATCTGAGCGTGTACAAAACATAAACCTGACCCTCTTTTCATCTACTTTTTCTCTCCTTTTTTTTTTTTCCCAGGCTCAATCTCAGTCTCTTTCAAGGAGCTGTAATTGCAAAGCCATTTAAAACACCCCTGTGTTCAGCTTTGTCTGAGAGCCCTGATCATGATCTTACAGATTGTGTCGTGTCTTTAATAGGAGCCTGCGTATTTATATTCCAGCTTCAAAACTTGCGGCTGCCAACTGCGGTGGAATATTGCCGAATAGAGATGTAAGCGGTGTACACACACACACACACACATGGGGCTGCGCCTAGTGGTGATTAGATTGTGATGTGTACAGCAGCACAGTGGACAAGACTTTATGAGTTTTTACTGGCGAGTAACCCCATCTAAAGGGAGCTCCTCATCTTTTCCAACAGGACTCTGTTCCCTACCATTTATTAGATCTGATCAGCAGCATTGCACCGTCTACCCTCCACTCCGACCCTATATTCATATCACCCTCCTTTCCCTGTGCACTGGGTTTTTTTTTTTTTTTTTTTTTTGAGGCATGGTTTGGCTGATGAGATGTGGCAGCGATACAGAGAGCGTTCTACTTCTCCTTATTAGCACTGAAGCAGCGGGGAGGGAGGGGGGCAGGCAACAGGATTGAGGGCGTCAGAGAAAAGGCTGAGGGATGACGGGAGGGAAAAGACAGGCGCTCCAGTCTGTCTTCAGGACGTGATTGCTCAAACTCTTATAATACCTGTGGTGCTTAATGATTTAACCTGTTACAGGAAATCATATATATACATAGCATTACTGCTGACCATTTTCTAAAGTTTAACATTGATGCTTTCCAGGAAATCATTAGTTTACATAGATTTCACTGTAGTATAAATACCACTTGAGGAGCCTTAAAGTTATTTGACAGAAGTAATCCATCATCATGAACAAATATTTGTCGTTAATTCTGACAGTTATGGCATGATAAGACAGTTAACTTGCTTCTCATCTCTTTAGCCACACTAATGGTGTGACTGTAGGGATGCCAATGTCAGTCCAAACTGAAAAATCTCAACAACAGAATGGCATGATATTTTGTACAGATGCATGATCCCCAGAGGATCAATCCTGACTATTTTGATGATCCCCTGTTTTTTAATTCAGCTCCAGCTCTGGCAGTATGGCTCTGTTCTGGGGCCCCTCTGCCTTTCCTCGGGTCTACACAGAACGCCTCTTCCATGCGCCTATGTGGAAAGCCATAAGGCAGAGAGAGCACACACTATCTGCCCTTCCATGTGCAAATGAGGAAAGCAGCAGCAAAGACCCCCCCCCCCCGGGAACAGAACAGAGCCAGCATCAATGACAAACAGAAATGACACTAATAAGTCAGACACAACATGAAAAGGAGGAGCTGGAGTGGAGGCAAACAAGTTACATTGTAACTTACTAAAATAATGGTGTGGTCACTGAGATGATTGGGTTTCCCGTCCTGATTATAACCAATTTACGGCATATTTTGCATACTGTCATCACCACTTTGTCTCTTTTGAGATATCCAAACCCCCTCCATAGCTGCCATTGCGTTACCTTCCAGTTTCCTCAGTGTTGAAGGTTAGCACGAATTTACTTTAAGCACTCGAGCATAACAGGCTTAGTCAAAGTGTAAAAAAAAAATGGGTGTGGATTAAGAGGCAGCGAGTTAGTGCTGCGGGAAACAGCCAAAGACGTCACATTTCTGCAAGTTTCTGTTCTGTTTCTTCAACCGGTGTTGAAGGAAGACACCCCCTTTTGTTGCACTTATATATAATGAGCACTGTCGTCCAGTAAATTTTGTTTGATTCCCTCCACTCTGCTCTGAAGTTAGGCTGCTGTCCACTCTGTTTGTGGAACATAGTCCCGCCCTCCTGCAAGCAAGTGGTGGCACAGAGCAGAGAGTGGAGAGAGGCAACAGACTGACTCGCTGTAGTCTTATTTATTTCTGCTGTGTGATCATCATTACAGACATAAATTTTATTGTGATCCCCCATTGAGATGGTTTTATCACCTGCCCTGAGCTTCACAGAGCCTCGCCTGGCTGTAGACTCTTTGTCTCATTAACACAAGAGACATATTCACATCTTTCCTACAGTAAAGCTTCTCAGTGCAGCTGACTTTGACATTAGAGATGCTGACACATTAGTGAACACAATAGTTGTCAGTGGTCCCGTTTGCAACTGCATAACAATTCTGTAATATCATAACTTTGGCGGAAAAATCAAGGAAATGGCCAAGTTGCCGGAAGTCTATGTTAGCAGTATACTGAAACAAGTATCGGAGAACCAGTTGCCACCTGGAAGGCAAGATATCAATCTAAAGAGCATATGGTATGCAGTGAAAAATGCCCGACATAATATATGCAGTTTGTTCTTCAGGCACAGATAAGATCCACCGTTATGGTCCCTGTAATTTCCTTATATCCATGTGTTGTAATTAAGTTCTGGGCTCACTTAAAAGATACTCAGATTGAAATTCAGTGAGCGCACAGACACACATGAACTCTATCATCCACCTATACAGGAAGTTAGTAGGTCCAAAAGATCGTGTGTTAGCATGTCACTGTGAGAGTCAGAAGTAGTTGGATTTTTTTTTTTAGGCTACCAGCAGGAATAACAGTATTCTGTCATTATTCTGTCTGTCTTTTGATGTCTCTCTCTCAGCTCTCAGTTTCCGTCCCTCTCCTCCTCCATTTCATCTGACCGTCCTCTCTAATCAGGCCTGGATTGGCCTCGCCTCAGTGGCCACATAAGGAGTGCAGAGGAGACAGGAGGGAGGGAGAGGGAGCCACAGAGGGCGGGAGGTTAGGGGAAAGATCATAACTGGGATGACATATTCTTTCTTTATAGTGTTGTCGGAGTTGCAATGCTGTCGGCATAAATGAGATTCCTGTACTAGAAAGTATCATTAAAAACAGGAGTGTAGGGATGACTTACGGTGCATTAAAATCATGTTTTGTCTTATAGTATTGAATCAAAGTATATTTAGTATGACTCAGCAAAGTGTCTTTCATGTTGAAGTGAAACAGAGCTACAAAGTGATCTAAATTAATGAGAAATATAAAACACTTGATTTAACCTCTTTCAGTGTTAAGTAGGTGCACTTTTGGCAGCAGTTACCTCCTTGAGCTACTCCAGGACAAACATTGTTTTTAAGCCAGCGTAGCTTTGGCTTGAAGCTCTGGGTCATTGTCTTTCTGGAAAACAAATCTCCTCCCAAGTTGCAGGTTTATTGCAGAGTACATCAGTTTCTTCCCCAGGATTTCCCTGTATATTCCTGCATTAATTTCACCCTCTACCCTCAGAAGTCTCCTGGGGCGTGCTGCAGAGAAGCAGCCCCACAGTTTGATTCTGCCACCACCGTGCCTCACAGTAGGGATGCTGTGTTTACGATAATGTGCGGTGTAGCATTTACTCTAATGGCCTAAAAGCTCAATTTTGGTCTCATCAGACGATAGAAACTTCTCTCAGCTGATTTCAGTCTCCCACATGGCTACTGGCAAACTGCAGCAGAGATGTCACGTTGGGTTTCTTTTTTTTCTTTTCTTTTTTTTTTTCTCTAAGTGGCTTTCTCCTTTTCTCCTCTCTTCTCCCCCATAAAGCTGTGACTGCTGAAGCATCCAGCCAACTCTTGCCGCATGTACAGTCTCTCCAAAGTCAGCCTCTGGAGCTTGGAACTCCTTCAGAGTTGTCATAGATCTCTTGGTGGCCTCCCTCGCTAATCTCCTTCTTGCACAGACGATCTTTTTGATACTTTTTCCATCTCTTAATGATTGATTTAGCTGTACTCCAAGACATGTTAAGTGACTTGGACACTTTCTTGTGTCATCCCCTGACATTTATTTACCTTACTTGCTGAGTCGCTCAGAATGCCCCTCAGTCTTCTTAGGTTCGGGTCTGAAACATGAAGCCAATGTGGCCGTGCCTCATATTTGCATCTTTCTAATGGCCAGCAGGGGGTGACTTTACTTGTCAGATTGTTCAGGAATCTATTGCCATTCTCTCATATGAACTCTGGAAAATGTTCTGAGAATTAAGTCAGACATTGTCCGGAGTTAACCTTTCACACGTGTAACACACACACAAGATAAAGCAAGGTATGTTTAAGGATGTGGTCACCTTGAGATTGACAAGTTGCTACCATGGTGGTGTCCTCGCGTTCTTAGTCAGATCCACCCCTCGCTCATCCAAATATGGCCACTTCTGGCTCCAAGATGGCAATGTCCAAAATGCCAGACTCAAGGCTTCAAAACAGGAGTCTACAAACCAATAGATAACGTCACTGTGGCTATGTCAACTTCTTGTGTACAGCTTGTGACTTTGCCACAGTAGTGACTCCCAAAAATTTGGATCTGTATTTATACTATGAATACTTAAGCGTGAAGACTACAGTGTTTACACATTGATAATTCATTTGAATAACTTTGTAGACATTAAAATGATATCTTTTTGTTGATCAGATTCAAAAAACACACTTTAAATTCTCTGTGATTCAACATTGTGTAACAATGAAACAACTTCTCTTTATAGACACTGTATTGTTTGTCTCATTATCTAAACATCCGACTATAGCTACACGAATACACATACACACCTCTAACGCTACAGTCGGGGCTTAATTTAAATGTTTATTGAAATGCGCATTAGTTAAACTTGAGTTTCGATGTTCTTCTGTGTAGGTTTGAGTATATGTGTATGAGGGTGTTGCATGTGTGGAATGTGCAAATGCGTCAACCAAAAAGGCTCCTTTCGCTGCACATCAGTGGATGATTGGCTCCCTGTGGTGTATCTTTGATTAGCCGGATAACAGGCTTCTGCAGCAGCTATAGAAACCGTCTGAGAGGCTCTGTCGCTTTCTTTCCGCCTCCTCCTCTGTTCTTTAAAGACCACCGCTCTGTCTCTTCTTCCTCTCCTTCTCTATTTCTCCCTGTACATCTGTCACTTGCCTCTCTCTTCTCCCTCGCTGCCACGCTGGTTCCCCTAGTTTAACAAGCTGCCAGGGGACTTACATGAGAGTACACCCAGAAATTTGTTGAAGGGATCTAAACAAGGGATGATTCATCCCCAGATGGCTCCATTTCCATGCCTCCCTTTCAGACTTTGAATTTCGGGAGCTGTAACGGCTGTCTCCACCTGTTATTTTCCTTCACCTGATGAATACTATATGGTCCTTTTGGAGATCACTTTTAGATAAATAAAAAATGTGAAAATTCAAAATAATTCATACTGCCATTTTAAAAGGAGCACCTTTTAGAGCCGTCGTTTTAAAGTGATCATAACTTTGGCAGAAACTTGGATTGTGCAACTTCCTGGCTATAATGTACATCCACATTTTCTCTTTGTACGAGTGGGAAACAGAGACTAGCATTTTTCTGTCACCATTCACTCAGGGTGAAGCAAAACGGGCGTCAAATACACTCTTTGAGCGTTTGAATGAAAGTGAAGCAAAGGTTTGCTGCCATTATATAAAAATACGAGCCCTGTCACTGTTTTTCGTCAGCCCAGTGATAAACATGTTGTTTCTTTGCACATACGGAGTTTCAGCTGCGGGATATGTCACATTCAAAAGATGATATGAATAGAGCTATTTTGTTTCCCCCCCATCTATTGTAGCGACAGAATTACACTTTGTTCACGATCGCCGGTCATAGAAATGTGATTTGAAAAGCTGTCGCACCACGGCAGTGAGGTAAATTGAGAGACAGTGTTGTTCCATTTTGCACACTGTGCACAAGTTCAACTTATGAAGGTGATTAGTGATACCTGGACTTATGATGGCCGCCTGTGTCATAGTATGAATTAATGAGTTTGTGCGCCACACTGCTAACCTTCACAAAGACAAAGATTGTCATTGGAATAGTTTTTTAACACAAGGAAAAGAAAAGGAAAATTTTGCATTAAATATTGCTGTTAACCTTTTCAACACCACCTCCAAGACCCATACCAACGCAACCATAGACCCATGTTTATCTTTTTAGAATGGGACAGGGGATTTTTAGGGGGAGATAGCAAGTCAACAGTATGTGCCTCATGAAAGTGGTGTGCATCATCTGAAAGCTGGGACCCTGAAGATGAGTTTGAGATGCAGCTCAGCATTGTGTGTCAAGTTTACTAGTCATAAATATGTAACAAACATCATGTTTTGGTTAGGCACCTACTCAAACATTGAAAGTTTAGAGTCTGTAGGGGCTGAGAACATTATAATGGAGTCATATGATGGCCATTCCCATACTGAATTATGTCTCAGCTTAGTTGTTGGGTAAGCATTTTTTTATGACTCAAGAATTGATAAAACAAAAAGGGCCAGAAATACCACAGTAACACACTAAGTCCTCGAGGAACACCATAGAAAAACCCATGCCGTGATTTGGTTTAAAAGACTTTTGACATTTGAAGATTTCTGTACAAATTGCATTGGAATGGATCTGTAATTGGACGGCAAGCACTTCTCTTCCCCATACTGTCAATATACCTATGAAAGCCATGCATCCTTTGAATGCCCGAGGTCCCTAGTTTTGTGGTTGTAAAGTTTCATGAGGATGTGATTATCCCAGAGAACATAATAGATCATCTTTATACAGTAAGGAATAGTTCCAAAAAATGGTCCCACGACAATGAAATGCCTACTATGGGGGCTAACATCATCACATATGAATAGAACTGGGTTTATTAAATCTGTAAGACTCTCAATTTTCCAGTCAGACCCAATTCAAGCAATTCCAAGACTGTTAGGGACCCCAGTACACAGAAGTGTTCAAATAAAATGGGCAAGAATAACACATTTGTCCTGCATGCAAAAAAACTACCAACCTGTGTGTGTTATTTTGTGTGTGACCATCATAATAATAACATGAATGAAGCTCAGGCTTTCACAGATTGACTGCAGCATTTTATTTTCTGTGGTTATGTCCCTCAGTTAGCTCAGTTTTGCTAGAAAAATAAATAAATACAAGAAATAAAAGGCAGGAGCCAGTTTGTGAAAGCCTAAACAGCCACCATATTGATTTAAGTTCTTGAAAGGGAAACCTTGACATTTTTCAAACAGCTCTGTGTCACTGAAGTGTGGGAAGTTTGTGCAGATGAACACTGTTTGGCTTCCCTCTGTGCCGCCCCGGAGCTGCCCACTCATCCTCCACAGTCTCTAACAGTGACATGCTGACACACTAGAAGTGACTGCTTTCATATACATGCAGTCATTTAATCCATTGTTAATTAAAATATTGACGATAGCAGCTTTTACCTCTTCCACTCCACGAGGCTGCCAGCGAAATTGGCCGACATTACTGTCTTTCTGAGAATGTAGCAGGCTGGAGATACTGGTATCATATGAAACTAGAAGACCTAAGGCATCCATTGACACCAACCACATTTTGCTAGCTTATGGGAAGGGGGTTAAATTGCGCTCCAAAGAACGGCATGGCCATTTTCACAGAGATCCTTTGACCTCTCACCGCAAAATATCTGAATGGTTATTGATTCTATGGGTACCCACAAATATCCCCTTTACAGACGTGCCCACTTTATAATAGTTACATGCAGTTTGTGGCAAAAATCATGCAATTCTGTTGCTTAAAACATCTGAAATCTAATTTGCTACAGGCCATCGGACCGCTGAAATAATGGGTGTTGGGTGGAGATGTTGTGCTATGTGTTCTCCACACTGTTATTTATCTGTGATTTACACTTTTGAAGTTGCTGTCGTTCTATACCGCACCACAGTCTTTACAAACTGGCTAATAGTTTTAAATGGAATAGCGGACAGGCAGGCAACTAAAGACTGGTGTCTGGTGAACAGCTGAATAGTGGATGGGGAGTGTATGTGCCGTATACTGTGGTGGAGTAATGATGGGAATCAGGTTTGCCAGCAGGAGACCTGCCAGGTGACTGCTTTAGACAGGTACACGCAGAGGCTCACTGGTGGACAGGTGGACAACAGAGTCTGAAATAACACAAGATGTTAGTAATGTAAAATATCACAGGATAAACAAAGGAAGTGGAAGAAGATGAGTCAGATGAAACCTTGATGACCAATCTGCTTTTTCCATTATAACCCACTCGCTTTATTTTTTACTCATTTTATCTGCCAGCACCAACTCTCTCCCGAGGATACATTTTATTCTCATGGTCATTCAAATGAATTCCTATTTTACATCCTTCCATCTGTTTTATTCTCCAAATTGAAAAAACTCTCACCTCAAAAGCAAGATTCACAATAAATGGGCAGACGTCTTTATCAGCTAATTCCTTCACTGCCGATAATCATGTATGATTGTACGACATTTTCTAACGCTCTACGTGTCTTGTTTTTTTGTTGTTGTTCCGCAGGACTTCCTCACAGACTTGATGATGTCAGAAGTGGATCGCTGCGGGGAGAACGAGCACCTCATCTTCAGAGAGAACACGTTAGCGACAAAGGCCATAGAGGAATACCTCAAACTGGTGGGACAGAAATACCTGCAGGACGCCCTCGGTGAGTGCAGCAGTGATTTGGAAGGGGGCGAAGGCAGAGGCTGCTCATCTGAAAAATACTTCTGAAAGCAATGATAAAGCTGCTTCATGTCTGGACTTGAAGTGACTCCTTTCATGTATTTCTGTTTTTATCTGTTTGTCCATTTTCCTCTTCATCTCCCTGCTCTCTCGTCTTCACATTCACTTCTAAACATAATATTTCACTCACTCAGGAAAAATGTTTAGTCAGAAGCATCTGTATATTAGCTGCAGTGGCCACAGTACAATAAAGCAAACCACCGTTGGCACGGATATGAAATGCATTAGCAGCTCGCCTCCCAAGAATCATTTTGACAGCGAGACAACTGAAGCAACCCTTCCGTCATCTCAATTTTTGTTTTGGAAGCTCGTCGTGGACAAAACAACTCACACTGTGACAGGGAATCTGTTTTGTCTGGCTTTGACAGACATTCAAATTCGAAACCACTTACAGGATCAGCTTTGTAGAAAATTATTATGGGTCGATTGTTTGACACCCCCGCCCCCGCTCCCACGTCGACAATGTTAGTCCAAGGTTAGATCAAGTGTGTTTGTCCGTCTGCAGTCCTAACAATAAGCACTCTGTATGCACTGTGTGCTTTTCTCCCTCCCTGATTCAGAAATGTACACAGCAGCAGTTTAATCTACAAACGGCACACATCCTTCCTGGCACTCGTCACATCTACGCTGCTAATATTAATGCTCAACGTGTGTGCTTATGTCTTTCTGAGTGTGTGTGTGCAGGGCTCGATACTGACTTTTAAAGTGGTTGCCAGGCTGGTAGCCAGGCATCAGCTTTTGGTTGCTGAAACTGAACTGAAACTGAATGACAAAAAAAGAATACTTAAAAGCTTTATTCTTTATGTTTCATGTTATTACTTACAGAATCTATTCTGTCCGATGTGCTGCCTTAAACCAGTGACCTTGATGTGTCACTTATTGAGGTGTATGTTGGAGCTGTCCAGCTCAAAGATGCCGGGATACTTACTCTCCCAAGGCTTCACAAATTTACTTTTTCTATTTCGTTCAGGGTCATGTGGTTCTTTGTCAGATGAATCAATTTGCACATTCGTTCGTGATGGTGAGGGGTTAGTCCAACTTTTCACCCCACAGTCAAACAACTTAAATTGCTTCGCCCTTGTCTCTAAAACAGATGCTTGTGCGTGCACGAGAAGACGCACGAACGCACACCCAGTGCTGTCTGGTTTCTGTTCTGGCCGTAATGCTGTGCTCACACAGCGACACAGCAAAAGCTTGGCCAGCTACAATATTGCTGAGTCACTGCTTAAGTGTTATAGTTATGTCATCCTGGTCAGGTGTATGTCTGCTACTTGAAGCAGAGCACCTCGACAAAATGTCATCTAAAATGGTGGCTCCCAACTGGTGGGTTGCACGTCCATTCTGAATGGACTTGCAAGAGACTCGCAGACACGTCAAGTTTGTAACAAACACACTTTATTTTGAAGTGCAGTGTATTTGCGAGACAGAGCTCATTTTGAAGTGCTGTTCCCTGCTGTAGACCGAGTGACTAACGGACAGCTACTTGACAGACACTAGCTCAACGACATGACCAAACACAAGTATGACACTGAATATATTAAACTATGCGACTAAGGAGAAATCTGGAGCCTGGAGCTGAACCAGTTGGGAACCACTGATCTTAAATTTGTATTTGGTCATAAAAATATCAATGCTTTTGAACAATGTCTCAGCTCTATTTCAACATCACAGCCCGACTGCATCACCATGTAAACCGCAGTACACATAAAGGTAGCATAGTGTCAACTAACTTAGCTAAATGACACAGTACCAAAGCTAGAAACAAAAACATGATTGGTTGACACTTAACTGCATCATTAAAGCGCTAAAAAAAAGAGGCCAACTATACTTTGAATTGTAGCACATTACACATCACAGTGTCAGGCGTCAGTTTGTAGCATCGTGTCACCGGCTTCCATTGAAAATAACTGTTGCTAGGTCGCTCATAGTGTGAGCGCAGCATTACAACAATATTTAAATGTCACTAATGTAACAAACATGCATGTTTTTTCAGTTTGCTGTCCCTATTTTCATACGTTAAAAAGCGGTTGCCAATGACTACTTGGTCACTGTTACTATCGAGCCCTGGTGTGTCTCTTTTTGTCTGTTTTTGGAACTAGGGATGCCTCTTTATTTGCGTGTCTCTCTCAGAGTTGTTTCAGATAAATATGCAGGGCTGTTAAAATAAGCATCAGAGTTTTTATTGTGTGGCTAAACTGTTGAAATCACAGAGACTGAGGCATCACCAGGACAGCAATAGGCTCAGTTTACAGGCTGTTGACTCATTGAGATCATTGCAGTAATTGTCTGTCTTTTATCCCAATGGAGGCAACAAAAAGGACATTGTTATCTTTGACACTGTGTTTGTGAGTGTAACCTTGTTTGGCTTCTGTGAGTCTTACACGCATGTCAGTCTTTGTGTTTGTTGTCACAGGTCAAACTAAAGAGTAATCTGTCTTGAAAGGTTTTTTTTAGTTTATGGCTCGGCCCACTAGAATCTCAAGGGCAATATTAAACTGTGTTCCCTGTAGCTTTGACATCATATTCTTCCTCTGACCTAGCTCAGCTCAGCAGGACTTTGCAAGCACTTCAAATGACAAATGTAAATAAAGAAAATTCTACCACAGTCCCCCTTTCCCTGCTGTATCTGTCTCACAGATAGGCTCAGAGAAGGATCCACAAGAATCCAAAATATTCTACAAAATCCTTAATATTCTGTCTTATTGTTCTGTTTGTTTGTTCAGGTGAGTTCATCAAAGCTCTCTATGAGTCAGATGAGAACTGTGAGGTGGATCCGTCCAAGTGTTCGTCAGGCGACCTGCAGGAGCACCAGAGTAACCTGAAGATGTGCTGTGAGCTGGCCTTCTGCAAAATCATCAACTCGTACTGGTGAATACTAATTTTCTGTAAACTTTACACATTACATATGAGTTCATACACATTTGTACTTTTCAAAGCACTCATGCGTTACCTCTTAACAACATCCAGACTTCACACATGAAGGTAAAATTTAAAGCATCAAAATCTTTTAGTAATGTCTTGTTACCTGGAAACAGACGTTCACTCTAAAATATCTTCATCACAATGAAAGCAATCCCATTGAAGAGGCTCTTAATTAGGTTTCATGCCAGTTAGCAGCAGTTGTCAGTTTTAAAAGACATCTGTCGTTCACAACTTGTGTGTGTGAGATTTTAAAGCAACTGGAGAAATCCAGAGAGCCAACTTTGAAATAAAACTTCACTAAAAATCAAGAGTAAGACACATTTATCAAGCAGCTCACTCCCACTCACAGCCAAGCGTAGGAGTAACCTTTCACAGCAGCTCTCGGGGGATCACATGATTAATCACATGTGCATTCCAAAAGTTGATTTTGTTTGTGTGAAGTTTTTAATATCTGCTGTAACAACTTATATATTTATTGGTTATATATGCATGGGGATTAGTAGGGAGGGATACAGTCATGCTGGAATGAAAACAAAATAAACCAAACAGGAGTTGCAAAGAAAAATCTGAATAATGAAAATGTTGTACCACAGGATGTATGGAAAGTGATTGCAATCAAATCTGTACTGGCTTTATTTTTGTTGTTTGCACCCCTGACAAACACTGGGAAAAAAGAGAAATAGAAAAAGCTGTGTGTCAAATGTTCAAATTAGATGCAAATAATATGCTAAAACCATGCTGATCGCCTCAGCTAACATGTTGTTATTCATCATGACCAGGTTTTGGGTTTTTTTTTACAATCGCTCTCAAAACATGTTCTGTGCATAACTTTTCTTCTAACAATGTTCAGTTCAAACGCAGAGAAATATGTAGTTTTAATCAAGAACACGGTCTGTGTCATTTGGTATTCGTTGCCTGTCAGTGGTGTCATAAGCCTCTTCACGCATGCATTAGAGTTGTGGTCGTCTGCCAGAAGCTGTAATAAATTAACTTATATCTAGTTTTAACATTTTCTATCATGAACTCTTTAGATCTTGGGTCTTTTTAACTATGTTTTTTAACCGGATGAAGGATTTTAATCATTGAACGTCTGGACCTTAAGTTATATCAGAGAAACAAGCTGAGCTAACCTTAGCGGTAGCTTGGCTTCAGCCTCTGCCGTGCTGAACAGCATCGGGTAAAAAGCTGCTTTATTCAGTGTTTTTGCTGGTTTAAATCACTGAGTCCGTTTGCGTTGGAAAGGGGGACACATGCGGATAATTCGTCTCTCGATAAAAACCTCTTAAACATCTGGTTCTTAAATTATTAGAGAAAAAAGGTAAGCACATATTCGCAAGAGCCGTGCTAGCGGCCCCTCTGTGATGAGCCAAACAGCCTTTGGATAAGACTGATTTTTAATGTGAAAACTGCTTTATTCAGTGTTTTTATTGATTTAAATCACCAGGTCTATTTGTTTTGGAGAGGATGAGACCTCTGTGAATAATTCGGCTCCCGGTAAAAACCTCATGAACAATGAATACTGAAGGAAAGTGGGAGAGCTGACTGTAATAAAGGCAGTGCTCTGTTTTATGTTATTGTTTTGATTAAGAGACCCTAGAGGCAGAAAATTATATATTGTATGTTTGAGTTATGCCAAATTTGAAAATTGATTTTATTCTTAAGTTTGGGAGTAGTAGTAAAAGTGAAAAAATTTTCACTCAATCCCAGAACTCAAAATGAGGGTTTGGGAATATATAAAGAAGAGCAGACAAGTATAGTACAACCTTTGTCAACTTAAAGCTCAAGAATATTTTAAATAGTTATAAGTCTTCTCACTCACACACTTTGAGTTCCGTTCATGTGGTGCAAGGTGAAGATAATGTTTTGGTCCGCTCTTCTAAAAGACCTTCTGTTCTGTGTCTTATTCTCCACAGTGTCTTTCCGAGAGAACTGAAAGAGGTCTTTGCGTCATGGCGACAGGAATGCAGCAACCGGGGTCGACCGGACATCAGTGAGCGTTTGATCAGCGCGTCCTTGTTCCTGCGGTTTCTCTGTCCAGCCATCATGTCCCCCTCACTTTTCAATTTGATGCAGGAGTATCCAGATGACCGCACAGCACGTACACTCACGCTCATCGCTAAAGTCACCCAAAACCTGGCAAACTTCACCAAGTGAGTGTGTTTCTTTTCAGTTGTGTGTTTTTAGCAGTCGAGGTAGTTTTCTAAAATAACATTTCTGCATTACTCTTTGTCCCTGTTTCCCCTTCCTGTCCCTGTTTGCCGTCAGATTTGGCAACAAGGAAGAGTACATGTCCTTCATGAACCAGTTCCTGGAGCACGAGTGGACCAATATGCAGCGCTTCCTGCTCGAAATCTCAAACCCAGAGACAATCTCCAACACAGCAGGCTTTGAGGGCTACATAGACCTCGGCAGGGAACTATCGACCCTGCACTCCCTCCTCTCTGAGGTGGTGTCCCAGATGGACCAGGTACCTAAGATGGCAAACTATAATATAATAGAATGCATTAGTTTATCTTAAAATCATATAAAGATATGCATACATAGATATTCGTTGGGTTTCATAAAGGATAGGATTCAGCTTTACAGAGGGTCCAAAGGTCTTCAGTTCATTATCACAAGCTTCAGGATTTGAATCATGCTCAGACTACATTAGGATGTTTATCGTACATCAATCAATAATTCATTATTGCATTACATAAACAGTGCACAAGGGGAGAGCACTGTGAAGTCTCAGAGGCTGGGTGAGGCATATTAATGGATTTACAAGGACGTTTACATTAGCTGTGGTAGCAGATGGGAAGCTGGTAATAATTAGATAAAGGGCAGATTGATGTGGGTTTTTTTGGGGGGGAGAGTAGAGCATCCAGCTCGCTGAAACCCTGTATTTCAATAATTTAGAAATCACAGTGAGGCTGGTTGAGTCCATCAGACTGGCCGGTCTAATTTATTATTCAGTATGTTGTCTGAATAAGAGAGTTGATTGCATGACATAGGGAAAATAACTAGGTCTTAAAAATATGCAAATATTAAATTGAACAAAACAGCACGGAAATTAAATCCAATTAATGCCCCGACTGAAGTGGTCCAGCGTCATATTTAATTTGGCTTAAAACTTAATTGTGTCTCTTTCTTCACAGAGTGCAGCCTCCAAGCTGGGTCCTCTGCCCAGGATCCTGCGGGAGGTGAACACAGCTCTGTCCAACCCGTCCTGCGTCCAGATGACACCCGGACAGTCCTCTGAGCAGATGGGCTCGCCTCCCGCTGAGGCAAGCTGCAGCATCTCCTCTGGCCTGCAGAAGATGGTCATAGACAATGACCTTTCAGGGTAAGGAGTATTGAAGATCTCCTCTAAAACACACACACACAGACACATTTATTCATACAGTTCACACTGTTTTGTTTGTTATTTTTTGATTATAAAGATAGGATCGCAGAATACTTAAACGCAGTGTGCAAAATATGGCGGGCCAATTAATTAACATTAAGGACAACATAACTTCAGATATAAATTTTCATGGGGTGTCAAAAATTGAGCTCATTATTTCCTATTAATCAACTTACATTAACTCATTTGCATGTGGAAGTTAATGAATACTGGTGCTGCAGCTGCTGGAAGGGGATATCCAGCCATAGTTTCAATAGTGCAAACCCTAAATACAGGATGATTCATACATTTAAACTCTGTGGTTGTGCTCCTCATTTGCATATTTAAAAAGCCTCATTTAATGGATCTCTATGTGACATTCAGAGCATATCTATGATTCAGAGTTTGGGTCGGAATTGTCTGCACACGGCTCTCAACATGGAAGGGGCTAAACTGGTGGCTCGCAGCTAGCAGTGCTGACAGTGCAAACAGTACTGACAGATCTTATGGTGTTATCCAGGAAAGAATCAGGGTGGGCGCTATGCTTCTGCAACAATACAATTAGGAACGGGGGGAGTTGTCTAGCCTTTAAGGCGGCATCGGAAGTAATAACTGCGCCAAAATGTCTGTGTAAATGGGACAGCTGGCAGGACAAGATCATGGACGATGTGTGTGGGTGTGACATTTTGATAACGTGTTATGCATGCGACCCAGTGTGGGAGATTGAAAAAGTAGGTGATAGCAGTCAGCAGCTAACTTAAAGAAGAAGAACAGCAGTCAAAAATTTCCACAAATTGGGAGGACAATGAGGATGAGAGCTGCTTACCCTCCGAGCAGAGGATGACAACAGCTGCCATGTAACAGAGGACAGAAATGATGTAATTGCCATGTTATGCCATTGTTATATTTGAGAAAGTGCCGTCAGCATATATGTTACATGTCACAGTAGAGGCCGATGCTGTTGTGTCACGCCTCTTCTTCTACGATATCGGCATGCTGTTTAAAATCACACATGGGAGCGGCATGTTGCTGCCTTTTGTAAAAATGCAAAGGAAAGGAAGCATAAAGAAGATACTTCAAAGCTGCCCTGTAGCACGATCTCTGTGTGAAAGGGGCTATTGAGTTACATGCACACACAGCCGGACCGGCTACCACAACAAAGAACAGAGAAGCTTGAATTACCACATGCACAGAAAGAGCATGACTTCATTCTCTAGTCAGGACACCATTACTCCACCTTATCTTTCTGTAACAAATAGTTGCTATATTACAGAGCATCTTTAAGTCTTCAAAGTGCAATAAATACAAATGACTTCATGTACAAAATCAGTCCTTATTAACCTGGAAAAAGTCCTTAAACATGTCTTATATCACTGAACAAACAAGTAAAATTGGACGCCTATTCTCCAAATGATATAAACTTGCAACCTCTGGAACAGCTCCGTTTGTAGAAGGTCAGCTACCAATAAATCCCAGAGCCTTTTGAAAACATGGAGGGTGCTTTTACCTCCACAATAGATTGTGTTTTCAAACTACCAATTCTGCTGAGTGTTAATGTTTGTCAGCTGAGGCCATGACACAGTGTGAGTGTCACCCCTGCTTGTTTACATCAGCCAGATGAAACCTCATTTACTCTCCAGTGGATGAATACACACTCTGACAGCACCTTATCTCGCTTATCTGCCGTCCTCTTACTCCCTGGCAGAACAATGGCAAGGTGACACTTAGAAAGATTAACATGAAGGCACAGGGACCAACAGAGGGGGAGAGATATATGAGTAATAGCCAGACACAAAGACCAGTAAACACAACACCAGAACACAGGCAGGCAGATGAGATCATACTGTACAGAACAGGAAGATGAGACAACAGGAAGAGAGTCAGACAGCTGGTATCATTACGATAATCAGGAGCCCGGGATCAATAGAACTAATTAAGTGATGTCCCTATATGACCTGATGTCCAAGCCTTCCCTCTTTACTTTATCACAGTTACTGTTGCTCATATATCGATGTACGTGTGTCTGTGTGTGTGGTGCATCCTCATCAGCAACCTGTGAGGCAGAAACAGCATTCGAATGAGCTCACGATGCTCACCTAATTGCTTCTCATCCACCAACCAGTGACATGAAAAGTAGGAGAAAGAAAAGGAGACAGTGCCAAGATTGAGAGAGGGAAGAAATTGAGCAAAATGAAGATGAGAAAGAAGTTAGGAGGGAAGGGTAATGGAACAGAGGGAGAAGGACACAGATAGAGGGAGGAGATGAGCGTGATGTGAATGATAGAGATTATTGGAAGATAAATCACGTCTGTCAAGGTAATCGTCTTCTGGCAATGAAGCCTCCATCTGCCGGCTGAGGGGAAGGAAGAAAGGGAAGGTGAGGGGACAAGGGACAAAGGAAATTAGTGTAGAGGCCACACATCCTTAAAAACTGGCCTTATGACTCTGTTACACTTGGGCTACTGTAAACTAGAATCAGTTAAAGGTTTTGCTGCTACAGCCTTACAAGGTTTGTTATGACCATGGTGGCTAATGTTAGCAGATTTTAGGTCAATTTTGGCGTCACTTTTTTCCACCTGTGCTGCTGTTATTGTTACAATAACTTAGCATTTTAGCTAAATGCTAAACTACTCTACTTTAGCTCAACAGTCATTTAGCATTTAGCGGTGGCTATTGTTTATCAAAAGTTATGTAGGCTTGCTCATTGTTCCTCTTAGGTTCCCCTTTAAGTTATTTCTAAGACAAGAGCTATAATAAGTCTCTTATTTCAGTTTTATTCACTTTATTTATTTGTCAAATTCTGATTTTGTGACATTTTTATTTTTGACTTTTTTTTTCATATGTTGCTACATATTGCTATTGCTGCCTATACTGGTCAGCCCACTCCTGATTTAAAACCTCAATGAGGCTGCCTTGGTTAAATAAATGTTGAAATAAAAAAGTAAGATTTGAATATGCAGTTACATTTACATGCAGCTAAAACTACAGAGTGATATTTTACCTCTTTTGTGAGTGCACAGCTCAAAGTTATCACTTGTGACTGATCTTAATTGGCTGAGGTTTTGAAATGCACGGCAGATTTACTTTATTTTTCGCTCTGTCTCTTTCAGATTAGTTGACTTCACTAGGCTACCCTCCCCTACCCCAGAAAATAAGGACCTATTCTTTGTGACAAGGAGCTCAGGGATCCAGCCCTCCCCAGCACGCAGTTCAAGCTACTCTGAGACCAATGAACCTGACCTCGGCATGGCCAATGGCAGCAAGAGTCTGTCGATGGTGGACCTCCAGGACCCCCGCAGCCTGGAGAGTGGACCTGGTCCAAGCTCCACAGATGCCATGGGTGAAGGCCAAACCTCTGGGGGAGGCTGGTCAGCCAGAGTCTCACAGGGCAGCATCCCTGGAGGTCCCACTCTACGGAGGCCAGGCCAGCCCCCCACCACCATGAGCACAGAAAGCACCCCAGGCCGACCCGCCCAGCTATTAGCCCCCCTGTCTTTCCAGAACCCAGTCTACCAAATGGCGGCCTGCCTGCCTGTGTCCCCTCGCGGAATGACCGACTCGGGCTCTGAGTGCCACAGTTCTGTCAGTTCCCATAGCAACAACGACGACGGACCAGCAGGAGGGAAGCACGCCTTCTTGAACCATGGTGGAGGAGGAGGCGGAGGTGGAGGGAGCAGCGGGGATGAGTACTCCAGGCGTTCAGGAGACTTCAACCGCCGACAGCTGTCCCTCACAGAAACACAGCACCAGCCCACCGTCCCCAGACAGAACAGTGCCGGCCCACAGCGGAGGATAGACCAACCTCCACCTCAGAGCATTACTCGGGGCCGAACACCCCCGAATCTGCTCAACAGCGGGCCCTACCCCCGTCCCTCCTCTGGCAACATGATGACATCTTCACCTGACTGGCCTGGCAGCGGCGCCCGGTTACGACAGCAGTCCTCTTCCTCCAAAGGTGACAGTCCGGAGACCAAGCAAAGAGCTCAGCACAAACAGGTATGAGCTTCAAACCGCAGCGTACACATCTTTAACTTACAGCGACATAATTGAGGATGATATTCATTAAGTCGTTATTCAAGACGGCCAACGGTAGTCGTCTTAGTCTATGAAATCAACTGAAATTACAGTGATGGAAAAAGTTCCAATTACAAAATGCCCATTTGTCTCATAGCATGTTGAAGAAGGCTGTGTGGGTGGACTCAGCACAGACACTCTGCACATTGTGCCCTAATGAACTACAGTCATTGTGCGTGTAATAACAGTAATTTGCATACTGGCAGCTCATCACTTCACCACTGTTTTACTGGTCAAGTTTAATGGGCTGAGAATGAGGGTGGTGGAGGCACAATTAGCATCTTATTAACTAGCGATATACAGTATGTACTCACACATGCTCGCAAGGCAACAGAAAACAGACCTGGTGGATATAAACAGATGCAGTATTTTGCTGGGTTAGTGTATTGCTACAGTATGTTTGTCAGTGTGTGTGGACGCAGTGGGAGGTTTCCATTTCAAATCTGCACTCTCTCCAATGCATTTGCCAGTAAATCTATGTTCTGTATTGGCAGGTCAAGTCTATAGGCTGTGATTAAAAACACTGGTCAATGGTTGCCCTTGGTGACTGGCTGATGGGAAGGGCATCTGCATCTTAACCATAATGCCTTGCTCTACTCTCTATGGAATGGTCTATGGGATTGCTTTCAGTTTGACTGAGTTACTGATGGCACTAAACACTAATTTAATTTGCATGTTCAGGGAGCTCAGCACACACATTTATTTTCAGAGAAGGGATAGTTCAGAGTTTTTGGAGTGGGGTTGTGTGGGGTGCCTATCCATAGCCAGTGTGTTAAGGACAGTAGATGTCAGTCAGCTTGCCCCAAGTTTGGAGAAGCAGGCTGGAGTCGGACACGGAAACCAAGCAATGTACTGCTGTGGATGATCGGCAACAAGATGTGTTTTACCCACCTAAAAATATATTATATTTTGATTAGTTTCACTGCTTTACCTTGCTGCCAGACAAAGCCAGACTCCATGTTGTTTGTGTTATTGTGTAATTTGGGGTTTAAAAAGGTTGGTTTGCATTCACAAAAGTCACACAATAATACAAACCAACTGAACAAAGCAACGGTAGACCAGCAGCTCCCATGTCCAGTGAGGTAAAATGGTGGCTTTGACGAGAGCACAGATGGAGAACTGAAGCCATGAATAGCTTCCCTGTCTGAGCGGACTGTCTGACTGAAAGGTTAAGCGGTGGAAATATTGTTAACATAGCGTATAGTTCTAAACTGCTATGTTGTTTTTTTTTTCAGTTTCACAGCAGTACATATTTAGCTTCCGTGTTAGTTTGCCTTCTGCTTCTCCAAACTGGTGGCGTGCTGACTGACCTACAGCCACACTTTTTAAAAAAAATCAAAACTTTTACTTAAAGTTCTGGACCTTAAAGCCACTATGTGTAGATTTTTTATGCAATTATGGTATCTTTTCAAATGATTCTTGTGGAGGGTAATGTTGGACACTCCATTACTTTGATCCAGAATGAAATATCTCAACAACTACTGCAGGTGTTGCCATGAAATTTTACAAATGAATGGTCTCCAGAGGATGAATCTAAACAACTTATGTCATTCAGTGACCTTTCCTCTGGGGCAGCCAGCAGGTCAAAGTTTTCACTTGTCCAATGAAATGACTCAACATTTACCACACGGATTGGTTCGCATTTTGGACAGACATTCATGGTTCCCAGATGATGAATCCTATTGACTTTGGTGATCCCCTGACCGTTGCTCCTGTGCCACCATGAGGTTGACATTTTAGGTTTTGATTGAAATGTCTCAACAGCTGATGGTTGGATTGCAATTATATCTTGTGCAGACATTTGCGTTCCCCTCAGGATGAACTAATAACTTTGGTGGTAGGACATCATCATCTGCTCAGAATTGAAATTTGTCAAATACTTTGGTTTATGACCAACAATTCTTGATGACATTCTCATCAGCTTTAAGTGTACTTTGTGTTTACTGCTAGACGTAAGCATGCTATGTGCTAAATTAAGACAGTGAACATGGTAAACATTATGCATTTTTTGATACTTCCACTGGGGGATGCAAAAGTCTGAATATTTAAATTCTGCATAGTGGCTTTAAGCTGACTTTTCCTTTCCAGAATAGTTTAGGTTTTTAATCTTAATTCTGTCTGGTTGGCAATGAATTGACATCAGTCACTTAAGAGTGCACGAAGCCAACAATGCAGTTAAGTTATGATCAATGTTATCTGTAGGCTTACTTAGAAATTAATTCCTTTTCTTTTATTCGTCCATTTGCAGATATTCACGACAATATTCCAGCCTTTTCAAAACCCATCAGTGCTAATGAATGTGTTGGGCTCTAAAAACATCCTACGTTTCCTCTCATGTACTGTAACAGCCCACAGCCATTTTTCTCTACTCATCTGTCCATCAGATTACTGGCAGATGGAAGCACGCACACACATATACCTTAAATGCCAGTATCTGCCTACAGGCTGATTTAAATTTCACTCATTCGATCTTACAGTGTTTACCCTCCTCGCTGCTAGTGTGACACGGTAGGTGTACACATTCACACATGTTTAAATCAGTGCTACGAGGTGTGTGCTCTGGTGTATGGGTGAGCTTGAAGACAGAGGTGTGTATCCATTCCACCTGCTGCTTTCAGTCCAGATGATTTGGTGCATTTCAAGCTTATTTCTGTTGTTTCTGTGCTGTTATTGCTTCCTGCCCCCCACCCCCCCTTCCCCTCCCTGTCACTTGCACTCGGCTCATGTGTGTGTGTATGTGTGTGTGTTTGTGTGTGTGTGTGTGTGTGTGTGTGTTGTGTTCACTAGGCCCCCTCCCCAGTGAACCCCAGTGCGCTGGACCGCACAGCAGCCTGGCTATTGAATATGAATGTGCAGTATTTAGACCATGAGGGGATGGAGCCAGAGTCACTGAGAAACAGAGAGGATCTGACTCAGGTGGAGAAGGTAACCTGCCTCCTCATCCGACCTTGACCTTTACCAACCCCCTCCTTTCACAATCCACCTCAACCTTCAGCCCTGAAACCCCCACTTAACTGTCCTTCCTTTCTTTACCCCTCATTAGTTCCCGCATATACCTCCCTCCTTAAATCCACCCACCCCCTCTACACACTTAATGTCTGCTGGATTTATTCCCACTGTGCCTTTCCACTAAGCCTGAGGTCCCTTAGACATACCTAAATTGTCACTTAAAGTCGTAATATAGGCACTTATAACATAAAAGTGAGGTAAATATGGTTTTTTATGCGTCAGTCTGGCTCTGCATGTGACCTCGTAATACCTCAATCCCCCATTTTCCCGAAATTGGCTTTTCAGCTGTGTTCAGGATGTTTTTTGGGGATGTTTTCTTGCCATTTTCACAGCCAGCAGTGTGCCCGGTTGTGGCTATGAACTGCAGGAAAGTCATAGCAATAGCAATTATGGCAGAAAGTAGTTAGTGTGAGGCTGAATAGAGCAGGCAAGAATATCACCATGGCTGTCAGCAGGTGTCAGGGCGAATATCAGGACTGTTTTCATTACTGATTAAGCTGCAGATTAATGTCTTGATCGTTGTTGTTTTATAGAGTGTCTGGAAATAGTGAGAAATACTTCCCACAGCCAGCGGAGATGTATTCGGAGGTTTTGTTTTATTCCACCAACAGCCCAAAGCCCAAAGATATCGCGTCTAAGTCATACATGACATGAAAAGCATCAAATTCTTGCACTTGAAAAGCTGGAATGGTTGGCGTGTTTGGCTGAGAAATAAGTAAAGTGATTAATCTATACTGGAAATAATTGCAGCTGTTGATCAATTAATCGACTAATAATTGCATGTAGAGGACTTGGCTAACAACACGCTTCCTTTGAGACTTCAACAGTGTTGTTTAGTTGTAACCTCCTTACCTCATTAAAGAAATGTCCCTCCACCTGGAATATTTCCACACACCCTCCTAACTTCCCCCCGTCTGTCTTAACATCTTTGGAATGAACCTAAAAGCCCAAAGCAGGTGTGTGTTTGCGTGTGTGTGTATGCACATGCGGTACATCCACACAGACATGTTGGAGCTTGTGTGCGCTTGCATCTATGTGAGAGATGGAGACAGAAAGAGGCTTTTTGCTGCTTCCTCTGCCTACGTTCCTGTTTCTCTTCTCAGCAACCTTTACAACCATTCACCCTCAGCTTCGCTTCCATGCTTTGATTGGCTGCCACATTGCTCCCCCCCCTCCTCCTTTTTTTTTCCATCCATAATGAATACAAACCTGTCATCCTAACATAGCTCATACTTTATGGAAGCCAGCAGCCCAGGCAGGGAGAGCAACCAAAGAAGGCAATAACTTCAGTCTTAACAAAGAAGCCGCAGACACCTTAAAATAGCAGAGCAGCAACAAGAGAAGGATTGGAAAACAGTACATCTTCCACAGCAGCTTAGACACAGGCTGCAGCTAATGGCCCATACACTCTTAACAATACAGGCCCTACAGTAGCCATTTGAAGCTTTCACATGCATTTACATAGACCGTATATATTCAGTGAAATGTAACTAATTAGGGCATGCATGTCTTGTTAGGAGGAGCAGACATCAAAATAGAAATTCCAGTGAAGCTCATCTTTTAAATGCACAGATTGAAGTGGTTGGATTACATTTCTTTGCAATTGTACCTTATATAATGACGTGACAAATATAATTAGCTGATTTAGATGCACACAAGTAAGTGCAAAAATAAGATGGTATTTGCATGTTTTGAATTCAAAAAGAAATGCCATTTGACATTTAATTTTGCAGTTGAATACCACTGAATACATAAGACACAGGTTTTTAAATGCAAAGCAAATATGAAACACAGGAAGGTTGAATTTTTGTACCGTGCATTTTTTGATCTTGATGTCGGGTTCTGTTTGAAGTCAAGGATGAACAGTTAGTGGCTTTAGCAAGGATGTGAGGTTCATTTTTTAAATACTTAGTTGCAAGATAAAATAAAATTTCCTTTTGCATGAAGATATTAAAGAAAAGAAAATCTGGCAGAAAATACAAACAGTAATGTACATATGCATGATTTATTTAGAAAAAAAGCAAAATAAAACAATGAACATACAGTGCTAATATCATTACCAAAAAAAGCACACAAAAAATATTTAGTTAAATACTTAAGCTGTTTTACAGAAAATACAATTAATGGCCAACTTGTTGATTTCACTGATCATTCATGCAATCAGCATATTATATATTCCCCCTAGTTTAATGACAGATAAAGACTTCCTTAATATTTAATCATGGGTCTCATAATCAAACAGATTGCTCCATCATTGGCAATATTTGCATTCTTCTTGAATTTTAGTTCATAAGCGTATTCTCTCCGACTCCAAATCACATCAGCTATAAATACTTTTCAGATATTGATCCATTTCTCGAGTCACTTTAGGTTGTTTCCGGCCAAAGGGAACACTTTTGGTTGAACTGCTTGTTAAATCTGGAATGTTTGGGGGATTAAATGTGTAACTATTAAATGTATTAAAGTCAGTATGTTTTAATCAGCCACCACTGATGATAATAATATTTTTTTTTTATTAATTTACTTTTACTTTATTTTATAGATTGGGTTTTCATACATTTTTTTCATCTTTCTCTTTTAACAGTCCTTCTAGCTGAGTTTCATTTTGCATTAATTGTGTCCTATAAAAGACAAAGACTGCAATGTTGGTGTGGTTGGAAATATAATCTACCTTAATCATCATCAGGTGTCACATCAGGACAGCAGGTGCAGAGATGCATCTGTTTAAACCACCTTTGTTTTCCAACTCTCTTTTGTCCTGTTCTGTTCCATCAGTATTCAGATGTGTTAATTACATTTGCTGTTTTAGTTAGTTGAATTTCAAATGTGCAAAATCAAAGAGCAGTAACAGAGAAAAAACACTGAGATGATAAACAGTCTGTTATATATACAGTCAATAATACAGTAAGAGTTATACAAGATTATAATACTCTGATGAATTATGTTTTGTTTGATTGTTTATTTTCAGACAATGGATGAGGCTTCCTCAGCAGGTTGATTTATGCTGAATTGATCTGATGTTTCAGGTAGAGGTGATGCAGGTATCATAAGAGAAGGGCAGCAATCAGCAATAAGATTAAACCATGTTTGATTGTGTCTTTAACCTCATTTAAGAGTATGATTTAAGAGTATACATTTAAAACTGTTAGTTTTAGGGTTCATTTCAGCACCATGTGCTCTAAGATAGCTTGGTGAGGAGCTGGACTGTTTCCACGGTTTGCAGTTGGTTGCTTTATTTTAAGTTAGCCTTGTATTTACATTATTTACCATAAAATGTGTTTTTTGTTGTTGTTTTTTTAAAGTGAAAGTTTTAGTGTTAACTTTGAAATTTGGAGAGACAGATTTGTCCCACCGGCTGCCGCTTGCCTACCAGTGTAGGAAAAGCATTCGGGGTGCAGAGCAGATGTGCTGTGTGTTTGAAAGAGAACAGTGCAGGACAAAGGCAGTTAGAAACACACTGGATGTCATTCATTCTCAGGGGATCTAGTGACAGGAGCAGAGGGATATTAGAGATAGAGAGAGGAGTGGAAAAGGGTAGAGGAGCCGATAAGATAAATCTATTTGAGGTCACCATTCCTCCTGGGGAGACCGGGACGATGGGAAAAATGTCCCAGTGGTGCGCAGGAGAGTGACGTGGGAAAATAAGGAAGGAAAAATGACCCCAGCAGCATCCTCTTTGTAATTGAATCTGATCATTCAGGGTGCTCTGATAGTTTGTCTTTCACAGTGTTCTCATCAGTTATTGCTGAATAATGATCTGGATCATGTTCAGATATAATATTCAGATAAAGTGATCATTTTGGGGTGTTTTTAGTATAGGTTGTAATTATTTGATTAAAAAAAAAAAACGTATATTATTGCTGTTGATTGAAGGGTTGATTCTTATATTTGCAGTTATAATTGATATTATCAGCCAGAAACATCATTTCGAGTGAAGCTTTAAGAGATAGCTTTTTCTTTAAAGCGATTGAAAAGATGAGGATTTAATTAAGTCGAGCAAATTGTTTATACCAAAGTATAATGATCTGATGGTGCCTTTTAGTTGTGCTAGCAGCTTGGCTCTAGGGATAGTGATCAATCAGTCAGCACAGACATTTATGACCCTTTGAAGATGAATTGGTGAAATTTGGTAGTCGTTAAACTTTTCACCAGGTCAAAATCTAAATGTTTTCTTTACTTTGTTTTATGACCAAAGTCCTGCAAAACTACTGACATTCCCATCAGCCACAGCTACACTTTGTATTTCATGCTACTTGGCAAATGTTAGCATGCTAACCTAAAACGGTGAACATGATAAACATAAAGCCTGGTATACGTCAGCATGTTAAAGGTTAAGTTCAGTATTTTTCAATCTGCCTATTTTCTTGTGTTTTTGTGTCTAAGTAACTAAAGGGAACAACTATCTTTGAAACTGGTTCAGTGTTGAGCAGGAAGATTGCAGCTGGCAACGGCGAAACAGGCTGCAGTGTAACCATTCACGGTCAATGTACATCCACTTAAGTGTTTGTTTTTGCCACTGACTGGTTCTGATTATTATTCTAAGTGTCTAAGAACATTATGTAAAATATCACAACAGAGATAGACTTTTTTTGTTGAAGAGGAGGATCCTTTTGTTTAACCAGAAACAACCCCAAAATAGCCATCGCCAAACCCACCAGACTCCATTTAAATAGAGAGTAATTTTAGCGTGTATACAGCCGGCATTTTCACAGCTAACTGGGTGAATTAGGGGTTTATTTAAGCCGAAGAGTTTGTGATAGTTGGAAAAGCAGAGAGATGAGCTGAGGCATTTTTTGTGAGTTCTATTTTGATTTTGTGAATGCTGAACGAGGCATGTTTTTCGATGACAAAATTAGTTTGTTTTTAAGTCTGGTGGGTTTTGCGATGGCAATTTCAGGGCTGTTTCTGGTGAAACAAAAAGGATCTTACTCTTTTTTTAAAAAAAAAAAGTCTATCTCTGTCGGGATCCTTAAGTTTTCAGACACTTGAAAATAAATAATCTGAGCATGTCAGCAGCAAAACAACTGCCTGAGTGGTCAATTGCAGCCTGTTCCGTGGTCTCGGTCAATACTTCAAATTTCAAAAATAGTTGCTCCCATTAGTCACCGAGACACAAAAACATGGGAAGTAGGATCCAGGTTGAAAAATACTGAATTAACCCTTCAACACTGATTGTAGCATGACGATGTTTGCATTTAGCTCAAAGCACTGCTCTGCTTTAGTACAGCCTCACAGATAGCACGGCTGTAGGCTTTTATTCTTGTTTCCTGGTCTGTAGTTTTACTCTCACTAGACTCCCAGTGACACGCTGACTGATCACAGCATCCCTCACTGTTATAAGAAATGTGTTTTTCGATCCAGAAGACATTCGATTCCTCCATTAGTTTCCCCCTCTCGCCCGGAGAAAACTTCTTCAAAAGCCTCTCTAAGGTCCAGCGAGAGGTCAGGGAGAGATTTTCAGAGCTTATTTCGCAGACCAGACTCCTACTATACTGGTTGCACATCCCTCCCTCCTCACCCTCTCCTTTCTTTACTCATCCTAAACTTGCTGTCTTTTCCTTTCCTCAGTTTTTTTGCCAGTTTAACCTCTCAACAGGTCAGTGGTTTCAGAGCCAAATCAAACCAGGTCTGACTCGGGAAACAGCTGAATTTGACACAGTTATTTTTTTTTTTATTTTTTGACATGAAAGCTTTGCTGGTATTGATTATAGCTTCTCTGTGTGAGTAGGAGTTTTTGATTGGACAGAATAAAGGATTTTACTTGTGGCAGCTATTCAGGTCTAGTATCAAAGTGCAGTAATGAAAATGGCTTGTAAATGAACCGTGTGATTCCCTTCTGTATTCCAGACAGAAGTTATATTCAGTCTCAGGAACAACAGGACATAATCTCAGGCCTGATTGAGAGATTTCTTTTTTGCTCTTGACAGCTATGGTAATGAAGAAGGGGACCCTGCTGATAGGGTTGATGATGATGATGATGATGATGATGATGATAATGACGATGATGATAATGACAACAGCGATGATGAGAGTCTCCTCATCTCTCCGCTTCTTTGTTCAGTACCAGCAGGAGATCGCAGTGCTGCAGGAGAAGCTGCGGGCGTCGGTGCAGAAGCTGGAAGAGTACGAGGCCCGTCTGAAGGGTCAGGACGAACAAGCCCAGAAGGTGTTGATGGAGTACCAGGCCAGGCTGGAGGAGTCAGAGGAGCGCCTGCGCAGACAGCAGGACGACAAGGACCTCCAGATGAAGGGCATCATCAGCAGGTAGGTAGAAGAAGAAGAAGCTGATGTGTCAAATGAAGCTTTGGGTTCTTTTCTTAGATTCTAGTAACATTTGTCTTGTTTCCAGGTTAATGTCGGTGGAAGAGGAGCTAAAGAAAGATCACTCAGACATGCAGGCAGTGGTGGACTCTAAACAGAAGATCATCGACGCACAGGTCAGTTGGCTATTTCACACGTGCAATGACAGAAAATATCCTGCACCCCTTATGCACAGTACATATGGTTCTTTAGATTCTCTCTGTCTGTGCGTTTCAAATTTGTATGTGCTGTCACTTGCGTCCTCTGCTTGAGAAAACAAAGGGTCACTGAAATACAAAGAGATGTTTAATTCATGGGCGTCTCAGCTCTGGCACTGACAAGCTTGAATGGCTGAGCAGAATTTCTCAGCTCCCTCCCACTCTCTGTCTTATAAAACATACATTTACAAATTCCTTATCTAGTTTTCTGTCAACATGTAGCTCTTCTATAATCCATGTGGTTCTTATTCATATAAAACTGTGTTTAAAATCTGTCTCAGAAAAAAGTGTAGCTTTAGAGCGCCTGCCTGCGAGGAATTCTGAATGCTGATTGTTGGGAATATAATTATAAACCAAGCAGAGAGTGACTGAGTGGGCATAACTGTCGCAAGAAAGGATTAAACACTGCTGCTGTGTTTGTTGCAGTCATCTGTGGACACCATTTCTTATACGCGTCAGAAAAAGTGTACATTTTATGTATGCAAACACGGAGACACAATTAAGTGCAAATGTGCATCTTTGGAGATTAATGTCAAAGTGATTTGACAACAGAAACGAAGGAGCGGGGACAATGGTGCTGCAACATGACATTTGCACAAACCCAGACACGGACATGCATAGGTGATTAATCTCCTTCACACCTAAAGTAATGAGACTTTGCATCTGCAAACAAAGTAAACAGGCAGAGAGAACGAAAATAAAAAATGAAGTTTGTCTCTGTGGCTCAGCACTGCCTACATTACATAATTAACACAGTGAGCCTCATGGAAGAGCCACTCATAGGGACAGCTCTGTAAGAAAAATGAAGATGTGTCATACAAATCATGCACAGTGGCTCCTGTAAAACACTTGTTTGACTTAAGCATTATAAGGCCTTCATTTGAATTCATTTGGAGTTTGAATGTGTAACAAAAAATCAACTGAAGTGAAAATAAATAGCAAAAAGAACTGCAAGAGCAACAGTCTGTTCACCATATCAGTGTGATGTGCATCATGGCTTGCTATTTTTTTCCCCCTAGATTTTCTCATTAGTATATTGGCGTGAAAACTTGAACAACAATTAAAATTACGTCAAAAATTCTCACAGCCTAAAAGCACTTATGTGTGACTTGTGAAACTGTGACCTGATCCCAACTCTGCTCTTTAATAAGAATTTTATGCTTTCATGCTGGCAGCAGCCAGAACACCTTAAGTGAATTTCCTCAAATTTGGCACAAACATCCACTTGGACTCAAGAAGGAACTGATTAGATTTTGGTGGTCAAAGGTCACTGTGACTTCACACACAACATGTTTTTTTTCCATAACTCAAGAATTCATGCATTAATTACAACAAAAGTTCACACATATACGATATAACGATAAAGTGTTGACATTTTATACCCAAAAGGTCAAAGGACAACTTCACTGTGACATCGTAACATTCTGCAGAAACACGTCTTTGACCATTATACAATGCCAAATTGGTGACACTTGAGCCTGTGCTGATTGTATAGCTCTTCTGTGCTGCGGGGTTGAAGATGTGTGTGAAGCATCCATGTTTTAGAATTTGTAGTCTCTTTGCAGCATCATCCATGTGTTAAGTATTGTCCACTGTCATGGCTACATATGAGTCTGGACAGACATGGATGTAAAGTGTAACTTCATTGGTTGGCAGAGGTGTACAACCATGAGTAGAAATTTCTAGTTGTTGATAAAACTTGGAATGGAGCTGAACATGCAGCCTTATATGGAAATTTGGGGGTGTTGATAATGCTAATGATTAAGTTTTACATGCACATCTCCTTATGAAGAGGTGAGCAGTCCAAGCATCTAAGTTTGTGCAGTAAAGAGGGTTTAGTGAGTCTGACTTGTATAAAGAAACCTTGCAGGAAAAAGTAGAAGAGGTTTTGGATAAATGTCCAAAATGTGCTTGCATATATGAACAGATCATTATGGCTTGTCTCATAATAGAAATCCAACAGCATGTTTCTGTAACTGTATTTATGTGTGTGCAGGAGAAGCGCATAGCATCACTGGATGCAGCCAACGCCCGTCTGATGAGCGCCCTGACCCAGCTGAAGGAGCGCTACAGCATGCAGACCCGCAACGGCATCTCCCCCACCAACCCCACCAAACTGCAGATAACTGAGAACGGAGAGTTCAGGAACAGCAGCAATTGCTAGACAGAGTGCCTGCGCGTGTGTACAGTTATTCAAAGAGCGGACGTCTACATGCATGCACGGATGCATGCCTGTTTGAAAGACTGCGAGCGTGTGCGTGCGTTTTTGAGAGCGGACACAGTACTTTCAGAGGACATTTCAACTTTTTTTGGACACCAGTGCAGGAGTGAGGTCATCACTCTGAGGGGGCCAACCAGTAGAGGCAGGACTTCAGCGTGACAGACACATCACCAGGAGGACAAGATCACCAGACGGCCTTCGTTACTTTCATAGGGTGACGGCCAGAGGAGGCGGGGCAAAGCTTGTACATATGAAACTCAAAGCTGTCCATCAGTCAGACACTTTGCCAGTGGACGTATGCAGTCGCTGGGACAACTCAAGACCCTGCCTTTGCCTGGGACAAACCACTATATAACCACACACAGTGACGACCGCCAGACACGGTCACCCTAGCGACCCTCCTCTCTCTCTCTCTTTATTCTTCTCCCTCTTGACGACCAAGTGGACCCACTTCAAAACAATAACACGCATTGAGGATTATCACGTTAGTTGTCTTGAGAGAATTACTTTCTAGTGCTTTATTTTAAAGTCATTGTTTCTGAAGAACCAAATAGGAGCTAAAAAAAAAAAACACATAGATATTTTTAGTCCAGATTTATCTTTACGTCCCCTTTTCACTCCTTGGGTGTGTTCCTGAGCATCCCGACGAGCCCCGCTTCCCCCCTCCATCCCTATGTAGTGCACTTTGTGAGAAGCTATTGGTACATGAAGCGCCTTAAGCAAGGAACACACCCCCACTTTATCCCACAGCTCCCCTATTTCTGCAAAAAAAAAGGCACAACTTATACTGTGGATTTGTAAAGAATACAAAAATTAAATTGTACACACATAAATGTATTATGAAAACTAAAGTAAATGAATTCTATGTGATACTATATTGATGAAATTTAATATAGATGTATGCATTTCTTTTCTTCTATAGAGTATACACACATATCTATATTTGATAATCTCAAATATAAAAGCAGCCCTTTATTTAGGAGTGAGATCTAGTTTTATTTTTCTTCTCTTACGATGAAAGACTGTAGTGTGTAGCTTGCTTTAGAGCCCTGGAGGAGACGACCACACCGAGCAGTGATCAGCACCATCGCCTCAGTCACCCCCTTCAGATATCCCCAAGATGCTTAACCCTTTACATTTTAGAGAAATATCTGTACAATAGTTCTAACAGCTCCGGCGTAGCTTGCACAACTTGCACAGTCAAGTGATGGGTTTCTTCTTCTGGTGCTTATCATTGCTCTTAAAGACACAGATCTATTACACACAGATGTTTTTTTTCATTTGAGTCACATGTGTGGTCTTCTTACTCTAGTAGCACAAGAGCTATTGAGAGACATGTGTTTAGGCACACTCACTCATACTATACACTGGACTGGTGAGCCGTTGTAATAACGGCCTCCGTAGTTACATTTTCTCTCTTACTGCTTTGTTTGTCAGTGGTATTGAAGTATGCTGCATCCAAACTGTGACTCTATTAATCCTAGTGGCATCATCTCTCCTCTCTGTCTCTTTTCCGTACTCGGATCCACCCTCCTTCCTTCATCCCTCCTTTTGCTGAATGTGAAGATGCTAACTCACAGTTGGTCTTAACATGGGGATCGGTCCTTCTAATCTCTCCTCACATCGCTCTCATGGCTTCATACCATCTCCGCATCTGTATTTTGTATATTTTTGTATTCTTCTTTTTTTTTTTGTTTTTTTTTCTTACCTGTAACAGACTGTATACATCAAGTGTGAGGCTCTGCATGCTTCATCCTCGCTCTAGAGCCAATGGCAGCGTCTGTATCACCATTTGTTTTCTTTTGTTGCCAATCGGAAGGTGATGATGACGATGATGAATGCTTTGCTGCAGACATATACAGTGAATATATGATAACCGAGTGCATCGAGAGGCGGGACAGCCTGGGAACGTGTAAATAAAATGCTCACACTATTTTTACCTAATGTTAACAGAGCTTTTTGTAAATGTATCTTGTGCTCAAACTCTGCTGTATCATTATGGATATTGTAAATACAAAATAGCTCAGTTGGTCATCTGTCCTCATTGGGTAGAACTATACAATTAAATTAACCTTTCAGTGTTCTCCCTGTTAAAGCTATTGTTTTTGTATTTAGAGTGTAATATCACTAGCCAAAAAAACTGATTAAGTAGGAGTTGGACTCTTGGGGAAGTGGTGGAGGATGCCACACAATCATGTATTTCTCATCAGTCTAGCTCTATGCACTTTTATGTTCAGTGGTTGGTGTTCATTTAGCTTTTCTTTCTTAGCACAGCACCTGTTTCAGGTGTTTGAAAAACGTGGCAAAGTTCAAAACCGAAGAAAGGGACTTTTGGTATAGCTCATTCAAACTGTTTACATCAGACAACAGAACTGTTTTGCAGTTTTCATTTTTGAATAAAAAGGAATAGCCTCAGACTGAAAAACCCTCTGGTTGCAAAAAAAAAAAAAAATCTCATCATATTATACCAGGAATTCATTCATATTCATTGTTATTATTGTTTGTTGCAGAGATTAAAGCAAGACTATGCTACTTTTGACAGAAGAAATAATATATTCATACAAATGAATAGTTGCAATAATTAAACACTATTGCTCTATTCAGTACACTCAAAAGTTTAACTGCTAACTTACAGCCTTAACGCTACTTGGTCTTTTCTTTTAACCAGTAGCTTTTTGTGGCAAACGTTAACAAATTTTAAGTTAATTTTGCTGTTAAAGGCACTACTACTTATACTACAAGGCTATAATAGCTTAGCATTGTAGTGAAATGCTAAACTGCTATTTAGCATTTACACTCATGATGCTAAACATGCAGCCTTGCTTGGTTTGTTATGATGAGTAGCTTTTGGCAGCAACGGTTAGTTAACGTTAGTTGCCTGATACTTTTTTTTTTGACGGAATTGTCAATTTGTTCGTCCAGTTCCGTCTTCATTCAAGTCGGTGGAGTGGGCGGATTCCAAGGTCTGAACTCAGGCAATAACGTTTGCAAATTTTAAGTCAATTTTGCCCAAGGCCAGTTATGAAATAAGTTTTCTTACTTTATGACATATCTCCTCTTGTGGTGCTGTTAGCCGACATTTGTATATGGGGTCCATGTGGGTAGTAAATGGGCTGAAAAATGGGTCCTACTGTATATGATAATGGCCCCATGGAAATCACCCACGAGTGGGTTATTAAAGTGGCCCCTAGATACGATGCCTACTTTGGGTCCATACCCACCTCATGCCCATGTAGCCAGGTACCCATCTACTTGTGTAAACCCACCCATGTGGGCGATTGTCATGGGCCCAATATGGAACCTGTGGACAATCCCATTTAGGGCCCATTTTTCAGCCCATTTACTACCCACATACAAATGCTGGCTGCTAAACTACTGTTTAGCTGAATGGTAAAAGGTTTCGCTAAACAGGTGGACATTGTAATACTAATGTTAGTCTCAGCTGGCCTGTTATAAGAAGCAGCTTTTGGTGGGTATGGTTTGCTAGTGTAAGCACATTAGCGACACATTTTACTGTGGGTTGAAGTAGCCTACAAGGCATTTTACTGGTTGACTTGGCTTTATGACCCTTGTAGCTTTTTAGCTAAATGCTAAACTCTTGTTTTGTGAACTATGTTAAAGCATTTATCAAAAATAGGATTATCACAACAGCAGTTTAGCATTTAGCAGTAGTGGTTGTTCGGCAAAAGTTGCATAGTCTTGATTTAAACTGTAGTGTGCAACAATAAAGGTTAACTGATATAAGGCTGTATGTATCAGTACATGTACAACAAGTAAAGCAGAAGACGCACACAAATGTTGGTTTCTAATTTGACTTTTCATCTTATCAGTTCATTTGACCCATCCATGTTCACACCTCAGTTGTAATTTTCTCAGTCAGAAAACCATGAGCTCACTCTTCACACAGTTCAGCCAGTCCGACAAAAGATCAATCAAAAATATAAAGCTATAAATAAAGTAAAAGATGTTGTATGTTTTCTATTATCTTGTAGAAAATACTTTTGTAAGTATGTTGAAAGTATAAAGTATTTGCTGGATTCTGCTTCCTTTGACGACAGTGACAAAACAATAATGTACAGAGGAATTTGTGTTGACAAAATGTGGCTGTGCAATTTATGTACATTTGCAACTAGACCTATTAAAGTTTTATTTAGCTATTTTAAAATCTTGTCACCTTCTGTCTGTCTGTCTGTCTGTGTGCCGTAGCCTCACTTGCATTGTTCTCTGTGGCGCTTTGTTATTATGAAATGTAAATGAGGCTTAATGTGAGAGCGTTCAAGATGAATCACATGTTCATTAAATACTCAAGCAGGCCTAGATAGATGACAAGCAGCTAGAGAGACCATATGCTCAGAGTCGAGGTCCAAAGGCAGAGTAGAGGGTATGATGGAGGGATGTGACAGACTGGTTTGAGCAGTGCCTACTCCTCAGTGAGCCTGACCTACATACTGCCTGATTGTTATTCCCCACAGTGGGTAGGAGAAAGCCTGAAATGGGGGGAGATTTTGTAGCAAAATGTCTCTCTCAAATAGCTGTAGCTGTAAATTGAGGTGATTATTATATAAAAATGCTCACACATTTTGTTCCTAACTATAGCTCATAGCCAGGAGAAATGCAGTATAAAAGTTTTTTTTTCACTAATATGGTATGATCATATGGAGACAGTGGACCTCATTAACAGCAGATCCTCATCATGTGTATTTTAAAGGCAAGCTCCTGTGTTGTTAATTGCTCCCTGTGAGGCACACAATTTCTTTGGCCAAGTGGAACAGGCTCCCTGGGGCTCGCAAAGACATGCATTTAGGACATCAGGCTAATGAAACAAGCGTCTCTCCAATGCTCCTACCCATGACTCAGAAGTATCAAAGGCTAGTAAACAAAGCCACAAATTAAGCCACTTGTTGATGGGCTACATGATTTCCTTCCAAGTGCAGTGCAACAGCCCAGGAGCCCAGACTTTAATTCCACTCCATAACATCTCCAAATGGAAAGGTCAAAGACATAAGTGTTATGAGATTTGGATATCTTTTTTAGACATAACTAAACAATCTGTAGAAAGGATTTGACCTATCACCAGGCCCTGCAGTGGGTATCTGGCTGTAATCCAACTCTCACCGAAGCAAAGAGCAGATACTTGGCCACATGACCCAGAATTATATTTACACTGGGAAAACCTAGGGCAATAGGCCTAGGTCATAAAAATGTAACGATAGTTTACTACTAAAATAAATAATAATATAGTACAGGATGTCATTAGAAATGCCATATATTGCATGCATTGCATAGTGTGCCCTATAAAATGTCGGGGAAAAAAATCCTAATATAATATGCCATAGAACGTCATAGAAAAAATCCTTATGTAGTAGGTCACAAAACATGTCACTGTAAAGGTCATTTTTTGAGTTTCTCATAAATGTATAAAAAATTAATATTAAATGTCAAAAAGTCAGAAAAAGTTGAGTGAAAATTGATATTATAGTATGCCATAAAGATGTCACAAGAATCCATAGTACAGCATGTCATGGAATGAAGTGAAAATGTCAAAGGAAAGTATGCCATGGAATGATACAGTGAAATGGTGACATGATGATATTCATTTCATACAACTTCATAAAAAGTCAAAGTATAGAGTGCAATAAAATGTCATTGAAAAAAAAAGCTAGTGTAGTATGCCCTAAACATGTCAAAGTATATTATGCCAGAATCTTTTTTTTTTATTTTCTTGATGCAGTATACCTTAAAAATGTCATAGTGTAGTAGGTCAGAAAAATGCCATTGTATAGTATCCCTTAAAATTTTGTAAATAATATCTTAATATAGTCTAATAATCAATGTCAAAAAAATATAATGGTATTACATGCTATAAAATGTCAGAACAGATATATATATGAGAGAGAGGGATAGATAGATAGATAGATAGATAGATAGATAGATAGATAGATAGATAGATAGATAGATGGCATACTATACTATGACATCTGCTCTGACATTTTTATGGCATACTAAACTGTGACATTTTTATAAATGGTGATATATACCATGAAAATGTCACAAGAATATGTCACAGTATAGTATGTCATAAAAATATCATAGTATATCGTAAGCTATTAAAAATGTCATGGAAGAGTATGCTATAAAAATGTCATACAAATACATAGAATAGTATGCTTTGGACATGATGCGATGATGACATGATTGTGACATGATGATGATATGATGATGATGATGACATGATAATCACCAAATGTTGTCAGACTGACGACCTGTTAATGACATGATGATGACATGTTGATGACGACATGATGACACGATGATGAAAATTATGAGCCATAAAAAATAGAATGCAAAATACAATAAAAATGTCTTTGTCCAAGTAAAGTATTTGAAAACCGTGTCACAAAAATGTCATAGTATAATATGCCATAAAAATGTCATAGTATAGTGTGGCATAAAAATGTCATAGTATAGTGTGCCATAAAAATGTCATAGTATAGTGTGCTATAAAAATGTCATAGTGTAGTGTGCCATAAAAATGTCATAGTATAGTGTGCCATAAAAATGTCATAGTATAGTGTGCCATAAAAATGTCATAGTGTAGTGTGCCATAAAAATGTCATAGTATAGTGTGCCATAAAAATGTCATAGTATAGTGTGCCATAAAAATGTCATAGTATAGTGTGCTATAAAAATGTCATAGTGTAGTGTGCCATAAAAATGTCATAGTATAGTGTGCCATAAAAATGTCATAGTATAGTGTGCCATAAAAATGTCATAGTGTAGTGTGCCATAAAAATGTCATAGTATAGTGTGCCATAAAAATGTCATAGTATAGTGTGCCATAAAATGTCATAGTATAGTGTGCCATAAAAATGTCATAGTATAGTGTGCCATAAAAATGTCATAGTATAGTGTGCCATAAAATGTCATAGTATAGTGTGCCATAAAAATGTCATAGTATAGTGTGCCATAAAAATGTCATAGTATAGTGTGCCATAAAATGTCATAGTATAGTATGCCATAAAAATGTCATAGTATAGTGTGCCATAAAATGTCATAGTATAGTGTGGCATAAAAATGTCATAGTATAGTGTGCCATAAAAATGTCATAGTATAGTGTGCCATAAAAATGTCATAGTATAGTATGCCATAAAAATGTCATAGTATAGTATGCCATAAAAATGTCATAGTATAGTGTGCCATAAAAATGTCATAGTATAGTGTGCCATAAAATGTCATAGTATAGTGTGCCATAAAAACGTCATAGTATAGTGTGCCATAAAATGTCATAGTATAGTGTGCCATAAAAACGTCATAGTATAGTGTGCCATAAAATGTCAGTATAGTGTGCCATAAAAATGTCATAGTATAGTGTGCCATAAAAATGTCATAGTATAGTGTGCCATAAAATGTCATAGTATAGTGTGCCATAAAATGTCATAGTATAGTGTGCCATAAAAATGTCATAGTATAGTGTGCCATAAAAATATCATAGTATAGTGTGCCATAAAATGTCATAGTATAGTATGCCATAAAAATGTCATAGTATAGTGTGCCATAAAATGTCATAGTATAGTGTGCCATAAAAATGTCATAGTATAGTGTGCCATAAAATGTCATAGTATAGTGTGCCATAAAAATGTCATAGTATAGTATGCCATAAAAATGTCATAGTATAGTGTGCCATAAAAATGTCAGTTAACAGGGAAGAAACTGGTTTAACTATCTGCAGTTGTCCTTAGTGTAACTTTGATGCTGTGGCTTCCAGTGAAGTGCTCTTCCTGCTCTTGTACATGTTGTTCCAAGGTCAATAGCCTGTGAGTCATCTTCCACTCCTGCTCTCACGGACTCTCAGGTTATGCTCTTTTCTTACTTTTAGCTTTAAATTGTGCAGCCTAAAATTCTATCTGCTGCCAACATTGATTTCCAGTCCATATTGGTCCAAATGAGATCTATATCGTCCTGTCAGCTGTCTTTCCAGGCTGTCACTTGGTTTTTCCCCAGTTGCCAGCTGCCCTATCCACAGCAGTCATGAGCTGATGCTGGCTACTGTATGACACCTATCAATACTCAGTAAAATATGCCAAAAGTTGGGTGAGCAGACCAAAGTACTGTACTTAACTTCAACTTTGAGACTTAATTTGATGCTAGTTTATACCTCTGCCTGTCATTTCAGATGCAAATATTATGTTTTTTACTTCACTTTCTATTTATTCAACAGGGTTTTCAAGTTACATGGCAGATTAAGATTTTACATACAAAGCATAGTATGATCATTTGGTTAACGAAATATGATGTGCAGTTCATTGTGTGCCCAAATCCACAACAAACCAGTACTGCTGGAACTGTTTTTCCATGTGCCAGATCAATCATCTCAACTGAATTAAGGAATATGCACCATGTAAGCATAATATAAACTAAAATAAATAAAGCTTCCATGACTTGTTGGAGCAGGGCTCCCCTGTAAGGCAGGTCCACAAAGACAAGGTAATGATATATTATTATAATTGACTGATTTTGAAAGTTTTAGTCTCATCTATGTACAATGAAAGTCAAAAAAGCCTCTCTATTATTATTAAATCTGCCTTTCAAAAATCTTCTTTTATTCAGAGGGTAATGTGCAAGATGTTGCAGTAAAATCATTACAGGTCTGGTGTGTAGGATTTAGGGGGATATATTAACCGCTAAAAACCTCCTGAACAATAAAAACTGAAGGAAGTTTAACCAGGAGAAGTTGCACCTGGTTGCAGTCTGTAATCCTCACTGCTGGATGCCATAAATCCCTCTATATTTGACACACTTGACCTTTAATAAATGCATTGTCCAAAAAAATTTCAAAGAAAATATTTCTGCAACTTATTGGTGTAGTTTATGTGTCACCTGCAGACTCATGTGTTCTAACTTCATAGCTGATGTAACGCTTCATATGAGTCACAATATGACTAGAGAATGATAATGCCTGAAACAGTCAGTTACCTTAATTACATTTTCACTTAGTATCAGATGGAATTATTATCTTACTTTAGATTATGTCCACTATATTTCCCTTTTATCCTCCTTTCTTTTTAGCACAGCAACATAGTTTAGCTGTTGAACTTTCAAAATTCAAAGCGCTTTCTGAAACACCAGTGAAGTCTGAAGCTTCTGAGATCACCAGCCATTTGACACAAGATCTGATAAAATGTATTGAAACACACATGAAACAAGCTTCTGTATCATCGGCCCATCTCTGATTTACAGCCCATACTTTTTAGCACCACCAGCCATTTTTACTGAAGGCTGAAATATGTCTTTCTGACTGGTGACTGACACATCAGCTGTCGAACCACTGGGCAACAACAACAGAAACTATGAAGACTAAAAAGACTAGAGCTACAGCATCAACTGGCACTGCCAGCCTCCGCAGCAGAAGGTCGAGGAAATATTGGCAGATGGTTGGGCTGTGAAACATATCTAAGGTTTTAGAACATGCAGAAAAAAAGATATTTTAGGGCTCATCTATCAGCTGTGCTCAAGACAGAGATGTAAATAGCACATACTGCCAACAGTGCTGCCGTTATGACATATCATCCCCCTAATGATGGGGCAAATGCTGTCCCTTAATGAGCCCACAGGGAAAACACTCTGAGGTAGGACAATAACGTTGTGCATGCAGGTCTAACTGTACGTTTGCAGAAACCTGTACACCAGCCTTTGCATGATTTACTCAAACATATTTGGCAAGTAAGACGAAATGTCTGCCTTCTCTCCAATACAATGGAACTAGGTGGCGCTTGGCTTGTGGTGCTCAAAGAGCCAAAAAAAAAAAAAAAAAAAAAACACTCAACAGCAATGTCTCTTTCTAGCAATCCAGACCTTGTTGTGAGCAAATTTATGTAGGGTTTTCTTTCTACTGAACCACACCCACCAACCGAATCACTGTGCAGAAGGAAGTGTGCATCTACTGCTAGCTTACCTAGCATCACTGGGCTACCTAATGTTAAAGCTCAGCAGTAGATGCACTCTTCCTTCTGCACGGTGATACAGTAGGCGGGTGCAGTTTGATAGAAAGAAAATAGTTCCTACATGAAACTGCTCACAACAAGGTCTGTGGATTATCTCGAGTAACCAGGTCATGATTTCTGAAAAGAGACATTGCTGTTGAGTTTTTAAAATGTATTTTTTTGGCACTTTGAGCACCACAAGCTGAGTGCCATCTAGCTCCATCATACTGGAGAGAAGGCAGACATCTCTACGGCTGATATCTGCAACACTGGATGACTCACACCAAAACAATCCGGATCAATAAATAGCATTACAGGTAAGAGGATGAGGAAAAATGTGAACTGTCCATTAAAAAAAAATCAGGAGTGGCCACATGAACACACACATCCAGTTCCAAGAGTAAAATTACTTTATTTTTGCAGTGCATGTAATACATTTCAATCATATGATCAATCACTGTTAATAACCTCATAAATCTACTTCATGTTAAACACATACTGCAGTAATTGTGATTCCTACAGTATGTATAGTGTATAACGTTGAGTTCACTGTCTGTGTGAAACAGCTGCCCATGTCCCAGCTGTGTAAGTAATGAGTTCGACTGCTCTTTCGTGCAACACATCACACTTCATCCTTAGTCTGCATGTGACAAATTCCTTCATTATTTTTGGTGTAAAAGATGCAAACATACAATTCAAATATTAATGCTGAGCAAGTAACTGTAGTGTGAGTAATCTGAAATAACAGCAACCATCTACGATCTTTTTGGTTGGCATCCACCAGTGGCAGTCATTTTGTGTGTAGGTCCTACACACACACACTGGATGAGATTTTAATAGAAAATTTATCTGAATCATATCTAAGAAACAATGCATCTGACTGAGATGTGAAATTTTGTGCCATGCAATTACTTGTGAAATAATTTATTCCCAATGGCAGTTGTGTGGCTACAAAGTAATCATCCTAAAAACTGTGTTCACTGGAGGTCTGAAGGCTGCCTGACTGGAATAGCTGCTGAACTGAAAGAGGATAAGTGGCGGCGTGGCCTTTTCCCTTTGAATACTTATTCACTTAACTCATCACTAATGGGCTCACGGAGCTAGGACGCACAGCTGAGCCACTGGCTGTAAATAGGCTTTCACCACTGAGCTAAACACAAATAAATACAGTACAGTACACAACACACACATACACACGCACTCAAACATACACAATATGCCTACACAAATGCTCAGTCACCCTCACATCCATTTCTGTGCAAATGTAATAGTTCAAAAGAGTTATTGTGCAAATTCAAGAATATAATACACACCAAGGACACTCCCTTACATCCACTTATTTATGTGTAACTGCATTGAATGTGAAGCTAGACCGTCTAATGTTATCCCTGAAAAGAAAGTTTGTTTCAGTGTAGGCGTTGCCAGAGAAAGGTGAAGGGAAGCAAGTAGCTGCCCTGTAGAATCAGTATATATATATATTAAAAGCAGCCATATCCGCCCTTGATGGGACCACACTGTTCATATATGACCACACCAGGAGGGGAGGAGGAAATGCACCGACCTCCTTCCATCCCGTGTTCTATTTCTTCCCAAAAACCCCCCTGCGGATATCTTCCTCCTCTGAAGAAAAAGCAATCAGGCTGAGAACAGTCCTCCTGCAAGTTAGCCAGCAGGGGTCAAGCAAGTCCTTCTCTCAGCTCCGATCAAACCCCTCCTCTTACAGGAGCTGCAGAAAAGAGACTGACACCTAATTCCCCTGCTCCTGTGGAGAAGGCTAAAGGCAGTGTTTGGGAGTTGGATGCCTAGTTGGAGCCCTCTGTCGTCAGTTCTCCACGTTGGCCCTGAGTGTACGAGGCTTGAGTCTCTGATGCAGCCGGTGGTCCTGGCTGGACGCCCTTCGCAGGGGAGCTGGAGAGTTGAGCTGCGGGTTGGTGAGGCCCAGCGTCTGAGTCTTGATGGCTCGCGGCATTGCCCTGCTGCAGCTCACCGAGCGTCTCTCTTCCACGCCCGACTGGGACTCGAGCTGAGCCTCGCACAGCTCCAGCAGTGTCACTACCTGCTCCCTCAGCGTCAGAGATTTGAACCTGCGACCTGCCAGGTAGAAAAAGGCTTCCACAAAGGCTTGTAGTCCCATACCTGCAAAACACAAAGTATGGTTGAGGTGAAGCTACAGTGTTTAGCTAAGCTAAGCTAACCGATTGCTGGCTGTTGCCTTATACGCAACGTACAAAGGTGAGAATGGTACCGATCTTCTCTTCTGACTCTCTGTCAGATAGCAAATAAGCACATTTCCCAATATGTCAAACTAAGCCTTTAAAAGTCAGACAAATACCTGTTTTCGATTATGTTAATCAGTCTCCTATAGCCAGACCTATCTCCACATGTGAGAGAAAGGTCTGGAAACACTCATTATCATTCTGCTATGGAGGGGAAAAAAAACTGTCTTCAATTACAATCGTGTTGGCTAGCACTAAGCCCAGGATGTGGCAACTGTGCCCTTGCCAAATAGTGTTGGGAGGTACTGTCACTAAAATCCTTCATTCTCCACACAGGAAAACGCCACAAAAAACAGTAGGCCTGACAATTGTATGTCACTGTGTAAGTCAACTTTTAGAGACAGAAAATACAAACATCATAATTGGTGTCCTAGAGATGAAACCTGACTTTAATTTGACTCTAGAGTACAGTAGCTTGTGGATCCATTACAACCGCAGAAAATTTGCTGGCTGTATGTGGCTCTAACAGAACGTTTTTATGATTATGTCACAGACGCTAGTGTGAAGTGGAACTAATGGGTACACTGGTGAAGTCAATGGCAGAATTAAAAGATATGTGAAATCAAACATCAACTGACGGTGCGTTCCTGAGTTGTATTGTTCGTTAAAGACCTTTACAACAATCCACTAAAACAACAAAGCAGGCTGTAGTTGATTTTTGACTGATTTCGAAAACAAACTTTTAAAATTTAAAAAACAGAGGTGCATTAATGGGTAACACAAATGCAAATGCCACAATAGAGGTGAGCCTCAATGGATGTTGAAAATGAAACTTGCTTGCTACAGAAGTGAACATTGTTTCCTAGTTAATTATGATTACTATAAATTTGTGATTGTCACAAATGAGCAATGTCTTTTTCATATTTGCATATTAATATATTCTGCTATCTAACATTAGGCTATTATAAAGCTAGCTCTGCAGTAACATTAGCATGACATCATTTAACTAATGTAAGTCAATCAGACGACTGTAACCTAAGCTTTAACCGTGGATGATGACACAGTGATATTAGGCTGATATATGGTAGGTCACGCAGCACTTTTAATAAGTATCGCTTGACAGAAATGAAACAGTTGCACGTTGTTTTCAATTCACGATTTTTGCATTTGTGTTTTGCGTTAATGCGCTTGTGCTTCGTTGAATTTACAATGCGTTTTGCAGGTCTTTTGAAACGTCTTGGCACCACATCATCAGCGCTTAAAGCCACCTTTAGGATTTTCTCTATTAATATTTGGAGATCAGTACAATAAAAATTCAGATATCAATATACTATAAAAATATACTGTGTATGAGTGTTAACATATATTAGCCGTGTGTGTTTGCCACCAAGAGAACAGCTAATTACACCAATGAGCTGCTGCTGCTCTAGAAGTGTACAGACAATGAGGGAAGCAGATGTGATCAGTTTATCATCCTAATTTTATTATTTTCAAATCTTGCCTTGGGGGCCGAGGTCAGAGAGGCTGAAGGTCAAAGAATGAATAAGAAAACAATGAACTGATCAGAAAACAAGAGTGTGAGCTGATTTTTCACCCAAAGGTTTCCTTAATATTTCTTACTGCAGCCTTGACCTAGAAGAGGAAAACAAATGAGCAGAAAGCAAAGAAATCCATGAAGCGAAGAAAAAAAGAATGAATAAAATGCTAATTCACAGTGGACTAACATGGTGAGAGTTAATAGGTCATTTTCTGTGGAATTATTAAAATCGTTCCAGATCAGAATAAAAATCTTGTGCAAGAGAGGGTTTTTTAAATTCCTACATGTGTCCTTTTAAAACTTTGCTGCATTTTCCAAAACAGAAATCACATTGTAATTTGTAAATACTAGTTTTCTGCCACTTCTTGCTTCCCCACAATCCTCCCAAGCACACACACAGAAATAACAGACCCTGACACTTCAGTCTCCCTGAATACGCATGAGCTCATTCTAAATTCAGCCCACAATCTCCTCTGTACAGACCCTTCCATCCTGGGCCATGTGATCTCCATCCATCCGCTCCGCCTCGCAAACATTCCTTGCAAGGTGCAATGTCTGAATAATTCATGTTGGATAGTCTCTCCGCTGTCACATTGTGATCTCAGCTCATTTCAATTACGGCAGCGCAGTGTCAGAGGGAATCTGACAAAGAATGACAAGCAATTATCTCCAGGCACATTATTTGCTCCGAGTCTCAAGGATACCCAGTTCTCTGTCCTCTACATGTTGTTTCTTTGTGGGGGGCTTGTTTTTGCATGTACTTGTGTGTGTACATGTGTGTGTGTGTTACCTGCTTCTCTAGAGTCAGGCATCGTTCCTGCCCAGCGACGTGTAATGTCTATGTAGAGGATGTCTACTGAAGCCATGGAGAAGTTACTGTTGCTCAGCTTACAGGTCCTGAAAGCAATCAGGAGATGTTAGATGTTAGATGTTAGTTCACGCTGAATCACATGTAATCAGCCCTTCTTACAGTCAGAAATAATGTCAACATGTTTTTTAAAGTATTGGTATTTGGTTTTTTTTAATTGTTAAAATGAAGGAAAAGGTCTTTGCATGAAGTAGTTGAGATATTTCATTGGTTGTATGGAAAGAAGTTAATAGTATTATCAAATCAGTCTGATTTTATTCTTTATTTGAAATACTAGCTCAATAAACATGATTTGTCTTTTGACTATATGTGAAAGGTGGTCCGCTGCCAATAAGAAAGATCTTAATAAACTTCAGTTAGCCCAAAATAAGACTACGGGACTTGTTCTTTGTGCTCTGTATCGTACATATATTATTGACTTGCATTACTACTACTAGAGAAGCTGTATTATCAGCTCTGCTAGAGTTCTCTGGTAAAACACATGCATCTGTATGTGGATAAACAATCATTAGTTATGGCCCAGACCAAAGACTAACCTTTTGAAACATGTAGTCATGAGCAGGGTTTCTCTGGACTGAAACAAGTGACCAATCAGTATTGCAGCTGAAATACATGGGGCACAGATGGGACACATCACGTAAGCAGAGTGAAGCAGGGTTTTTTTTAGCTGCTACACAGACTCCATCTTTGAAGCGTGTGGTTGTGCCAGCTTTACTGTGTTTGTATTGAGTTTAACTAAGTGATAATGCAGCTGGTTATGGAGAGTTTGGAAGCATTTGCCAAATTAACTGATACTGAATTGATTGACTTGATTGCTTTGACAACATGACGCATTGATTTGATGGATTTATTTTAATGTGACATGGAAAAACACACAAAAGGTCACCTTGCTGTGTCATATTGCCTGTGGAACAATGAGATATTCATTCAGTTTACACAGTTCTATGTTGTTTTTACTTGTTGGAGCGCCATGGAACCCAGCATAGCGATAAATAAATAGAACAACAACCATAGATTTCAACATTGAGCAGTATGGTGAAGCTTCCATGCTCAGTGTAGCAGCTTCAATTGATTACATTAGACGCCCTCTGCTCCGCATCCATTACATGGCGAAGGCATGACCCGCATACTGCGGCAGACATGTCTTGCCGTGACCGCAACCCATGTATTTTAGCTGGGAATCAAAAAGTGCTTTCACTTGTAAGAAGTGAAGTCATTACACATGTGTTTCTATGTAATGCCATCCTTGTTTTCATGAATTTGAAAGACTGCTGAGAAGAAGAAGAAGAAGAAGAAAAAAAAAAAAAACTTTCGATGTTTAACAACGTTTAGCATTAAAAAAAAAACTGAACATTGGTTGCTACCTATACTTCGAAAAAATGGACTGCATTTAAAAGAAATAATTACGGTTTAACGATTCTAAGCTAGTGACAGCAGAAAGGCAAAGGCTACGTAGGGAACGTCATCATCAGGCAGCATCATTACAATCAGAGGCAGAGTAGTGTGGATCATGCCTTCGCTAAAGTAGGGGAAAAATATCACACTATGGTGAGTGTGAGCTAGCGCCCAGTAACACTGGTAGCTCTGTCAGTACTGTTGCCATTGTTAGCACTACACTGATAGAAACTGCCATTTTGGCTCACTGAGGTGAGAGCCGTGTGCATATATTGCAAGTTTAATTAAAGTAAAAAATAGGTTGTGTATGCGCCCCATGACTGAGATTCATCCTAAAACTAAATGGGTTCTTTCTTGTCCCATGCTACACCCTTTCAGACAAATGCGCAAATGGACTCATGCACCAAAAAGTCGACCTTCTTAGTGGAGGTACTAAATAACATTTTGTACCTGATGAAGGTTCGGAAGGCAGTGGGGCCCAGACGCATGTTGCCCTTGACCCCGAGGAAGCGTATGAACAGAGCTGCGATTCTCTCCACCAGCCGCAGGTAGTTGAACTGTTTGGTGTACTTGGGGTAGACCTGCTTCAGACACAGCGAGGGCAGAGCTCCTTCATCCGGGCCCCTCTCTTGTATTTCCGCCTCCATGGGGATCTCCTCCCCGTGTTCAGGCCCACTAGCCCTCTGCTGGGAACTACGGCCATGAAACAGAACAGAAACAAAAACAACAGATTATCATACATTTTACTCCACTGGATTTCAATGACAAGCATTTAACCAGCAGCTCTGGGGATTTAAAGACGACGAAAGCCTTTACATTTTCTGCTTGTTGTGCTGTCCAGGAGCCTGGCTGAGTAATGGCCCTCAAGCCCTGCTGGACTGAAGCACAAGAACACAGGGCCAACCCTGAGTTACAGATCACCTGAGGTAGATAAATGCACCAAGATTTTCATTTGAGCCTGCACTTACAGCCTGGCTTGGCAGGGGAAACTGGAAAAATAATGTTGTATGAAAGATAAATAACTCTTTTCCCTCTCTCATCTCACAGCCTCTGTACAGCATTTTCACTGTGCTTACATCCACAACACTAAATACATCAGTAGCATGATAAATATACACGCTCCGGCTTTTGCATTTAGAAATCTGTTCTGAATTCTTATGAAGAAAAAGCTGATATTTCTCACCAAGTTCAGATACTTAAGTTAAACAAAGCTCAGAAAGGAAGGAGACTTCTAATGGGAGCAGCAGTGTGACTCATAAAACACTGCATACCCAGGAGATGCCTCTTGAAAAGCTACAGTGGATCTCTGCAGTGGTTTTATTCTGTACAGGACATTAGTCAATGAAAGTATGCGCTTGAAAAAGACCCATACTGCCAATTCAATTGCAACTGCAGTGCTGATGGTGGACAAATTGTGCTTTTAGAGTTTAATTATTGACATCACGTTTGATGCTTTGAATGTCGATGAGGCAGAAATATCAAAGCACTTATGTCAGTTACCCAAACAGGCTAAAACAAAATCCATCACCATAGATCAGTGGCACAAAGTCGTCAAAAGATGGAAGTTCCATGCAAATAACGTATTGATTTGATTTCAAAACACTGAAAGAAAGCCTTTGCAAATACAAACCAAGCCTCCAGGAAAAGTATTGAGCTGTGAGGCAATTTCGGTGTAGTAGCTGGAGTCAGAATTTTGCATGCATGCTGGCCCAAAATTTTCTCATTCACAATCAGTACAAAAGTAACAGCTGTAAAATGATATCATATATTATATTATATTATATTATATTATATTATATATAGAGTGTCAAACACTCTGTGGTGGCTTTTTGTAATATAGGAATTTGATCCATTAGATTTAATAAAAATGAAAAGGTACCCTGAGGGGTTTTCTCTCAAAAATCCTCCTTAAATTCAGTTTCTCTCCAAAAGGTACTGTGTGTATGATCAAGACCTCAAATAACTTGTTAAATTTATTTATTTATACATAAACTATTTGCAACACCAATAAAAAAAAGCTCAAAACTCTCATTGTTTGGATCCATGTATGCTAGCTTGCTGTCTTCTTCCCTGCATTTTTCTGGCATATTGCTATGTTTCTTGGTGCATGACTGCCACCTGTCGATAAGTAGAATACTGTAAAAACATTGGCAGAAATGTGTATCACATGTCTACCATGCTCATAGTTGTGTGTCCTTGTCCGCAAGATACAAGAACAGGTGCTGGACGAAGGCCGTCTTCGATGAGACATACAGTGTCGGAGAAACACTGACTTGTAACGTGAAACTTTATTCTGTGTTTTTACCGGTGTAAATCACCAGGTCCTTTGTTATGAAGAGGATAAGACCTCTGAGGATAACTTGGCTCCCAGTAAAAACCTCCTAGACAATGAACACTGGAAGACTACCAACTGGGAAGAAGTTTCAGCCGGTTGCAATCTGCAATCCTCACCACTAGATGGCACTGAATCCCCCTAAATCTTATACGCTGCTCTTTTAATTCCAGCTTTTACTGTACGTCTAATTTGTCGGCAATGTAAAGCCAAAGCTCATGATTTATGTGCTCACAATATACAGTCCAACTGTCATGTCACCTTTTACACTGTATATGCAAAATAGAATATTAATGGCTCGTTGGCCTCAGCATTCCTTTCTGGCTTAAAGACTTGTAGGAAAGCCCTGAGGCAGTAGAACTTAGCTTACTAGCTACACCAGCACAGTTCACAATAATGCATTATTGCCAATGCTTATCTCGTCCATATGGGTTTTTATGGGAAGAGGAGAAAACATCGAAAGAGGCTCATATGCTTTTGCCTTAGCTAGACCAACTTGGCCTCTATATTTTTCTTCCACATGATGCATCGTGTGTGTCGCCATGGAACTTCAGATGCCTTGTTTGCCTCTTTCCACAGGCAAAGTGGGAAAAGAGGCACTGATCTTGGGTAATCAGCTCGTGGGTCGTGGGTCTGAGACCACGAGCTGGTCTCGTGGGTCTGCTTTAAATGTGCGAGAGCCTGACAATGGCTGACTAAAATTTCTGATGTCAGAAATTCAACAGATTCTCCAATGGCCGTCAGGAGCAGCTGACTGGGCCATGATCGGTCATTGCTTTCCCCTGGACACTGCACAGCAAACAAAGCATGACAAAGCTGATATTCGGTCCCACTCCACACTAGTTGTGTGGCTCAAAATTCAGATCAGAAACAGGCTAAAATCATATATTTCCAGTTCAAGAGATCTCAAAGAGCAAAATCCAAAGAATGAATTATTGATGAACAGTTACCATCCCACTATTTTATACCTCTTTCAAGTCACAGTTCATTTTTTTGATTGTTGCCGTTCATACCCCCTGCCTGTCTCTCGCCGGCAGCGATCCCATTGTGCTTCTCCAGAGGGATTTGCCTCTGTCTTATAGAAAACGAAGAGGAGTAATGTGTTCTGCTGTTTTTACCCTCAGGAACGTGTGGGCGTGTACAGACTGTGTCTAACTGACATCTCCATCCCTTTCCTGTTAGCCTTGCTTCACCTGTTACAGTAGGACAGTGCCTATTACACCTTTATGATTCTTATTAGTTCATGAAGTGCAGTGACCTCAAATAATTCCCACCATAGCAACCTGAGCAGAGGTCTCATCAGCCGGAACAAGTGAAAACACCTGTGTGGGTGTGCAGGGCCTTTAAAGACAACTCCTATGGTCAACACACAAGCACCAAAGAGAAACACAAAGGTACATTCACGTCAAGGGGATACAGTGCTGCTGACTTTTATGAGGCAGTTTCTTTCTCCATGAATTAGTAAGCAGTGTGAATGGCACTGAGAGAGCACTGCTGAATGTTTAATAGAATCAATCATCCCTCAGCAGCCAGAAGGACACCACCCACATGTATTTAGACAGGACAGACTCGGCTAAAAACGGACACATCTTCAACAGAAGCTGACAGCCAGACAGACAGTGAGGGGAATGTCGACAAACATTCCCTGCAGACAGAGAGGAGAAAATGATGGAGGCGAAGCAAGAGGGTAAAAGGTGAAGAACGGCAGGTTATTAAAAAGACATGCAGAGGGCCTGGTGCCAAATGTTAGTTGAGTGTATGCAATGAGGGCCAGGCCTAATTTAGCTGTCATTACCCAGCATAAATGCTATTTCTGGCCTTCTGGTGAATAAATCTTCAAAGCTTTAACACACTGTAAAAATTTTTTTAAAAATCTGAAAAAGGTGCCAGATGCGTCTATGAAAAGAAATCAAAATTGTCCGCACATTTATCATTTCAAAAATCTGAATTTATTGCCTGAGCTATTCTCAGCATGAGTCATACCAACACAAACACACACACATACACACACAACATATTAGTCTCTCACATGTAACAAAAGACTTTTGTTTGTTTAAATGAATTAAAAATTGTGACAATGTGAAAAGGGTCACTCGTGGTGAACCTACAGACAATTATCACCCATATCTGCAGCTCCCCTCTGCTTTCATGGAGCTTCATATCCAGTTTCAGCTCATTACTGCAACTTATCTGCTGTGGTTCACTCTCACCGCTCTTACATTGCTATTTTTGGACGCACCAGGCAACTGTTTACAGCCATAAAAGCTCCAAAAAACCCACTGTACATTGACTCCTCAGCACCAAATGGCAGACAGACACCGTTAGTGACTAGGTGGTGAACACAGTGGAGAATTTCGTGAATACAGAGACATATTTTCCTCACAAAAACAATAAATTAAATAAAACAGATCTAAAAACATAGTAAATAATTAATTTGCCTTCACCATGTGGCCAGAAATGGTTGCCCTGTGACTAATGGATGTGTTAATAAGTAACTACTTGCTTCAAGAGGAACTATTATGCTTTTCCATATTTTGTGTCTTATATTATTTTACATTGTTGGAAGCTCATATTAAATGCCAAAGTTTCAAATAATGAGGCAGAAATATTTCTACTCTGGCTACAGTGAGACACCATGGCGTGCCAGGTTTCTTTATATGGTCATCTGCTCCTTGCATACTACTGCAAGTGTTTACATTACATAGCCTGTGCCATGCACTGCTACAGTACATGAAGCGACATGCTGACATGCTAACATCAGTGAAATGTGTAAACTTGGGTTATATCTTTGTGTTTAGAAGCTTTTGTTGGAGATTTTTCATGGTGGAATGTGCAGCTATTTTCCGTAACAGACCTTACCCAGCTGCAAGTACACTGCTAACTAACATGTAGCTACATGCTAACATCAGGAAAACGTAATCTCGGTTGCTGATCTTGTAAACTTCTCCCTGATTTCAGATCATATTTCTGTTGGAACATGTCCGGTTGTGTTTACAATCTTTAATTGAACAGACAGTATGAGGAAAATAGTTTTTTGACCATTAAAGCGTGTAAATATGTTCCAGTAGAAACATGGGACATAAAAAGGTCCTCTTACACCTAAAAGTTGTCAATGGTGTGTCACAACTTTTTGCCGCCCCTTAGTGGCCAAAAAAAATCTGTTAATACAGGTTTAACATGGGGGTTATGGGCATTTAATCAAAGCTTCCACAGTGACACAGTGAAGAAACATCAACTTAAAAAAACTATATTTTGGACATCTGCTTCAACCTTAGTTACCTTCAGTCAATCCACCTCTGAACTTATCATTTCTTGTTATGCAGATGATGCTTTTGTAATCGTGTCACTTGCACCCTATTTTAAGAAATGTGTGCCTACGAATATAAGCTTTTTGTTCTCGCCCACACTCACACACACCTCTCATAATGGCTCATAAATCACCCACAGACACATCATACACAGGATTAATGAGCTGGGTGCGTGAAGTACATTGCTGAGAGTCACTGATACCATCACACCATCCTCCTCATGATTCCCCATTTGCCTCTACCCCCTTTTCTCAAAAATGCCACTTTCTCCCCCTTTGTTCTGCCATTTTATATATTACTTATCTCTCTTACATAAGCTCTCACTCTACCTCATTGAAATAGCAACACCTTTTTTATTGGCTGCGCCTTTGTATTGTCTGCCTGGTCAGTTCTCACCTCTCTCCCACTTTATCTTGACAGGTCAAATTCATACGGGGGTGACTCCAGTGCAAACTCTGCGTTCTGAATGGCTGAATCTCATCTATCCCACTGCACAACAGCTGTCAGCGACCACAGCACAGGGGTATTTACTTACAGGTGCACCATCTGTGCAGCAAACAAAATCGCTTAACCTCTCGTAACAATTTCAGGAACATTTTGTTTGTTTTCCAAAATACTACTTTTTAATGATTCTAAAAGTTTGCAGAAGAGAAAAAGAAATTGATTCAGTCCCTTGCCATTAAAATAAAACTAAACTGAATCTAAATCTATGCATATGAATGGCAGCTTAAAAGGTCAATCAAAATACTGTCTGGTTTTAATGCAAAATGGTTACCCAATTTCTGTTTCACTTGCTTATTTTCCTTAATCAGCTGGAGTTTGTTTTTCCATCAAAGCAATCAAATTAACAAAGGAACTTGCATTAATCGTGTCAGCTTTGTTTACTTTTTACACTCTTAGGTGGATCTTTGATGCTGGAAATTCTTTTGTCAACTTCGCTAGTGCCCATGGCAGGAAGAAACTGAGTGCATTTACCAAGTACTACAAAAGGCCCGTTTCCACTACAGGAACTTCGGTAATTTTACGGGGCCGGGGCCGTTGGTGCGTGTCTCCACTGCAGGAACCACCCCCGAAGGACAGAGTTCTGGAACTTTTACAGGGGCTGAACAAGTCCCTGCCTCGGAGTAGGTACTCAGAACGCCCCTGAAAAAAATCCTGGCTGGGGCTTGGGGTTTACTTAGTGCTGACTGGATATACTCAAGGCGGGATGTGACGTCAACAGAAAGCGACAAAATAGCCGGCATTTTTAAAACTCAGCAGACGAGGGTTAGCTTGTTCATAGCTTCCACCACCATGTCAACGAAGAGACACGCCAGAAACCCAGCAACCACCTCAGCTCCTTCCATGTTGATTATCGTCTTTCTTATGTCTGCTTTCTTCTTCTTACTTCTGCTTTTTCTCCACTGCTATAATTTGATTTGTGAGTTGCTTTTCAAATAAGATGATAAATAAACATATGACAATCTTGTAAAACAAAATGTATTGGTAAAAATGAAACCAATGGTTCCAACCTGTTTGTGGCCCCTACGTTAACCTGTGTCTAGTTGGGGCCACTTGTCACAACAGTTCCCTCAAAGAAACACATCTCCTCCTCCCAACCTTCCCTGATGGTTTCATTTGAATAACTGTTTGAGGTCCAAAGAGGTACCATGTTGTCTACCATGAGACCTTATTTCAGAAAAAATATGCATGGTAGTTTTCGGCAAGAGACAAATAATTTTTTGATACCGTTTTAATTGTGCCATGAATTACACATATTGTCAATTTAAAAGATGATTTGGCATGTCAAGAAAGTCTGTTGTAAAACTGTTAAAGTCTGTGAAAATACGTAATTAGAACTACACAAGTCATGCACTTAACCTCATACCTTTATCTTTCACTGAGGCTACGATGAGTTTCATACTGGGATACACTCACATGAGGAATGAGGTGTGCTAATTTCTTTGTATCCCGGTTTTGTTGGATGAAACACGTCATGTAAAATAAAGTCACATCTGTGGATCAAACATTGCTGAGTTACCTAGCTAGCTGGTGGTGGTGACATATATTTTGTGAGACAAGAGATTCAGTTAACTGATCTGTTTCACACAAAACTAAATGGCAGTACGGCAAACCTAAGATAAACTGCGACTTTCTTCACTTGCAAGTTTATCTTTTAACTTCACAAACGTGAACTTCATGGCACAATTCAAACGGGATCAAAAAATTATTTGTCTCTCACTGTTGACTATTGTACATATTTTTTCCAAAACAAGGTCCCATGGGGGACACCAGGAGGGGAGGAACTTCGCCTCTTTAAACAATATTTCAGAAATATATAAGATTAGAGAAAACTCTCTAGACTTGTTTAGTTTTTGTCTTTTTTCCTACGTCCTATTGTGCCTCTTCAGATCTATCTTGTGGGCCTTTGAGGTTGGTCGGCTACAACAACAGAATACTTATTAAGTACTGATGCATCAGTATTAACAATTTCATAATGTCATATATAATGACAAATCAGATACGTCTCCTGCAGCATTATTAATTTTGTTCAAACATTAGCTGATGATACTTTTGTACTTTTAGTTATGTAGGAATTTCAACACAGGACATTTAATTGTAATGGGATATTTTTTTTACTGTAGTTTTCTTCACACACAATTGGCTCAATTTATGATGAATAAAATTCAATGTGGCAGAATATGTGTTTTCCACCCGACAAACATGTCTGTACAATGCATCTGTCTTTGTGCCAGAGTAAACACACAAAGAACACACTGTGGAACTGAATGATTAATGAGTTCCTATTTTGCGCCCGCGTCATTGGCTGCAGTGATGATTACATTTTTCAGAGCATATCCAATCTAATGGTTAATTTAATAAATATTAGCATTAGCAAGTTGGGACACAATTAGCATATCGCCCCTTTCAACCACAAAACTCAGTCACTATCTGCAAAGCTGACACACTTCACTGCAACCATGTCAGCAATACTGAATCTTTGTGTTGGGGACGCTCACATTTTTAGAACCACAACAGAACTGATTTCCAGTTTTGCTGGTTCCATCCAGTGTACAAGCTTACACTGGTTTGATTTCAAGCAAACCGGCTAAACCAGCATTTGTCATATGACAGACAAACAGTGTTGAGCAAATTACTTTTAAAATGTAATATAGTACATATTACCAGTTACCTTCATTTGAAAGTAATAAGTTACTTTACAGTATTACTGTCTGTATAGAGTAATGCTTTACTGATTTAAAGTATTATGTGTTTCTTTGCACCAAAATATCTGCAGGAGTATGACTAGGCATAATAAAATGATAGCGAGTCATGTTGTTTCATGGCAGGCAATCAGCACATGAGGTTTTTTTGCAGTTCATTACAAATCCAGTGGTGGGCAATATTGTATAGCCTCATGACAGCTCTACTCCAGAGCACAGATCTGGCCCATTCATGCATTCACATGCAGTGGCTACCACTTTGTATTACAATGGCCCTCTTTTATTAACAATAGTGTGATGATACAACAATTAACAGGCCTAGACCTTTTTAAATAAACAGACAGCCTTGGACACAAGGACGGACAGGCAGAAATAGTCAGTCAAAATCTGATAAATTATTAGGTACGGATAAATATTTGAATCATCAGATGAAACACATGCACAAATGCTGAGGCTAACACAATAAATGGATTGGCGTGCATCAGTCACTATGACGAGCACAAATGAGACAGCAGAGCTGGCAGAGCCATCTGTGGGTTCCTGGTGTGCTGGCGTTCTGACAACTAGAACTAATGCTCAGAATGACTGACCAACACAATGGGTGCATTTGCAGTGCATTCAAGAGGCGAAAAAAAAAAAAAAAGTTCCAGAGGACACGCCAATACTACATTTGCAGATGTAGTAGCACATTCTGATAGATATTTTCTACCTGACAGAATGACCTACCCTACTTTTCAATAGATCTGTTGCTACTATTAGGTCATTCTGAGCAGGTAGCTCTATTAATCAGAAAACAAGTCAGCTATAACAGCTGACCAGAGAGAAATTTGTTCTTAAGAAGGGGACAGTATGCTGGCCTTGCTCAACTGTTGTAGGGTTGTAGGGTAAATGGAAACACATTTAACATACTAATGTACATCCGATGCAATCACCCAAATGTGCCAATCACCTGCACAAACCAGAACAAAACAAAGAAAAACAAACCAGAACCCAACTCCTTATTCTCACTGTTTTCAAGTATCCTTTAGAAGCAAAAGCAGAAGGGGATATGCTGTAAATGTTCTAGGCATCACCCAGAGGTGCCAATCACCAGCACCCTTATACAATGTAGTCTATAATGATATGACAAGACACAAAAACCTTTGGGGATATTTGTTCCGGCGACACACTGATAAAAGGAGTGTGCCATTGATGATCAAATAAAATAAACAAAAACCAATGACAACTTAATTTCTGGTGGTTACATGCTAAGTGACATAGTAAATTTAATAATATTATCCAGAATCCTACGAGTAACCTGTTATACTACTTTGTTACTGCAAAATGTAATATAATATATTACTGTGCCGTTACTTTTGTAATGCATTACCACCAAAACTGCCGGCAAATAAGTAAGGAGCCTTCATCAGCAGCCTGCGCCGATGTGTTGGGGTGCTAAATCAAACTTATAATTGCTTTACTAATAAGCAATATGACAACATGATGAACATAATCCTATGTTTCTAAACTGACTAATAGCGCCACTAGCGTCTGATAGGTTGTACGCAATTTACTGCTGAGACGAGGCTGGAGATCACATTTCAGTAAAGGTGGGAGTGGGGAGGATGCGCACGGCATACATCATATCTTTTTACTTGAAAGTTCATGTGTTTTTTGGGGTGACGAGACAAGACATGGCAGTTAGTCTCAAGGAAAAGTAAAACTGAACTACTGTAAAACCAACATGGCAACATTTTGGATTTGAAGAAAACATAAGAGGTGAATTGAGAAACGTAGACGAGGCAATGTATAAACTATGCAGGAAAAAGGCACGGGAGTCCCTACACTCTCAGTTACGAGCTCGTTCATACTCATTATGTTCCACTCAGTAGGGGCTGCTGAGTCAAGTGCGACACCTCATGGTATAAGTTTGGTATATTGGTCCAGTCTGGTGTTGGGTTTAATATCAAGCCAGTTTTAAAATTTTTACACCAGCCCAACCCTAGAAGTACCATTAGTGTTACTGCTGATCAATTCTTTTTATTATTCAATAGCTGAGTGCTGTCTGTGTGATCTCTAACCACACTCCCAATACACCTGCAACCTATTACCTGATAGGATACCGTCTGTCAATCAACACTACATTTAGGTGTTTATGCTCTTTCAATATATAACTGGTCAGATAGACAGACAATAATGTTTAGAAATTATTCAAGACACTGCCATGCTGATTAGTCTTGGTATATTCCCACAAATGCAAAGACACATGAGAACTTAAAACATTATTGCAAGTCACGACATAAACCCTGTCCTTGTTGGTGTCACTGTTTCTACACTAAAAGCAGTGCTTCACTTTTATAGACACACTGAATTCTATCATATTAAAGATCACTAAACTTGTTTCCTTCATGATGCAGCCTGCTCCAGTCTGGACTTAAGCCTCTTTTCACCACATGACTGCAGACTGTAAATACTCGGTCACACTGAGGTATTTTATATAGATATTCTTCTACTGCTTAATTGGCTTTAGGAGGCTTAAAATTTGGAGATAAAATGCCTGAGTGTGTCTGGAATACAGCAGTGAAATAAATGGAGGTATGCACGCACAATAAAATGAGCAAAATGATTTAGAACAGAATCAGTTGTCATGTTATAAATCATTAAAATACCATTGTATACTGTGTAAAAGAAACAACAAATATCAGTTCCTTAAAGGAACAGTTCACCCCAAAATAAAATTTTCTCCTCACGCATAGCACTATTGATCAGTCTACATTGTTTTATTGTGATTTGCCGAGTGTCTCGAGATAGACTGTATTAATGTCTGTCTCCAATAAAATGAAACTAGGTGGCTTGTGGTGTTCTAAGGGGCAACAAGATACGTTTGAAAAAATCAACAGCAATGTCTCTATCCAGAAATTATGACCTGGTAACTCAAGAATATCCACAGATTTTGCTGTGAGCAGTTTCATGTAGGAACAATTTTCTTTTTACTGCACTACATCCGGCAACTGTATCTGCATATAGAAGGAAGCGTGCATCTACTCATTGACGAGAGGTTCGTGTTTGTGACTGCACAATATATAAACATTAATGGCTTTGTCCTAAGCTGAGCTGTAATGTTATCTAGCTCAGTTGTGCTAGGTGAGCTAGCAGTAGATGCACGCCTCCTTATGCCCTGTGATAAGGTAGGCAGGTATAGTTTGATAGGAGGAAAATAGTTCCTACATGCTCACAACAAGGTTTATGGATTATCTTGAGTAACGGTGTCATGATTCCTGGAGAGAGGCATTGCTGTTGAGTTTTTCAAAATGTTTTTTATTTTTTCATTATTTATTTATTCACACTTTGAGCACCACAAGCTGAGTGCCATCTAGTTCCATTGTATTCCAGAGAAGGCAGACATCTCTACGGCCAGTATCTCCAACACTCTGCAACTAACACCAAGACATCATAGACTGATACATAGCACTACAGGTCAGAGGAAAAATATGTATTTTTGATTTTGGGATGAAGTGACCCTTTAAAGTAATAATACTGTATACTGCTTAAAAATCCAATGGAATGGACTGAAACTGTGTAAGGCTGCAACTAAAGGTTGCTTTCATTATAGCTCAATGGCTAATTTGAGAAAGTAAAAAAATCTGATAATGATATATCAACCTATAGCCTTTTATTTATTCATGTTTATAAATACATTGCTGAAGCAAACATTTGTATAGGGATTCATTGATTTTGTTTTACTAAGACTATGACTAAGTTATGAACTGAGTTCTCTCAACTTCTAAATGCTTTCTGGAGACACTGCTACCCTTGTCACTTCATTGATACCCATACATCTGTAATTAGCTAATAGCAGCCAAGCCTAATGTTGGTGTACCTGAAATTTTCATGATTAATTAATCATTTGGTCTGTAAAATGCTCGGGTGACACCTTTAAAACTGCTGATTCTTTCATAGAAAAAGTCCAAAAGTCAAAGACAATGCATCTTTTATCACATAAGACAAAGACAAGTGGAGAATTTAAGAAGGTTGAACAAGAAAATGTTTGGTGTTTTTTGCTTCAGTGGTCAATTACAAAAAATAATTGCAGCTTACTTTGACTTAGTGAGTATTTGATTAATTGTTTAAACTCAGAATCTGGGAAATGTAAAGATACAGATATAAAGGCTTTGAGAAATCCCCACTAACTCAGGGCCTGAAGTGTAAGTCAACATAAAAAGTATAAGGGATATTAGATTAAAGGATTATGAGTCTCTAAAAGTACGTAGATAGGAATTAGTTGAAAAGAACAGAATTCTAAATGTGTATACGACATTGTACTTTAGTGTAATTCATCCACGGACAAGTACAAGATGTGGTTCTGCTGATTCTAGCCGTCTGAAAATATAGCAATGCAGGAGGGAAGAGGATTAAACATATTACAGGCGCATTATATCAATGTGTTAGTGGTCATGAATGTAATAGTTAAGTGGGTATTATCCCAGAGAAGATATCGCTGTCACTTGCAGTACAAAGCAGATCACATATCTGATACAGAAGATAATCTGGAGAGGAGGCTAGAAAGAAGTGAGGAGATGAGGGAAAAAAGAGAGAGAGAGGCAAGACATGGAGATGGCGGTGGAATAGAAACAGTAAATCCTCTTGTCATAGGAGAAAAACAGATTAAGAGGGGGAAAAAACTCTGCAAACCCTAATGGTAAAGGAGATTTATTGCCAGGCACCACACAGGGCCGGTCAGCCAGAGAGATTGAGCCACCAGACTCGTACAGTAATGTGTGAATTTCCACCTCGGCTCAGCTGAATTTAATTTTTCCATTTAACAGGCTTATGGAGAGCTGTTGAGTGGTGCAGAGCCGGGCTCTGAGGAGGGATGGGCAGAGTCAGGTGTCCTTAAAAGTGGACTCTTTAAGACCAGCAGACAAACAGCAGATGGTGTGAAAACTTCAAACTGTGTGTTTACTGTGCATGAATGTGTAAGTGTGTGTATTTACATTGAAGGCTTCCTGTGGCTAGGGTCCATAAGGCGCAGAGTGTCCCTGATCACACCCACTTTGACCTCTTCATCAACCGGACTAGGAACGTATTCAAAAACTCCTGGTGCCACCTGAAACAAACACATATATTTATTAACGCAAAGTAAATCACAATAATTATAATAATACAATAATAATGCTGATGTTGATATTGGCGTTCACCTCCTGTTCATGTTCTATTCTCATACTGGGGTTGGAGTTGACCTCTAGTAATACTGGCTTCAGGTTCTTCATCAGCAGGATGTCAAAACCTAATATCTGAGGCACAAACACCAAACAACGAGCTACTATCTGCATCTGTTTAGGTCACAAAATTATATACATTTGTGTCAGATTTATTACTGAAGTGGTCATGGCTTACAACAGACGCTGTGGGAAATTTGGGTGCATTAAATTCTTTTCTCCTGCCATTTTTATATATGTGTACATGCTGTATATACCTGTGTAACTGGTAATGTTCTGGGTGGAAATCAATAGTGAAAACAGAGTAGGAGGTTAGTGGAAAATACAAGTCTGAATTGCACTGAGCTATATTGTCTCACTTTCCTTAACAAATGAAGGTTGTGTATATAATGTGAGATAAAAAAAATCTCATCGGTTTTAAGTGTCAGTGATGGAAAATTAGAAAGTTATTGGTTCATAATGGCCCATTTGGTTGTTTTCTCTCTAAAAAATAAAGTTGTGCATGTGGTAGGAGGAGCTCCAGATAAAAATAAAATTAGTTTTAAGTGTCTATGGGGGGAAAAAACAGAAAAGCTATTGACAAGAACAAATATGAAAAGCTCACTTGGCCCAACTGCATGCACTTTTAAGACACTCAAACTTCAGCTCATCAGACTCCAGTCTACAGTCAAGTCACGCACAGTGCCAGGAATATCAGTCAAGCTTGATCCGTGCACTGAACAACAAATGGTGAAAACTAATGAGAAGTTATTTAGAATGGACCTCACCGAATGTCTGAGGCCCTGTCTATGAGTACACACATATATTTGAAAACAGATATTCTCCTCTACGTTCTGGCCTGTCATTCACACAACCAGAGTTTTAGGTCACTAAATAAGAAAATTGTGAAAATGTCTACTATGGTGCAGAATTTTCAAAACTCTGATTACTTTGTATCTGTGTGGACTATGGTTGGGCCATTAAAAAAACACAATGATATACAAGTTATCATACAAAAAGAAGAAAAGCTGAAGGGACTTGTTTACTGCATAGCTTGTTAATCACTTAATACACGTTCTCTGGCTCTCTTTTTTCCTGTGGTTTAACCAAAGAATTGCCAAAAAGTACACATGCATTACTTTTACTAACAAGAGCTCTTTTTGCTGCACGTTAATGGCAAGTTGGTGAGCTGCCACGCTGTTGCTTTGTCGCTCATAGTGTGAACACAGTATGGGCTAATATTACACAGGTAATTATGCACAGTGTCAGACGTATGCCAGCATATTCCTTTTTTTGATATGTTACAATAATGTGGTGAAGCAGAGAGAAAGCAAGAAAAAAAGAGACAGAGAGAGACTGAAACAATAACAACAATAGCAGATCACCAGTTTGTTAATAATTTGTTGGCACTGCTTGGTCTAATGACTATTTTACACTTATACTTAGAATTGCTGCACCACTTCACAGAACAGAGGTATCTGCTGTGCCCAGTGTTATGTGGTTCACCTCAGCATCTGCAGTTTAAAGTTCACCAGAAACATAGTTTTGGATAATCAGGACTGGTTCAACCAGCAGATGGTGGGACAATGTTGACAGTAGGATCGTTGTTGATGAGGCATGGAAGGAAACCCTTCGCACATACAGAGCATCACTCGTATCTTTGATATATATCGATTTATTTATACCGATGGTATAATCAAGAGTGATGAGATCTCCAGTAGGTGTTATGAAAAAGGTTACCTGTACACTTTCCTACATTTGCAACATGGGGAGCCCAATTAGCCTATTTTTTCCACAACATTCTTGCACATCTGCAATATGAAAAGCTGTGCTGCTTTGGGTACTACCACTTTCTGTTCATGCTGTGCAGACAACAACCAACAATCACCTGAAAGACTTATACAGGGTATATAAGACTTTTTTAAGACCTTCCAAAAAACAGTAAATCAGAAAACAGGGATATTATTATTGCCACAGGTTATTTGAAATGGACAAAGGTATTTACTGGTGAGTTAAGGGAGAACATCTATCATGTCATATCATATCATTACCTGGCTCTGTAGAGTGTACGTTATACGGCTGACCCAAAAAATTCAAAGCTTTGAATCTTCGTTCGATGGCACGGGATTTGATTGTGGAAAAAAAAATTGAATATTCTGCCTTTTTTTTTCTCCCGTTTTTTGGGGGACCTTGAACACAACACCATCTCCGACAAGGAAATAGAAAGCCTGACATGCAATGAATGGAGACCTATTATCCTGCTTGAACACAGACGACTAAATTCTTTCAACAATGTGACTGAAAATAATGATAAAATAGATTTAATTAATGTAAAATAATATGCTGATGGTGACATTTTCCACTGGTCCACTGCGCTCTGAGTCTAGTGTCAGTGACACATGCTGCTCTGAGTCGCGCATCTGTCTGCTTGCGCTGCAGCGTGCTGAGGGTTTTAATTTTTAGTGTTAAATCAAAAGTTAAACACTACTAACATCAGCAACCAGAAGTGTTTTTTCGTTTGTGAATATTTTTATTCTAATTCTAGAGTTGCAAGAAACTACTTTTTCGTTATTAACCTTTTTGGACTTTTTTTTTTTTCGGTCAGCCCCCCCCCCCCCACACACACACACACACACACCCGATGGCAGTCCGAGTGTGCCTACCTACACACTGTTGTTTGTAATAGTCGCGAGGAGGAAAATAAATTATACATTCATGATACTTTTTGTTAAAGCTTGCATGCCAAGAAAATTTAATACTTCATAAAATCACGGTTAAGACTTTTTAATACTTTTTAATGGCCTTAATTTTCTGACATTTGATTTATCAACTTTTAATACTTTTTAAGACCCCGCGGACACCCTGAAAATGTCTGATGATTCTGAGAGAGGATGTAAAGGTACTTTAGAATGGTAGGTGAATAGAAAGGCAGAGGAGCGGTAAATATTGCTACCCACCTGGAAGCAAGTGGGTCCTGGTTTTCCGGGTGGTATATCAGCCTGGTAGTAGACTCTAAGTTCAGGCACCACGGCGATGGAAGTCTTGATGACTAGAGCGATGATGTCTGACCACACCTTCTTGATGTCTACACCTTTAGCTGCAAGCCTATACAGCACGCTGGACAGAGTGCGCTTGCTGCCTGTGCTCTGGCTGTCTGAGTGGACAAAGTTTCCGCTGTGGACGTTGAGGGAGTAGTTTGTCAGGTGCATGAAGACATGGCTCAGGTTCTTCTGGCTTGGTTCCTACACAATCAGAACGAGAGTGACCTTACTTATCTGTACGTTTGATGGCATCAAAAGCAAATTACTAGCTTCAAAGTTAACGTGTTGGCATCGTCAGCACCATCATGGCTACCTGGTAGGGCTCTGTGCAAAAACGTGTCAGGCCTTCCTTGGCAATGTAGATCTCCAATGGCTCCAGGGACTTCAGCAGCACGTAAAGGCGGATATCAAACTTTAGCTTGTCAATGAGTAACGGCTTTTGGATGTACTCCTGGACAACAGCCTGTTTGGCCTGTGATCCCACCATGAGCTTTAGGTCACTAGGGTCACGAATGAGGTAGATGCCGTCCCCCTGAGAGCCTCCATCTGGCTTGACAATGAAGGTGGGATTTACTGTGGCATCGTTCTCCTTCACCATACGAATCTACAGCAGAGGTAAGAGTGAGAAAGGATTAGATTAATAAATCACTTGAATCCCACAGCTTTCACACACTGTTACAATGTTTAAAACCAAGACCCCCGGGTCCCCGAGTTGAAACTTTGACAGTACTTTGAAAGTTGTTAACAATTCATCATAGGTCCTAGACATATTAATATAAATAAGACATACACTACCACTAATTAAACTACTACTCATATAACCCACAAAACACTAGTCTCAGCTCCAGAATGCTGTAACTCTAAGCAAAGTAGCAAAGAAAAAGCCGTATCAGAGAGTGGCCAATAAAAGGAAAAGATTGAGATGGGCAAAAGAACAGACACTGCACAGAGGAAGATTGGAAAAAGGCGTTCTGGACAGCCGAATACAAGTTTGAGGTGTTTGTATCCCAAAGAAAAACATTTGTGAGACACAGAACAAATGAAAAGATGCTAGAGGAGTGCTTGATGCCATCTGTCAAGCATGGTGGATGGAATGTGATGGCTTGGGCGTGCTTAAGTGCTGGTGAAGGGGGAGATTTGTGCAGGGTAAAAGGGATCTTAAATAAGGAAAGCAATGCCTCCATTTTGCAATGCCATTCCATAACTTGTGGATGGCACTTGATTAGAGCAGATTTCCTGTTATAACAGGACAACGACCCAAAGCACAGCTCCAAACTATGCAATAATTGTTTAGGGAAGGACCAGTCAGCTGATATTCTGTCTTTAATGTAATGGCCAGTCACCCTCTCTGAACCCTATTAGGTTGTTGTTGGAATAGCTTGACCGTATGCTGCGCAAGAACTGACCATCAAGCCAATCCAACTTGTGAGAGGTGTTTCAGAGAGCATAGAGTGAAATTTCTTTAGAAAACCTCAGCAAATTGACAGCTGGAATGCCAAATGTCTGTAATTGCTGGATATGGAGGATCCTTTGACAAAGTAAAGATCATTATTTCTAACCTTGTCCATGACTATATTTTATTTTATTTTATTTCATTTTTTGAATAAATTTCTTTCAAATCAGTGCTGCACTGTTACAACTCTGTGGCTTGAAACCATGACAACATGCCAACCTGAGGATGTCCCTTAGACCCCAGTCTTCCACCATGTTCACTAATCTGAAGTCAGTTGCCACTCATCTAGCAAGCGCTGTAGTTAACTTCCTCAATTTAGTTTCATCTACAGGTCTGTGGCGATTTGCAAACTCCAACATCATCCTTTGCTGATTTTGCTGATGCCGGCCCGCTGACATCAGTCTGATTAGCTGCAAGCTCAAAGTACGTCAGTGCTATTTAAATTCTGTTAGACACAAGGTGCACATTACTTTTGACTTGTCAACTGGGCCATTTTAAAGTGAACTGAGCTATTCCAAAGTGCAGTGGTGTCATTATTTTCCATCACTGTGGCAGCAGGAGGCCGCTGCGGCAGCTTGACTAGAGTTTAAAGGACAAAATAGCAGCAAGTGATTAACATAATCAAAAAGTAATAACACGTTATGTTCGGACCTTCACTGCATCACAATTAATGCATTAACGCTGACAGCCCTAACAGAAGTGCGACTTTTCATGGAAAACATGAGAAGTGTTGGTGGCCCCAAACTTTTGAGCAGTAGTGTATGATATTAACCATTCAAATAAAGTTACTGTTCATCTTCTAAATGTATAAATTACTGAGTTAATGTCTTATTGTATCAGTTTACAGCAGAAACATATTCGTGGGAGAGAAGAACAAAATGACACAATGTTCTGATGCTAAAATTAGCCCAAGAAATTACGGACATCAGAAGATTGTCACTACCCTAGTTTCAGAGCTAAACCCTTGGTTAAAAAAATACACTTATTTAACCTCTACATGTACTATGAACCAGGGTGAGGTAATCAAATCTATGTGCATTTTGCTCAAGTCTGACACTAGAGCTGCAATGACTGGGCAGTAAGTCAATTAGTCATTGAAAGATAATTAATCGCCAAATCTTTTGATAATCGATTCATCATGTCAATTGTTTTTCAAGCAAAAATGTCAAACATTTGCTGATTTCAGCCTCTTAAATTTAAGAATTTGCTGCTTTCCTTCATCACTTGTGATGGTAAATTGATTGATTGATTTTTTAATATTTTATAGACTAACTGATTGATCAATTAATATTGAAAGTAATCAATCTATAAAATAGATTAATCCATAATGACAATAATGGATAGTTGCAGCCCCACATGAAAGTGCTAACATTAACTTACTTACCTACCTACAAGCTGGAACAGCATTCATCTTTCAGTTACGTCAAGTGTTTTTGGACTTCTTCAAACACGTTACCAAATCAACAAACCAACGCCACATATACATACAAAGCCAAAATTCATGCAATACTCATTTGAGCTGACAGTCTAATGCCTGATGTTTGGCACAGTGACATGCAGAACATTTGGAATAAAAATCTATGATTTGTGCCTCTCTGGTGGGAAACAGTTTTGCCTGCTGTAAACTTAACTGGAATAAAATAAGTGATATTCTGCTGCCCCCTGCTGGACATAATATGTTGTTGCTATATACTATAATTTCCCTAAATATGAATTATTCACCATCTGTCCATGCAATTGCATAACAAAAAACTGGCATCTGCCACAATCGGTTAAGCTGTGGTGGAAATATTCTCACATTTTTCTAAATAAAAGTGCATCGAATAACTGAAATGATATATGATTACAAATCTGCACAATATTGCACAATAAGCATGCCACTGACTAGCAGAATTTTTTTAAGCCTGTAAAAATGTCAGGGAGGATTGCAAAAAAGCTACTTTAAACAGTTCTGTCCTTATCTCATCCCTTTCCATCCTAAACAGATTAACAACATAACACACAGACCTGGATAAATGCTATGAGTTCATTTAAGGTTTGTTGTTCTTGGTGAATGGCACGCTTGGTAACTGGTTATGACATGCTGGATCACTGTACTCTCTTCTCCTCACAGCTCTCCCTCCCTGTTATAGGTGACTACACACACTCAACACTGTTTCCCTTAAAAGATAATCCTACTAGATTCAACCATGTGTTAAGGAGTGCCAGATGACCATAAAGGGTAATATTCATAAATATGTTACAGTCTGTCTTTTTCCCCTCGAGGAGAGTGAGCAATGAAGAGAGCACATGACACTGGAATTTAACAAGTCATCCTATTCAGAACACTGTTTCAATGAAACATGGTGAGCCGATATAACTGGGGATACAGAGAAAAGGGCACTAATAGCCTAAAGAAAACAGAAGACTTAAGCATCCGTGTTGTTTTTGCTCAAAACTGGAAATTTTCTTAAAATTCAGAGGAAGTAAATGACAAAAAGAAACAGTGACTTTACTTTTCAGCATTGCCTTTTATTTATAAAGCCGTTCTGCTTATTTATCAAGCAATCTGTATCTATGATAATCCATAGAAAGTCTGCTGTCTGTCTCAAATATAAAAGCAGTCAAGATGTCTGCTGTGAAAAACATTCATTTAAATCAAGTAAACTGATATCTCTAGCTGAATTTAACATTGTAAATTCAATGTTAAATGACTCTTTTGTGTCTGTTTAAGCTTTAGTGTAAATAGCAACTTGCACCTGTCTGTGCACCCATGGACATCTAGGCCTTACAATGAGGTATGGTTAGATGTGTTTCTGACATAATGCTATTCTGAAGCAGCAGAAAGCCCCACTGACCAACAAAAAGCTAGTCTAAAGTCAATGGTGCAATATTTTTCTGCTACTTAAAGGGCACATTATACAGATAGCAGTGCCCAGACTGAGGTGGGTTCACAACACGCATACGCTCTACTTGTTACACAAACAGGGATGCACGGCTAGGTTGCGGCTGGGTAAAGTAATACATTATTAATGATCATCATTAATATTAATTGCATTCTCTAAAATGTGAATGTAGCAGAGAGCAGAGCAGAGCTGCAGAGTTGCTCTGTGACTCTCCATTAAGAGAGACACTGTGAGCATTTAAGTACAAGGAGCAGCTAAACTTCATTGATAATTTCAGAAGCTGAAAGTTAAGTTCAGTTTCTTCTGTCAAGTTTAAAACCACATTTTTTTTTATCTTTGGTGCTTAAATGTCCAACTATATTTGCTGCATTGACAATATCGCTTTTATTACATTAATCTCAGCAGAAAATCCCGGTTTCCCCAATTTGCAGAATCTGCAATGTAAATAGCAATGTGCTTTTTAAAGGGAATGGGAGATGACACTCTGATTGGCTGAATTCAAAAACACATTGATGATTAATTAAGGGAGTCTTACTTGCAAAAGTGCAGTTGGAGATGACCTAAATGCACATGCGCCAAGGGGCAGCTGTGATTCAAGAGATGGAGCGAGTCGTCCATTAATCAGAAAATCCTCGGTCCAATCCCCGCTTCTCTTGTTGGCATGTCGAATTATCATCGGGCAAGAAACTGAAACCCAAATTGCTCCCAATGGCTGTGCCATGGTTGTGTGAGTAGTGTGAATGGTTACTGAGTAGCAGGTGGCACCATGTACAGTAGCCTCAGCACAGCAGTGTGTGAATGGGTGACCGTCATTCTGTGGTGTATAAGTGCTTTGAGTGGTTAGAAGACTAGAAAGGTGTATGCAAGTGCAAGTCCATCCATTTACCACAGTATCCAATGTTTTCACTGCAGTAAAATACAGAAGTACAGCGACTTATTTCAGTTAATATAAAGAAAATCTCCACATATCATGTCCAGTATCATCTTGCTTTTGTTATATAGCTATACCTGTGTGGAAAACTGCTGGCACTCCTCAGGCAGGATCCAGGAACGGGGATAGAAGTCATACTCTTCTGGAAACAACTCCTGCATAGTCCGCACTGCCCGACTCAGGTTGATCTTCCTCAGCATTTCAATCATTCCTGCAATGCACAAAGCAATGTTTAAGAGATAAAATACACGCAAGGGACTGGCATCTATCAATAAAAATACACTTGGGAGTTTGTCTTTAAAGGAAATTATATTGCCCTAAGAAGACAAAAACAATTGATAGAAGGACTAGAAGGAAGGCAAACAGACATGAACTTGTTAGGAGATATAACTCAATATGACTTAAGTGTCATATGGTGCAAGATAAATGCAAGCCAGTGACGTAGATTTGGATGTAAATTTCTTACTAATACAATAATCTCTAAAGTGTCTAAAGTAATGATTATTGCCATGGCATGAAAAGGTTAGCACCGGAGCCATGAGGATCAGTCAGGCTTTAAACTAAATCCCTCTTGCTGTGATTACAGAATACACATGAAGTGCTGCGAGCTGAAATAAAGCCATCTCTCCACCCACAGTTCAACAAGCACTGGTGTAGGGTGCTTTACAAAAACAGCAGGTTAAAGAAGAGTGACAGAGGCGGTGAAATACCTGGGAACTTGTTCACCTGCCCTGAGACGATATTTTCGTTGTCATGGAAGGAGACGCCATGCCAGTAGATATCACACGCTGCTCGTCTTCCCAGAGGAAACTGAGGAAACACAAGTTAACATTAAAATAGTGAAATAAAAGATGATTTTTAAAAGTAAAGAGTGATATGAATATTAATAAATATCAAGCTTTTTTCCATCTGTAAGTAAGAGAGGGCTTAATCTTTTAATATGACTAAGGACATTGGCAGGATGTTTGTCCCTCTGGTGATCCAAGAGTGCAGGGATAATCTTGCCTAAAGATGGTAGGTAGTGCGTGTTCTGTTGTGATGAGCAGGGAAAAAGGAGAGGAAGTGATACTATAAAAGGCTGGGCAATCCTACTGGCACAAGGTGCAGCTTTTGTCCTCTACACCTCTCCTCCTGCCCACACTCACACACTCCGAACCACATATTCAGCACCGAAAGCGTTGCTACAATGAAGTCAAAAGGACAGGATATTACAGTCACAGTGTGATATAGGGATATATCCGAATTCATCCTTTGAATTTCCATTTAATTTTCCATCTCATATCAAAGCAGACAGAGGTATCCCATCTTAAATGGGGCTTTTAAACAAAAATGATAGAGGTCAAGAAGTATTTGGACCCCTGACTAGTGCATGAGCATTTAATACAGCATCCAATCTTACATTTCTCCCACATACTGCAGAAAATCCATAACAAAATATCCTGACATTTTTTATCCCTAAACCTGTGCACTCTAATCAAGAGGAGAGTTCCATACAGGCAGTGTTAGGGAGTCACCAAGCTACATGTAATACAGTTACGCAAGTAAATTACAAACAACGCTGGACCCTAAAGCCATTGGGACAAATTAGAGTACAACACCATCATGGGTAGGATAGCTAACAAGGAGCTGTCTCTATGTCCAGACAGGCTCCACTCATTTGGCAGTATGCACCCAAATTTTAAGCTTTGTTTTTGACTGGTTCTCTTGTTTGAATTTACATTGCGTCTCATCTGCCAATCAAGGGCATATTGCTCTATGCCTCCTATGCCTGGCTGCAACCAGCTGGCCATGCAAAGCAGGTGGACATGTCATCAGAAAAGAACGCCTTCCAGAGCTAGAAATTCAACGATATTTCCTTCTAAAATCAAAAAAAAAAAGGCTCTAACATTACAGCGTAATTAAGCTTGTTTACCAACAGTAACAATGCTGTCAGCATCCAAATGCTCAGTGTAAAATCTGGGGAAACATCTACAGGTAAGTTAATGTCACCGCAATAAGTCACATAAAAAGTAATCAAATAGGGATGCACCTTAGTGGATTGGATTTTTTTTGTCGTTAAGTAGCAATTCATTTGACTGATAACTACCAGTTATTAACCACCAAATTTTAGTAATCCAGTCTCTTCTGTAGTGGAATTAGCATCTTGTTATGCATGCATACTCTTATCATGATGGCCCACCAGCAGATGGAGACATGACATACAATACTTTTCAATGTATGCAATATTGATTCATTGTGCAAAATTAAAACAGCATGTTGGCTGATTCTGATAGTTCATTTTAGAGCCAATATTGTCTGATACTGATGACGTGCTAATATTATCGTGCATCCCTATAATCAAATGTAATAGGTTACATTAATTTGATGAAGTAATTAAAATACATAACCTCTTGCATATTTATTAGGGTAACTAGTATTCTGCAACCAATTACATTACAGAAGTTACCTTCCCAACACTGCAAGCAGGTTCATAACCTGGCATAACTGCTCAGTGCATCCTCTCATCTGTCTTCTGTCTGTATAACCTGCTCAAACAGATCTAAATAATTTATTTTAAAAATACACTCTCTGATTTCCATCCAACTCATTAATATATTAAAACTTGGCACAGCTCACATCTGAATTTCAAAATATCAACCTTAAGCTACAGTAGGAGGAATTCTGTCATGGAATCTATCTATAACTTTATTACATCAGGACTCTATATCAAGTTGTACTGGAGGGTCAGCAGCATTTCGTCACCACTTCTAAATTCTACTCTCATAAGACCCACCCAACTGCCTGGGTACAAGATAGATGTCTGACAGAGCTGCATCTCATTAATGAGTTAGCATGGGAGCGTGTGAACCAGGGAAACCCTGCTCCACAGCCAAGACCTGCTATAAATACTGCCACACAGATGCCAGCGTATAACTGTCTAATCGCATCAGGGAAGGAGGTCAAATTAATTTGAGTAGTTTCTAAGAATAAGGCCCCAAAATAGTACGAAGAGATCGCCCTAAGAACACTTCTCAACCAAGTGCTGTGGACTGAACACTTCACCCCCTAAATGACCAATTGTGTATCAATTACTCACCTGGCATTACATTACAACATGCCTACAGTGATCGTAGAATCCAAAAATGGAGAAATTTTGATGAATTGAGTAAAAGGGGGCCGTGTCTAACAACAACTATATCAAAACATCTGTTTATTAAGTCTCACACAATTCATGTATAATCCAAGTTGAATTTATCCAGTCACATGTTCAGTACTCATCAAATAGGAAGCCATTTACAAAGGGGAACTGGAATAAACGTCAAATGTATCTATGCTCTCTGCAAAGCCAGACTCCACTGACAAAAACAGTTATATTTACTTCGCCAAACACAGGAGCTGCTGGTCTACCACTGCCTCCATCGGTGGTTTGTTTGTGTTATTGTGTGACTTTGGTGAATGACAACTGATCAAGACAGCAGTAGACCAACAGCATATATAAGTTTCCCTTTCAGTTCCCCTTCAGAAAGGTCTGTATGTTTCGGAAGTACTCAGCATATGATTGGATAAATGATGGTTGGATTACACTGCATGAATTGTGTGAGTTTGTAAACAGATGTTTTGAAACGGCTTTACTGCTGTTTAACGCCCACCCCATGACTTCCATTCATCAATAGTTTTCTGTTTTGTTGAATTCTTCATTCAGTGTGGAGGCATGTGAGGAAAACAAAATTTCCTTCACAAATTCTAAGAAAGCTGTGCAGTGTGAGGGAAAAGTTTGTTTTCTGAGCCACTTTGTGAATTGTTCACTGAAGCCCAGCCAACGGACAATGTATTCCATTTTAGCTAACGTAGCAAAAATCTACCCATATAGAGAGTATTTCAAGTTGCAGCACATCTGTCATGCATTTATAATTTCAGCTATACCTCTAAAGATGCCCCAAGGTTGCCTCCAGGTGGCATGCCTTTTAAAATGCCAGCTTAGTCTGTGGAATCCTAATCAAAATACTAAGCGCATGATTAAATGCAAGGTTATTAGTCTTATTTTCTGAAGTTGTCACTCAGACCCTCAGCCTTGCCTTTCTCTCTCTGCCTCAAAGAGGACTAAAAGTCTATTGGATTAGAGGCGCTTAAGGCTAATCATTTCCCACTGTGTGAGAGAATGCCATATGTTCAAAGTCAGTTGACAGCTGTCCCTATGGCCAGAAAAAACTGCAGATGTAGAGACGTCGTGATCTGGATGTAAATGAACCTTTAAGTCAAATGTCAGTCACTTAAATGTCCTCAGAAACTTTCCAAAATTGTATCCAGTATCCTATGTCATAAACCTACTAAGCACTACATGTGGTATAACTTGTTAAATTGATTTTCACCACTCAATTTTCATTTCATAATTGACAAACAAACAGAGCAAGGCTACTGAAGTTTCAACCCCTTCAAAGATGCTGACAAGTGCTTTTAAATGGTGCAGGATCTATAGTGCCCTTGACTTTGTTGGGGGTGGACCATAAGGACAAAGCGTGGTAATGTATAGGTCTTCTGTCTACTGTTTCCGATACCAGACCTGGAAGGGTTTAAGTGTCACTGTGTGGTCACTGGTGATAAGTAGTCTTTACCTCACCGCTTTCAGGGCATTGCCCTTCTTTACTTCTCATGCATAATGGAGACCATGTTAATAATGGCTGATAGCAGGTATTAATTGCATCACATTCAAACTGACCAGATGGTGTTTGTGGCTCGGAGAAAGAAGAACTGGATCAATTAGCTCGCTCATAAATGTTTTAAAGGTGTTGCTTTATATTTAAAACAACTTTCATCCACATCCATCCTCCGTAACTTTATACACTAAAGGCATGCAAACTGGCATCATGAAGTTAAGGCTGGGTTAAAGGTGATTGTGTCAGGTAACTAATAATGTGCCAAGTTTTCAATCAATCACTTCTTCAAACATTGATAGGGATACTGGAAATAAATAATCTATACAAAACGATAACAAGTCATCATACTCTAAATTGGAGCTGCAACTAATGATTTTTTAATCAAGGATCAATCTGTGGATTATTTTCTCGATTGATGACTCCATTTACAACTTACTTTATAATACCAATTCAGAAAACTCTTGATATAATATAAATATATGCAAGTTTTGCACATATTATGCAAGTCATATCCATATTAACATGAATAGTGATATAATGGCCTCAATGGCCTCAGTGTACTCATGATCATCTTGACTTTGGGCCTGAAACATGATCGGCCAGAAGCAAACTTTTCCGGTCCCAGAGACCTCATGCTCAATGATGGATGTCCATACTATTTCATGATGGACAGATTAATCACATAATACCGATGTTTAGATAAATATTACAATCCCATATGTTTCTGGGAAACCACTACCTGACCTAATCCCTATCAAATCGGTGCAATTTTTGACAGATCAGTTTAGCCACTTTCACTACTGTATGTACCACGGACTGTACAATATGGACAACATGACAACTACCCAAAGGTGAAGTCAAAACATCCCGATTGCCCCCCTCGTGGCCGGCTGCAGTATAGGTCATAAAGCCCATCCTGTCTATGTTAGCCGGTGGGACATGCGCTCAACTAAAAGGTCAAAGCACACATCAGATCATTTTTTCCCAAAGGTGGTTTCTGTCATTTTTAGTAGTTCTAACACTGTTGTACATCAAGTCTTCATTTTCCTATAGGTTTGGTTATAATTAATTAGTTTAAAGACATGACGTCATGATTGACAGCTGTTTGCTCAATTTGATGTACTTTCGATCAATTATGCTGTTTGCAATTGGTCAGATGACAGGAACTAGATTCTACTGCAAGGAATCTGGTTCAAAATGATGTCTCTAGCGCAAGACAGCAGCGGCTGTAACTGGGATATCTTACCTTCATTTTTGTTCAGTGTGAGGAAGCAGAGATGCGTTGTAGTGTTGTCAAATCTATCGATTTATTGATACATCTCAATTCTTAATATCTGAAATGGTTTCACAGGTTTGATACATTGATACTAGCTATACTACCTTGCTCTCTCTTATTGTTAATGTTTACTACAGTCATTCTACTGTTTTCTGCTCGTTGTCATATTATAGTTTTGTTACATTCATCATTTAATTAAAACTTTGAATTATTTATTTATTGTACTGTACTATGGACTGCCTCTATATCCAGAATAAAGTGCTGAATTGACTTGAATATACGCCTTTGAAGTGAATTTTCCTGGTGGATATGGATATTTTTGTATCAAAGTTAAAAATTCAGGTATCATGACATCACTAATGTGTTGTTCATGTTCATATCCATCATTGGTATACACATGTAAATTGATTCCTAGATGCATTGCAATTCTCTCTTGAAAGATCATGTCAATGGAAATGGAAATCTAAACCCACTTCTCAACATTATGATTGCCTGTAACAATTTTGTAAGACCAGACTGCAAGTTTCTTATGGCTGAACTTAGATGGTGAAATGTGACAAAGGCAAAACATATGTGTCACTGCATTATGTTTGGGTTCCTTGTCCAACCAACTAGATGGCGAACTTAAAGCAGCTGTGCGGAATTTTTCGTTTTGTTGATTATAGCGCCCCTTTGGTCAAAGCGGTATGACACCCACAGCCTGGTGTCGTAAAATTCCGACTGCAGCCGGCATTTGTTTTGGAGAGCAAGAGGATTAACTAACGTTAGGTCAGTCCAAGTAATTAGTGGAAACAGCAAAATTACTCAGTAAATTCTGTCGTGTTTCTGTTCTGATCTAATCTAATCTGTTGTGTATTTTGAGCTACTAAGGCTACCGTAGTAGAGTGAGCCTCAAGTTATTCTGGGTAATGTAGTAACCGTTGTTGTGCTACTGGAAACAATGAGAAGCAGCCATGTACGTTCGGTGTAAGGAGGAATAAACAGTTAACAAGTCATCTGCTGAGTACGCATCATTATGTGAAAAGAATACTCAGACGATTTGGGAGTTATGCCCTTTCTCTATCATTTTCATATTGAGACAGCGGTTAGCATGGCTATTGTAGGGAGTCAGTACATCTTGCGCGGAGGGATACACCGGTGAGCAACAGCTGCAGCTGGCTCTGGGACACGTACGTTAGGTCACTCGGTAAAAGCAAACAAAGAGATGACACGGACGATATCACTCACCCGACTGAAAGCTGTCCATCAGCTCCTGCAGGCCTGGAGCGTTTTTTCCAGTTCATCTTAGGAACATAAAAAATAGTTTCAATCACGCCAGGATTAGTGGTTGCTGCAAAGTTTTCATTCCTTGTAATGCACTCTCTGCAGCGGTTTTCTCCCCAACGATGGCAGCACCTAATCCCATTCTGTGCAGAAAATGGGAGCGGAGGATTCAGCCTCTCTGCTCGCCTGCTCAGCATCAAACATATGGAGTTCCTCATCTGTATGCTCTGGCTCAAACAGGTATGGCTCTGGATCTGCGTCCGCTACAAGAAACTCTTCCAAATCGTGTTCAAAGTCGTCCATTGCGGTTGCTATAGTCCCGAGATATCGCTAAGCTAAATAAACAGCTGAGTTTTGTTTACAAGCTATGTCTGTGCCTGCTCACCGGTGTATCCCTCCGCGGATCACAGCGCAGGACGTACTGACCCTATATCAGCGCAATGCTAAACGCTGAGACCCAGCCACTGGATGTACAGACACAAAAAAGATACTGATCATGTTGTCTCAATATGAAAATGATAGAGAAAGGGCATAACTCCGAAATCGTCAGAGTAATCCTAACACAGCAAAGCTGTGATACGAACTAGGGACAGTTTTATTAATCGTAAAAAGTTCCGCACAGCTGCTTTAACAGAAGTACACACATTTTTCATGTTTATGTTCTAACTTAATATCACAGAGTGGTGCAGGAATGAGTCCTAAAACTCAAAAATGAGTTAGCATTGAGATGAGTTAGCACTCCTGGTTCCCTTGTTTCGAAGTCATTGGGCTTTGGGCAAGATGCCTGACATAAAGTCTGTGGTTGGCACAAGCTTCAGAGACTTTCTCGTTTTGTTCTACAACACAAAATACACCAGTAAATACACCTCTTGTAAAATTCTGAGGATAGCTGCTAATGAGTGGCTAATGAGACTACAGAGCATCATCAAGCCGAACCCTGCCGAACAAAGCTTTACAGCCTCGTCATGGAGGCAACATTGAAGTCGTGCAAATGTGGTATAGTTCATTTATAGCACTAATGTTAGCTATTTACTTCTGGCAAATGTGCATGAAAAAAATCCCAACAGTGCTGTTCATTTGTGAAGATAATCTTGCTTAAAAACATGTAGGCTCGAGTCACTCTGGCAATCAGTAATGATGCTCATTATCCATGTCATTGGAGCCAAGCTGCAACAATCACATCGGTGTATCTGATATAGGCGGGCCAGAGGCGAGCTAAACAGATGACGACAGCACTGCGACGACGAAGTCCGGAATCAGTCAGTAAACACTGTAAGATGGCTACGGATGAACACCAGTTGTTTGAAAGGGCTTTGGCCGCTACAATGAACGAGTCAGACTTTGCTTTTTCTCTAAAAGAGGAACAGAAGATGGCGCTCAAATCTTTACTTTGCAAGAAGGACGTTTTTGCTGTTTTGCCGACCGGATACAGCAAGAGTCTAATCTACCAGTTAGCTCTGCTGGTAGCGCTCTGGATACGTCACCCGGTGTATTGTTCTGATTGGTCGTAGTGTCAATTGCGTGCAGTAATATTTTCAAATGCATGCTTGGTGCCACCCCTCGAGTTGGGCCATTTGCATTACTCATAGCCAGTAGGGATGGGGCCAATCCAATCCAGTGTCGGTTTCGGGTTCCGATCCCAACATAATTCACGGATCGGAAATTTCCGATCCACCTGTGGAAAGTTCCGATCCATGAGCCGCGTCTGTGCTTTCACGTTGTCTGCTGGAATGATATGATGATTGCTACATAGTAGTGTTGCACTGACCGCGATACTAAAACACAACGGTACATATGATACCATAATGTTGGAGTACTGTAGTACTACAGTAGCTCATGGTACCACTACTGTGGGATAAGATCAAAGTCCAATTGCAAGAGGGTGAGTGTCCATGCAGCGTCCAATAACAGGCGCACTGTCCACCTTCATGGCGTCATGACTGCCCAAAAGTACCTGAACAGCCGAGCCGTGGCAGCACACAGGTATGCGGCGTGTCAGAGGAGAAACGAGCCGTTCACATTTCTCTTTTTGTGGAAGGTAACGGTCCACAAACCTCACCACACTTTAGGGACAGTTTGTTACTTATGAAGGGACTGTCAGGGGAGGAGGGTGGCTGGTTGATTTTTATTTCATTTATTTATTCTATTTTGATCCCCCCTATGTTAATCACTTATTGATACAAATAAATGTAATCCCTGCACCACTCTATTGTAAAACAGAAGATATTGGAAGTAAATTCATCGGTTTATTTTAATTATGGATCATTACAAATACACTAGGTTTAAAAGCAGCAGATAGTCACACAGTGAGAAAAAATAAATCATGTATAGAAATCAAATATTTGCATTTTAGTCCTCTGAATAAGAATCAGCTTGAATTGTGACGCCTGGAGATTCCCATGCCTAAAATTTAGCAAAAAACAAATCAATAATCTCAGTTCTTGCAAACATACCACTCCTACACACACACTCAAATTTCACTTCCAACATCTGAAAAGCTTTGCAATTCACATTTAGTCAAAGATACTGCCTCTCATAAAATTTCAGATGTTGGCAAACTATTACATAATGTAATCTGAACCCCATTCAGATAGAATAGGTTTTTCCAGTGGGAGGCTGGCTGATGTAATCATTACTAGATTGATTTTAACCCCGCTTAATAGTCCATTACAGTAGGCCTAATGTTTATGGGCTGCAACAGTTAAGAATCTACTGTCTTTTAGCGACTGCTTCAATGCCCAGAAAAGTCATCTCAGGTTAATGTAGTGCAATGCAGGTTTATATTCTTAAAAAATCGTTAGGAAATGTACAGTGCTGTCCTTTTTTCTAGTTCTTCCAACACACAGAGACACTCCAGGCTGCCTTTGCTCATGTGTGACCTCTCCAACCCAAAGCCAGCTCATCACACCCCCAGGCCTGTGTCTGCAAACACATGGTTCTCAATAGCACATATTGTAGTTGGAGAACAGTAAGACAGAGGTTTCCATCCATGCACATTTGTGACCAGCAGCTAAGCTGGTTGTCATTTAAATGAAACACTGATGCAGCTGATATCAGGGATCCTCTTTGGGTCAAGCCGTGCACCACTTTGTGAAACCAGCACCCTAGTGTTTCATGGGAATAAAACATGCACAGCACGAGTGAGTAACATTTCTACAAGACAAACGTCAAAAAAAACGAAGAAAGAAAACTCTCATGTAGCACACCTCTTTCCACTTCAGCTGCTTGATGCTTATCTTCAGTGCCTCCAACGATTTTGGCTTTCGAGGTATCCACCGTCACTGGTCTTCTCTTCCTTGCAACTTTTAATCCATCCTCACGGCGTGTTTCTTGAATGTTTTTGGATGGATGGACGGTTACATAGTTCCCATTAGTCTCTGACTTGCCCTGCAGTATCTTTCCAGTTCCTTTAATGTGAAGTATCCGCTCATGTCCTAGTCTGTTTAAATTTTTCCCAATTTGAGCAGAAACTACTGACACATCTGTGGTGTGCTTGCCACACGAGTTCTTGTCATCTTTCCCCGGCTTACTTCGACTCTTGCCCCTGTGTTTACAAGTGATGGAGGTGTTAGAGGCATCCCTGCCTGCTATGGTGACGCTGGGAGGGTCTGGTGAGACAGAGGCAGGAGGAGAACACACTGGCACCTGCTCCTCAGTATCCACACCCTCCTTTTTGGCATCCTCGCCTAATGATTTCATTTGCTCGAGTTGAATCTTGACTTTAGCATAATGATCACTCATTATGCGAAATGCTATGAGTGACGCTGCAGGGCAGGGCACACTTGTACCACACAGTGCAATAATCCGACGCCGGTGGCAAGCTAACGTTATTCTGATATAATGTAGTACGCATTGCTAGCTTAAATGGCTAATTAAATAGTAAAAGCCATTTGCTTCTGTCGGGTCGTTTCCCAAACAGAGTGAGTGAGCAGACAGTGGAGATATACTCACAGCCTTTAACGTTACCCAGCTAGATACCGGCTGACAGCGCAGGCTAAACAAGTAACGCTAGCTAACGCCTTTTGGCCAGATGGCCACGGTCATTCAACTTCAAAAGGCTAGCGGCTCCCACAAGCTGCCGCTGACATAACGGAGCTGCTAGTGGCAGCACTTGTAGCCAGCGCTGGAGCTAGCTCCTTGAAGATAGCTAACCCTGACGCTAGCCCGTCAAACTTCATTTAGCTAACGTGCGGGTCCTTGCCGTCGGCGAAACTACGCTTTCACGCTAACTTATGGCAGACTTTACCTTACGGGTACCGTTATCTACTTTCCTAACGGTGGCCGGTGTTGTGGTGATGCGGACGGTCCTCTGTGCTCTGTGTGTTGGTTGTTACCCAGCAGTGTGTCGGCAGCAGCAGCAGCAGCAGCAGCAGCAGAAGGCAGAGCAGCTCGTTGTCCAGCCTCCATCTGGTTTGAACCCAGCTCATGCTGCCTTTTGAGCTCCTCGTAACCTCCGACTTTGGAAAGGCGCGTTGGCTCCTGGACTTACCGCACATTAACTATAAATAGAAACTGCGCTCTGGTTGTGTTTCAAATGCGTGTCATACATGTACATTTAAATGTGTTTGATTTTTACACGTCATTGTGGATTCAAACGGCCTTTATTGCAGAAAGAAAAACCTACAGCAATCATATCAGAAACTGAAATAAGCATATTGATACCACATCAGGCAAATTCCAGTATTGTGTATTTATTGATCTTTTGATTTTAGAAGAGCATCGTGAGCAATGAAATCGGGTGATCCTGTACTATTTACCTTTTCAGTAGGTTTCTGCTGAGATGTAGCTTTTGTTTCCGACAGCACTTGAAGGCAATAAGAGGATGCCATGTTTCAGCGGCCGTGTCCCCCTAACAGGGACCGTTCTTTACTTGTCAGAGGAGGGTGGTGGCTACGGTGTGACTTCGTTTTTTATTTCATTTCGACCCTCCCCAAAGCCACAAATATTTTCCCCTGAGCATAAGCATAGAAGTCATGACATCCCCTTCATCACAAAGAAGTTATTAGGTTTTTAAAACATACCATTTGATGTTTAAAAGTTGAAAGTTGTAGATGAAATGCTGGAGCTGGGAAAAAAGCATCAGGTTTTGTTCACACTAGTTAGTTGTTACAAATGGTTTATTTTAGGCCAAACTGTCAATGAGACATGGAGTAAATGATTTTAATGAATTATCAGTATCAGATTGGGTTATGTTATTTTCTAACAGAAGGATTAGTCGCACATTATGTGTCCAAGGACTGTCGGATATTTGAAAATCTAGTGTAGTTTCTGGGGTTTTTTACAGTCTCTGGCTGTGGTAAAATGTGTTATCAATACAGTGGCATGCAAAAGTTTGGTCAAAATTGTGTTTACTGTGAGTAGTTAAGTAGGTAGAAGATGAACTGATCTTCAAAAGGCATGAAGTTAAAGATGAGACATTTCTTCAATATTTTAATTTCAATCTTTTCCGGTTTCAAAATAACAAAAAAGGAAAAGGGCGTGGAGCAAAAGTTTGGGCACCCTGCATTGTCAATGCTTAATAGCGCCAACTTGGCAGGTATCCGGCTTCTTAACACTTTTTGTAACCATTTAGAGTCTTTCAGTTCTTGTTTGGGGGATTTTACTCTTCTTTGCCAAAGCCCTCTTGTTCTGTGAGATTCTTGGGTTGTCTTACATGCACTGCTCACAGTCGGGGGACTGTGAGGGCCATGGCAAACCCTTCAGCCTGTGACTCTTGAGGTAGTCCGTTGTGGATTTCGAGGTGTGTTTAGATTGTAGAAGCCATCCTCTTTTCACCTTCAGCTTTTTTACAGATGCTGTGATGTTTGCCTACAGAATTTGCCAGAATTGAATCCACTCTTCCCTCTACCTGTGAAATGTTCCCCGTGCCACTGGCTGCAACACAAGCCCGAAGCATGATCAAACCAACTCCACGTTTAACAGTGGGAAAGGTGTTCTTTTCATGAAATTCTGCATGCCAAAAAGCATCAGGCTTGTTTAGATGTTCCTTTGCAAACGTCCGACACTGAATTTTGTGGTGAGGACACAGGACAGGTTTTCCTCTGATGACTCTTCCTGCACAGTAGAACAGTTCACCACCACTCCAGAGTCTGCTAAATCTTTCTGCAGGTCTTTTGCAGTCAAACAAGGATTTTGATCTGCCTCTCTAACAATCCTACAAGCAGCTGTCTGTGAAAGTTTTCTTGGTCTTCCAGACCTCAACTTGACCTCCACAGTTCCTGTTTACTGCCATTTCTTAATCACATTACAACCTGAGGAAAAAGCTAACTGCAAACACTTTGCTATCTTCTTATAGCCTTCTCCTGCTTTGTGGGCATCAGTTATTTTAGTTTTCAGAGTGCTGGTCAGCTGTTTAGAGGAGCCCATGGCTGAGGTTTCAGGAGTCACAATATTCATAAAGCTTTGAAATTTGCGTCTACTGTCCTTTCCTAACAATGATTGTGAACAAGCCATAGTCCTAACAGGCTAATTATGGCCTGAGACCCTGCTAAAAGTTCTCTGAGAGCTCAGATGTCTTGGGGTGCCCAGACTTTTGCATGGTGCTCCTTTCCTTTATTTCACTCTAAATTTGTACAAAACAAAAACAACAACAAAAATACACAATACAAATACACAATAACACAATAAAAATACATACCATCACTGTCATATCTGTTGATCTTTATTCATTCTTCACTGACCTCTATTGCCTTTTGCAGAGAATATATTCTTGCAAAAGGAGCACAAAAGGACAGAGATCCTGAAACCATCTGCAGATGAATCTCCATCACCTGCATCAAGTGTGTCCCGCACATCCTCTGTGTCCTTCATGGTATCACCTCCCCATGAGGTGGGACAAACAGCAGTGTCTTTAGTCAGGACTCCCAGTTGTCAGGAGAGCATGGGTCTAACTGCTGAGGAAAAAAACACAAGACCATCACCACCACATGGAGAGAGAGTTGAGGCATTCTGGGTATCATCAGTCAAGAGATTCCCCTTTAAAAAGACACAAGAAGAGCAAAGACAAAAATCAAACAAAGGCCGTGGCAGTTGTGTATGTACCTGTTGTCTGCCCTTAGTCCCTGGCAGGTCCTAGATCATTTCAGATACGCGCTCCATAAGAGAGGGCCTATTAGACTAGTGCCAACGAGAACCAGGACAGGACCATAGAGCACCTTGCCTAATGGTAGAAAGTGCAATGCCTACGGAAGATGAGGTGCTGTCCCAGAGGGCACAGGCAACACAGATCTATCAGCTGTTGCTTAAGTCCTCTACACATACTTTCCCTCATCTAGCACATACTGTCCATGCTAGCGCTGGCACGATATCAGATTTTCATGGCACAATTATCATGGATCTAAAAGTTCATGATTACAACATTATGGTGGTATCTACATTAAATCAGAAGAAAGAAAATAATGCATAATGCACAATAATTCATCTTTAACTTTGTCAATTGTGCCTTTTGTCTCTTTTTTTTTCCAATGAATTACATTTAAATCGGGGTAGAGGGAGGTGGAAAGACAGACTGTAACCATAGCTGTGCTAAAAAAAAAAGAGCAATCACACTCATTGGATAGTGAAAAGGCAACCAGATGGTGTTGGGGGAGGAAGACAAAGTGAGAAAGGAAAGAAACCGAAATGAATGAAAAGGTGCTACACAATATTATCATATGTGTATTATTAACATCATGTCAGTATTTCATTTTTCAATATCACTTTACAGTGAACTTCAGTCTCACTCTGCACATTAATTAAATTAACAATTCACTGTCTCTGATACCGCATTACTCTTGTCGATATGTTCATTCATTCATTTTACGTAACCCCTTATTCTGTTGAAGGGTCGTGGAGGGCTGGAGTCTATCCCAGCTGACACTGGGTGAGAGGCGAGGTGCACTCTGGACAGGTCACCAGACTATCACAGGGCTGACACACAGAGACAGACAACCATTCATTCATTCTCTGGCCACAGCTGTCACTGGCACAGAGCAAAAAACAATCCATATTGTGAAAGTGCAATATGAAATTCTCTTACAAATAGCCCCTTTCTCAGTATATAACATGTAAGAGTATATTCAGTGGGAGTTTTCATACCAACTTGCTACAGAAAATGAAATATTCTGGTCCTCGTAGACGCAAAAGCAAGCTGGAAACAAGATGGTTTTGGTGCCGTAAATCAAATAATCATTCTTTCAAAATGAATTACCACAATAAGCTGTTCTTGTCCATCCATCCATCCATCAGTCCATCCATCTGGATCAGTAAAGCTAATTATGTTTCCACAGTACCTCAGAGAACATTTGACTGACTTCACCAATGTTTGACTCCTTCTGCACTGACTCCAGCTACAGTTCAGATGAATGCAAGTTTATTCACAGTAGTTGAGAATCAGTTGTTTGAACCAATTTCCTTTTATTGATGGATTAAAAGTTCATTCATGTTTAATCATGTCGGATCATCATTTACAACTCCAGTCTGTTCAGGCTGATTTAAATACATTATCAATATCAGATCAGTACCAGGAGGGACATTTTAGTGCTACTGTATATGCATTATTCCATTTATTATTCGTGTCTTCTGCTTCACGTGAAGATTCATTTATACACAGGAAACAACAACGTTCCACCAATATTTACAGTTGTACAAAAGCTATCACGCCATGTCGAATTTGACATTCTGCATCAGTTGGGATAGTCAAAAGAGTATACTATGAAACTATTTTAAAAACTAAGTTTACTCACAGGTTATTTTACAAATAAAGTTATAGGCAGTGCCCTGAGAATATTATGTCTAAACAGATGAATGTGCTTCTGAAAATAATGCATTGGAAAACAAAAGAATAAAAGTTTCCTCCATCTGCTGTATATTGTATATTCACAGTTTCTTGTTATTCACAGTCAATGTAGAGTGAAATACATTAATAATCACCACCCTCTAAAACATTTGGCAAAGCTTCATAAGCAAAAACTACTCCTGTTCATATAAGAATTCACTCATTATGCAGAGGAACAGGTCGAGTAATGTCAGCCTGTTTTCAAGAGTACTGAGTGTTGGAAATTTTCTTCCACAGTAATGTCTTGAGATTGTTAAGGACTAGTGAGTGGTGCACCTCCATCTGGCTTGCCAGACCGCTGAGTGTCACACAGGTGCGTAGCTGCTTTTCCAGATCCCCACGGAGGTCTGAAGGGGCTCCGAAGAGCAGAAAATCCTGCAACAGCACGCACATCTTCGCGAGATTGGGCTGTACAACCTCAGTGTTACACTGCTTCACCAGTCGATCGCAGGTGGCCGTGCAGTCCCGGCCGTAAGTACAGTCTGCGTTAGTCTCACATCGCCGCCCCCTCAAAAATCCCCGCACGACTGCCTCAGATGCCACGCTGCGCAGGTTGGCCATCTTGCAGTCGTACTTTGCATTGTAGCCCACGTGGCGAGGACTGGCATCGCATATGAGGAAACTTCCATAGGAGCCGTGGAAGACCTCTTCCACAAACTCCAGCAGGCCGATGGTGATGCGAGCCCTGCGGGGCCAGGCTGGTGCCAGCCAGTGGTTCAGGCTGGAGCTCAAGGCCTCTGGAACCAGAGCCTGCAGGTAATGAGGCACCTCTATCCTATAGAGGGAGCTGTGACCCACACGTTCTGTCACATACAAGTCTCCACAGAAGCCTAGCAGCTTGGGGGTGTGCTCCTTTTTCCTGCAGCGCCACCATCAGGAGGAACTCGTTGATCTGTAAAAGTGCCCAGATGGACTTGGCCTCTGCTAACGACACTTTGCCATCCTGGTTGACATCAGCCAGTGTAATGACCCTGTCCACCAGGGTACTCAAAGATGGCTGCTCACCAAGGTTAGCCTGCAAGAAGGAGAAATTATACAGTGACATATATATTATTATAAACATTATAATATATTATATGGTATAAATGCTGAAAAAAGACCTTGAGGAAACTGTGCAGCATCTCTTTAAATTCATCCATAGAGGTTCCTCGAGTGGGTTTATCAAATAAGCTCATCTCCTGTCGCAGCACAGAGTCTGGAGCGCCATCAATCTTCACTGGGTCCTCGATACCACACTTGATCACAACAGGTCTCTCCTTCCACAGTCCGCTGTACACCTGTGAGTAAAAAAACAAAAGCTATACAAATGAGCACTACTTAAAACTAACCTTTTCAGATGTTAGAAAAACATGCAGTTAATCTGTCACATCTTATTCTAAATGTAGTCAAAACAGTTTGCCTGTGTTCCTAACATCTGACATATGTATTTTCTATATATTTCTTGATAAGCCCTACACTTGAGTTTTGTTTTCCTCCAGGATGATACAGTGGGGGATGTAAGTATTCAGTAAACATATTTCCAATGCAGCATTTCACATGACATTTAGACCAGACATTGCTTGCTATTAACTCAATAAAACTACACAGATTAAAAGTTCAGTGTGTAGGATTTAGGAGAATATATATTGACAGACATGGAATATTATATAATAAGTATGTTTCCCTGAAAATTTGTGTTTTTGTTACTATGCAATGAGCTTTTTATGTCTGCACAGGGAGCAGGTCCTCGTCTATGGAGACTGCCATGTTCCACCGCCATGTTTTTTTTTCCAGAACAGACAAACCGAACACTGGCTCTACTGTAGATGGCACTATTCACATTTTTGTGTCAGCTGCTATAGTTAGAAGCCCTTCTGCAGTGAGAGCTTGAAAAACCACTGTTTTTTAAACATGAAACTGCTTTATTTATACTGGTTTGTTTGTTTGATTTGGAGAGAAAAGACATCTGCAGATAATTTGGCTCCAGATAAAAACCTCCTGAATGTCTGGATCTCAAGTTGCAGACAAAAAAACAAGGTGAGCACACATTAGCAGGTGCCTCTGACATGCAGAACAGCACTGGAGAACTTTTGATTTGTAGCGTAAAACTGCTTTATTCAGTGTTTTTATCAGTTTAAATCCCCAGGCTTTGCTTATTTAGGAGAGGAAGACACCTCTGAGGATAATTTGGTTAGCAGGTTAGTTAACAGGTGCTGAGCTAGCAGTCCTGCAATGCACCGAGCGATGTTGAAGAAATTAGAAACATTAATTTCTGGAAGCATCTTGAAGGCGGCTTTGTAAAAAGCTTCACCAAGCATTAAAAACATCTTAGTTGGCATGTTCAATACTTTTTTCTTGTGTTATTCCACTTTATTGCACATAACTTTATTTATGGATTGAAATGGTGCAATTTTAGTTTTGTGAAGTTAAAATCAATTCCAAAGTTAATGTGAATAGCTGCATTGGAAATATGTTAAATAATAATAATTTTTACGTGTTGAATACTGATTTATCCCACTGTAATTAGCGAAAAACAAACAAAAATCTTTGTTTCAAACTAAATTGTAAATGGATGAGGCACTTCATTTCTTTTAGAAACATTCCCTAATTAAATGAGAATATGATATTATTGACATTATATTAATTGTTTTAAGGAATATGTGTGTGGGGATGATGCTGCTTTGATATTGAAAGGCCTTAAGGGTATATACTTATGTTTTAAAATAAGAAATAAAACCTGTGCCACTGTTTTGAATATTCTAAATGTAGAAAAAGCTTGTGTTTCTGGTTGTCATTGACATAAACGCAAAGTGTGCCTGGTTTGAAAGTGTTTTATTCAGCCAGAAATTCTTCAGTGTGCGTGTGTGTTTATTTTACCTGATGTGTCGAGGAGGTGGACATGCAGCGCTGCAGGGTTAAAGTTCTCTGATCACACAATGCCTTGCAGGATGAGCCTGATATTATGCCCCTTCTGTAGTGATCGCACTGCGAAAGGAAACAGGAAATGCACAAACCTTAAACAGAGGAAACATTCAGGTTGATCCCTCAAGTGTCTCATCCTCTTGCAAAACTGAATCCAACATTTAAACAAAGAGTATTTTAAGATTTCGGCGTTCATCCTTTAAATATGCACGCTTATGGTCCATTATATGTGGTCAAAAACCAGAGTATGCACTGAAGAACACAGCTTTATTTAGGTGGTTTTATACTACCATTGTCAGCAATTTAACTAGTATACAAATCCAGCAAAGCTTGACGTAGACACTGTGATTGAGTTTCGTCATCAACCAACTTAGCTTGTAAGATGATTAGCAATATACATGAATGATCCAATGGATCTGAATGCATTTAAAATATCAACACACTTGAATACACTGCTATCTGATTTCCTGTTATGTGATGCAATAATTATAGGTTTGTGAGTGCTTCCAGGGACAAAACTCCAATAGGTACAGAGTGATGCACTCAAAGAGTATCGGATAGCAATAACATCCTATTTGGAGTCTTATTTATTGATATAGAACATGTACAGCAGTCAAATTCAGGTATTAATAGCCTTTGCTTCTGTTAAAGTCCAGATGAAACAGCATTCGAGATCAACTATATTTGGTATGGTGACGTATGGCTGAGTGAGGATAAGCTGGCCGAATATAGATGGATGTATAAACAGAACTGGATACAGTTTTAGTCCTTTGAGTGTTGCTCAGTGGTGCATAAAGCCAAAAAGTTTGACTTCTCAGGTGTAAAATTAACCGCATCTTTTGCATTATTGTGCCCATAGAGCACATGCAACTTCTGGTTTAGCCCTCTGCTAACTTGGGATAAAATGATTTAAATTTGCCACTACTCTAAACTTTCTAGATCTTATCAGACCAAATAGATCAAATCTAAATAGTGGAACAAGTCCTTTTGTGAGGGTTGTGATGCTCCAAAGATATGCATTGATATGTCACTTTCCCAATGTAAGTTTATGGGATATAGTGTTTTTGGGCCCAATGGCATTATGTGACGGACCTGGAAGATGTAGTTACAAGATTTGGGCCTTGGATATAATGTTGGCAGAAATTTGATTGGCTGTGTCATAACAATCACCATGTTTACATGCACACCAGTATTTCACTATTATTCCAAATATGACAGCTCTGTGCAGCTGAAAGTTGCAGATTGATTGATGGGTGGATGTCATGATATTATAGGATGAAACTGTTTAGTACTAACTTATGAAAGCACATTCATGTTAGAAAGTGGTCATAGTCTCATGTCGGCACTGTATGGTGAATATGAAGCTATGCTAGCAGCTTAGCTCTGCATACAGACTAGACACTGAGAAGAAGTTAGCCTCTTTCCAAAAGCAACAAAATATGCCTACCAGCATCTCTAAAGTGCACAATCTAACATGTCATGTAAAAACAAACATTAGGTTAACAGCAGGTTCTGTGCCACAATTTTTCTTGGCTGGGTGCAGTGCCTTCATAGAGTCTTGTCATCACATTCATGTTGCCAGGAGGCTGCAGAATTTCAGCTAACCTACTGCTAACCATAAATAGTGACAGTGTATTGATCTTATCATCTAAAACCCGGCAATAAAGCGAATAAGTGTATTTCCATAAATGTCAAATAATTCCTTTAAGATCTTTCATGGATGTGTGGTCAGCTAAATGAATGTATTCCCATGATACCACTGTTCTTACTCATGTAGATTACCCGTTGTAGTTTGCACTGTATAAACCCTGAGGCAGTATGGAGTAGTCTAACGGCATACATCCAATGTGCACGCCTCTTTGCCATGTGAAGCCACAAAAACAGCACAGAACATGACCGTCCTGCACTATGCACGTCTGAGCTGGCACAAATCCTCACATATCTACTGACACACCAGCACACTGCTCCTCTCCTCCCAGGTAAGAGGCGTCATGTTCCTGATATGTCACCAAAATACAAAGCAGCAAATGTAAAATCAAAAACATTTGTGCACCCTGCAAAAATCCAAACTCATTAGCACTAACTCTAGTGGCATGAAGTGTCTATTTATTACATGTCTAAAACTGAGGTAGGCCTACAACAACATGTACAAACCATACACAGGCTCACACACTGATGTGCAGAGCTGGTTATTTGTTGTGATGAGGTTACATCATCGATATTTGATTGTGCATCAATTACTCTGAGTGGTTTTCCTCTTAATCGCCATTTTGTTCCTTGGTGACTCATTAAATGTCAACGCCTGCTCTGTTCTCAACAGCCATACGCTCTGCAAACAGCTGGCCACAGCAGGAGAGTAGTTACGCTATAGCGTTGAAGTATGAAGGAAGAGGCCCGAGCAGCCCCCAACTGTCCCTCCTCTTCTTCAAAAGACAGTCCTCTGTCCAGTTGTCCTGCCATGATTCCCTTTGTTTTTAATTCTTGTCATTTATTTAGGTGTCCAAACATTTCATTTCAGCCGCGGGTACATTTTTGTCATTGTTTTGCAAGTCACAAGTAAGTCGCAAGTCTTTGCGTTGAAGTCCAAAGTCAGGACAGGCAAGTCTCAAGTCAGGACTGACTAGTCCCAAGTAGAGTCACATGAGGCCATTTGATTTTAAGCTGTTAAATCTCCTGGGCAAAGATGAAAGGACAGCATTATAGGTGGGGGATAGGTGGTGTCGCAGACCTCCTCCTCTATTGAGAGATGTTTTTTTCCAGTTTCACATAGATGGCTTCTTTTACACCTCTTTCAAACCATATGTCTTCCCTGTCCAAAATGTGCACATTGCTGTCTTCAAAGGAGTGTACTTTCTCCTTGAGGTGTAAATAGACAGCTGAGTCTTGCCCTGACAAGTCAGCTCTTCTGTGTTGGGCCATGCATTTATTTAGTGGTTGTTTTGTTTCACCAATGTAGGGGTGCCCAGACTTGTACATTGGTAAAACACACCAGTTTGTCAGACTAGTTCTAGCCTAGTCAGACAAGCATGAACTGCCTCTTGGATAAGACGTGAAACATCTTCTAAGACAAAACTAAGTCCAGTTGCGTTGTGCCTTGAGAGATCTTTGGTATCATTTTTTTCAATCGGCATAAGGTCTTCGTAGTTCTCCCCTGCAACTTGACTAGATGCTGTCAGACCGGTTTGAACAAACTGGGTGTGAGGAAATAAGTGTTGACTTAGCGCAAGTGTATTCAGAAAATCGGAGAGCTGAATCGATTTGTGGCACACTTTTTAAAGAACATACTATTTAATCTTTGGGCTTGGGGGAAGGTATCAAGTTTTATCAAGTCGAAAGGCTCCAGTCCAAGTAAAATCACAAGTCATTGGTTTTAAAGGCCAAGTCAAGTTGCAGTCGAGTCTAAAGTTGAGCTGAGTCTAAAGTCATCCAATTCGTGACTTGAGTCCGACTCAAGTCCAAGTCATGTGGCTTGAGTCCACACCTCTGTTATTGTCTTATTCTATGTAGCCTGTGTTTTCTGTTTCTGCATTAGGATTATCTGCAGTGTGACAAAGCTGGAGCAACAATAAATAAGGTAGTTTAAAATCCACCCAAAGCATAGTAAAAATATTAGAAATGTGCGACATGAGTATATATAACCACAGAACATAAAACCAGTTTGTTTTTCACCCAGAAACTCATAAAACATGCAGCATTGCATTCTTTTTTTCTTGGCTCAAAACAAGTCCATTCTGTACTGATTGAATTTGTTCAAACAGGTTTTCCCCCTGCATCTCTACAACATTTAACAAACATCATATCTGTACCGCCTATTATTTTTGCTCATACTGGCCTGTAATGCACTTATTATATGGATCTTACATTTAACCATACCAGTGTGAAAGGTCCCACATAAACCAATCCAATAATAGCATATTTAATCAGTGAGGAAGTATGATTACTGTCAGAGATGGTTCCTTATTTTTTGCACTGGGGATTTGCATTCAATTTCGTTGTACGTGTCCATTGACAATGAAGATATTGTATTCTATTGCAATATGCAGAATGTGTTGACATGATGCCTCCTGGCGACATCCTGACCAACATCACACTGATAAAGTAAGGACACAGGCTGTCACTGCATTGAGAGAACATACTTACAATGACCATGTGGCACACATGCCCGCGGCAGAGTTCAGAGTAAGACGCATACTGCATGTAGATGACCCAGCTGGCGATGAGGATGCCCAGCCATGCCAGGAGAAGGTACTTCACCTTAATGGCTGGGAGACGACTCTTTGGAGGGAAGAAGAAAGAGACATGACAGCTGATCATAAAATTGGCCATCACCACAATGATTTAAAGACCAGCTGTGCACCTGACTTCAGGGTGAAACCAAAATATCTGATATGTAGTGGTGAAATAGGCATTCTTAAAGGTCCAGTGTGTAGGATTGATGGAGGGTATATTGGCAGAAATGGAATATAATATCATAAGCATGTTTTCTTCAGTGTATAATCACCTGAAAATAAGACTAGTTGTGTTTATGTGACCTGAATGAATGAACCTTTTATCTACAAAAGGAGCAGGTCCTCATCCATGGAGTCCGCCATGTTCAAAAGTCTTTTTTTTTTAATGTGTAAAGTATTTTATTTGGTGTTTTTACTTATCTAAATCACCTGGTTGTTTTGGAGAAGAAGATGCCTCTGTGGATAATTCAGCTTACAGTAAAGATTAAAAGTCTGTATCTTAAGTTATCAGGGAAAAAAACTGAGCACATATTTACAAGTGCTGGACCATCTGCAACATTCCAAACAGTGTAGGAGAAACACTGATTTGTAATGTGAAACTGATTTTCAGGGATTTCACCAGTTTTAATCACTTGGTCTGTCTGTTTCAGAGAGCAAGAGACCTCTGAGGATAACTTGGCTCCTGGTAAAAGCCTCCTGAACAATGAACACTTTAGGAATTCTAACTGGGAAAGGTTTCCGTTGGTTGTAGTCCGCAATGCTCACCGTTAGATGCCACTAAATCCCCCTAAATCTTACACACTGTTCCTTTAAGCAAAAGTAGCAGCACATTAAAAATATCCCATTACAAGTAAAAGCCGTGCTTTCAAAATCCCTCTAACAAAAAAAATAGCCTTCAGCAAAATGTACTTACATACAAAAGTAAAAGTACTCCTGCTGTAAAAAATAGCCCCTGTGTCTGATATATTACCATCATTATACTGATAGTACTGATGCAGAGTATGTCAGTGTTACAGCTGGTCCTGATGGAGCTAGTTTCAACCACTTTGTAACAAAGTATAGTCCAGTGTTTTTTTTTACATGGGCGTCAGCTGGCCCTCCTGAGGGTGGAAAGATAGAGTACATAAATCTAAGGGAGTCTGAGATTTTAAATGGGGTATCATAGAAGGGCAAAAACAAAGCTCTGTTACACATATTTTATTGTTTTGGAATTTTCTCTAATCTTTGCTTAAAAAATGGCAAATTTTATCTCTAAATGAAATCATGTAAGAAGTTTAGAGGAAGAATGCCTCTTGTTAAACTGCTAGGCATATGATACATGACAAACTCCAAAAAGATACAGATTTGTTGTTGTTGTTGTTATAAGGGGTCAAAAAAACTACAAAAAGTTGGAAACCACTGATTTAATTTTCTAAAATGCACTGTATTTTATTTGGATTTCTTCATGTTTTTTTATGAAAAACATCTGAAATGCATGAGTACATCGTAAGACAACGGGCCCCTGGGCACGGATATGCAAATGGCCCCACTACCTCTTCTACACTGCAGCAAGACACACACACTACCTTGTGGTTTTGCATCTTTTTCTGTTGTTGTCTTTGGTCTTCCTTTAGTTGTTATACAGCTTTTTGTGATGCTGTGTCTCTCTGAGGTAATTTTGTCTTTTTAGTCATTTTGTGTCATTGTGGTAATGTTGCTCAGTTTTTGTAGTTATTCCGTGTCTCTTCGCAGTTCTTTTGCATCTCTTTGTAGTGTTCTTATGTCTCTCTGATTATTTTTGAGTCTCTTCCTGGTGGGTAATTTGAGAGACACTTTGCAAATGAATGGCAGGGGCCTCCTTACACTTTGGCCCCTGGGCCTGTGCCCTGTGGGCCTATTCAGTAATCCACTGATGCTGAAAAGTAACCCCAGCTTTAAAATAAATGGAGGGTCCACAGTAATAACTGCCTGTAAAATTCAGTGAAGTGGAGGCATAATGTAGCTTAAAATGGACATATTCAAACAAAGGAGCACCTGGATAAACGCACTGAGGCCAAACAACAATAAATGAATGAACAGCTGGCCACTTGACCTCAGGACAGGATCTATATTGTCTTGGTATAGTTTGTCACGCATGCAGGTAATTTGCTGTGTGGACCCTATTGTAACAACCAAGGCGGACTGAAATGATGCTGTCCATACATACCTGCAGACCTTTGGACAGAGGGCAGAACAGCACCATATGGACCAGTCTCCGCACAGCCCTCGGCATTGTGAGCGACTCTGGAGGAGGAGGCAGCGCAGCGAGAAACCAGGGATCCCTATCTGCTCACATCGTTACGGCAAACCTACGCCATGAGTCGCAAATAACCAAAACCCGCGTCTAATTATTGCGCGCAGCAGCCATAATAATCCCCTCAGCTTGTCTTCTGCTGCAGCAACGACACGGAGCTGACACAACAAGAGACGTGACCCGATGGTGTCGTGATCCTATTTTTCAACACAAATCATCCGCCGGAGACAAAAATGATCAGAAGTGCGTCCTTGAAATTGAGCAATTTCACATTTCAGCTCCATATGGGCCAGAAAATCTCCGCTCCAGCCCCGGATTAAAGAGCTCCCTCTCTGGACGCAGCCGCCATCACCAGCATATGCGATTAATACAAAAGCATCTTCTTGTGTTATCCCATCAGATTAAACTGGACAAAAATGTGACACGCAAATAAGCAGCGGGTCTCCCGATGAGCACACAGCCTCTGTTTCCCAGCGACTCACCACTGCGCTCCTTTAAAGGGAAAGATGCGGGAGCTCAGCTGTGAGATGTTTTTATACCTCCGACATAAATCTCGCCTGTTTCCTGTCATTCTCCCTGAGAGGACACACCACCAGTCAACACACAGCCTGCTACATGGCTATGACACTCACCTCTTAAAGTCAGAGCTGTGGAAAGGATAAACATGTGACACCAAGACAGTGATTATGATATATTTTGGGGGACACATGGGAACACACCCCCTCATTATACTGATACAAAAATATTTATTTACATTTGTTGTCTGAAATAATCAGTTGCAAATATGACCATAAAGCCAGGGGCGCTGTAGAGGGGGGACGATCACTCAGGGCCCCACAAAAAGCCTGGGATAAAAAGTTTAATGCCACAACTGAATTAAAACTGGCTCCAAAAATTAGTTGAAAGACTGAACTTTATATTAAAAACAGTGGAAGCTCTCTGAGGGCGATCTCACCCCTTAATTTGGGAAAGATGAGCCCCGTCTCACTCCGAAATTGTCGAAATCCGGCGCTTGGGCAGGAACTTGCAGCATTAGAAACCAATAAAAAGGTGGCACGACACGCGGCTGGTTGCTGCTATAGTTTATGGCGCCAGGCAGCATCAGGGGGAGACATGGTGGGACAAGGACGAAAGTTAATGCAGCAAAAGTCCAACCGGGGCAGGCAGGAGGGGTGGTGGATGTGTCTGACATTCACCTGAGAGAGCCATGTTTGCGTCCGTAAAATAAAGCCAAACCCTATCCCATTTTCCTACATCTAACCACATGCTTTTGCTGCCTAAACCCAACCATGTGTGTTTCATTCACGGTGTTGTACCAACGTAATGCATTTATTTGAAAGGAACTGTATACGGCAGTAGCTCAGTCCATAGGGACTTGAGCTGGGAACCAGCGGGTCGCCTGATCAAGTCCCCATTCGGACCAAAATTTGGAGCGTGGACTGGTAGCTGGAGAGCTGCCAGTTCACCTCCTGGGCACTGCCGACCTGCAAGGCACCGAACCCCCCAACCGCTTGGAGCAGCCCAATCTGACATCTCTCCACTAAGGGCAGTTTGTATGTGTGTTCGGACCTGTGTGTAATTGACAAAGAGAGTGAAAAATTGAATTTCCCCTCGGGGATTAATAAAGTATATAAAATTAAATTAAAAAAATTCTAATGTAAATGTTAAATTTCCTGTGAAAACATAATTGAATTTTGAAAGAAAACGATGCATGTAACAGGCAGAACTTGACACAGTGTCCCTGAACATCAACAACCAACACACCCAGGGCACCTTGCACGCTGTGTGGTGGACGCGGAAAGTCCATGACCAAACGTCAATATGTGACAAGGTCAGAGTGAGAATGTGTTGGAAAGATAGCTTGTCGATTCTTTGCACTTCACACCTCGAACAAACTGCAGTGTGCTTTGAAGCCTGATACTCTGGTTCCTTATATCATATTGTACTGCATTGTTTTGTATTGTATTATTAAACATATTTTGTGCTTTTTAAAATGGGTTGTTTTATATCATTATTTATGTACTAAGGTCTTTCTTGAAAATGAGATCTTGATCTCAACAAGACTTCCCTGATAAAATAAAGGTTTATTATTATTAAAGTCACAAAATGGTTCAGTCTCCCAGCTGGCACCTGACATCAATAAGACATCAGAAGGACGTTTCAAGACTCTTACATCAGACAGACGGTACATTTTGGTTGGAATAAAATACTGGCTGACAGGGCCGCCCCTCCCTAAACGCAGAACACGCGCTGTGCGTAGGGCCTCATCTTCCATGGGGGGCCACACTTTGCGCGAGGGGACGCAATGGATGCGCAATGGATGCTCACATGCGCCACCGTGAGGTGTGCGTAGAATCAGCTCAAGGAAGGAGAGAAGAGACCTGACCGCCCATGCGTCGCTGCAATGACTGACAGCACTCGACATCTGAACAATCAGTGCAGGCAGGCACTTGCAGAGCTGCAGCAGGTGAAGAGTTGTCGATATGTCGTCCAAAAGAGCCTCAGGAGTATGCGCGGGGACGTTCGGGCGGGCTCCACGGAGGGGGAGACCCGAGTCTCAGGGGTATGTGCGGGGCAGGGAGGTCGGATGCTCCCAGAGAGGGGAGAGGGAGAAATATAGCTAAATAAGATGAAAATAGAAAAAAATGTCTTTGTATTTTCTTTCTTTTTTCAGTGTTTAATTAAGGTGGGAGAGGCAGAGGGCTGAGGGTTAGGATCTGGATCGGACGTCTCCAGAGAGGGGAGAGGGAGAAATATAACAAAATAAGATTAAATAGGAAAAACCTGTCTCCCTCTTTTATTTTATTTTCAGTGTTTAATCAAGGGTGGGGGATTGAGGTGGTGGAAGTTACTTTCTTTTGATGAGTAATTGATGGCTATTTGTGACTCAGATTTGTTTATTTATTTATTTCAGTTTGAAGTTATTTTTATGTAATATTTATTTATTCATTTCAGGTTGAATTTTTTATTTTATTTGACTTATACAGCCAAACTACTGTATCTACAGTTCATTTGTTATTGCCAATAAAGGTTGTCAAGTTAAATGGCAAGTTGTTGTACGGTCATTTTGTACCTATGATACATTTGGGATGGGGGCCTCCAAATAAAATTTTGCTAAGGGCCCCAATTTGGTCAGGGGCAGCCCTGGAAGAGATGCTATGCACTTGAAATTTACATCTGGCTGAAAAAGTAGAAAAGAAGAAAGACATAGAGAAAAGAAAAAAAAATGCAAGAAATGAACAAGTCTGGTATTGTCGGGCTAAGTAGGCTAAGACAGAAACGTTAGCATCGACAACATTAAAAATGACATATGTTCAATCAGACAGAACTTTGCACTAGAAGACAACCTTTATGTTGTAACAAAACAATATTTAGCCAATGCATAAAGGTGATCAGTACTGTCACGAAAAAAAATAAATAATAATAATAAAATAAAAAATTAAATAACTAGTTTAAAGGTGTGAGGAATTGAACACTGTGGAGCATCAAACAAAATTAAAAATGACATATGTTCAATCAGACAGAACTTTGCACTATAAGACAACCTTTATGTTGTAACAAAACAATATTTAGCCTATGCATTAAGGTGATCAGTACTGTCAAGAAAAAAATAATAATGAAAATCAAATTTGGAAAAAAAAAAAAAAAATAGTTTAAAGGTGTTAGGAATTGAACACTGTGGAGCATCAACAAAACAATATTTTGCCGATGCATAAAGGTGATCAGTACTGTCAAGAAAAAAAATGAATAATAATAACAATAATAATAATAATAATAATAAAATAAAATAAAATTAAATAAATAGTTTAAAGGTGTTAGGAATTGAACACTGTGGAGCATCAAACAAAATTAAAAATGACATATGTTCAATCAGATAGAACTTTGCACTAGAAGTGTAACAAAACAATATTTAGCCTATGCATAAAGGTGATCAGTACTGTCAAGAAAAAAGAAAAATAATAATAATAATATAAAAATAAAAAAATAAATCAAATAACTAGTTTAAAGGTGTTAGGAATTAAACATTGTGGAGCATCAACAAAACAATATTTAGCCGATGCATAAAGGTGATCAGCACTGACAAGAAAAAAATAAATAAATAATATGAAAAAAAAAAAAATCTAATAACTAGTTTAACGGCGTTAGGAACTGAACACTGTGGAGCATCAACAAAATTAAAAATGACATATGTTCAATCAGACAGAACTAAGCACTAGCAGACAATCTTTAAGTAGTAATAAAACAATATTTAGCCGATGCATGAAGGTGATTAGTGCTGTCAAGAAAAAAAATTAAAATAATAATAATTAAAAAAGAAAATAAATAAATAAATCAAATAAATAGTTTAAAGGTGTTAGGAATTGAACACTGTGGAGCATCAACAAAACAATATTTTGCCGATGCATAAAGGTGATCATGACTGTCAAAAAATAAATAAATAAATAACTAAATAAAATAATAATAATAATTTAAAAAAAAATAAATAAATAGTTTAAAGGTGTGAGGAATTGAACACTGTGGAGCATCAACAAAACAATATTTAGCCGATGCATAAAGGTGATCAGTACTGTCAAGAAAAAAATAAAATAAAAAAAACCCCAAATCAAATAAATAATAATAATAATAATAAAAAATTCAAATAAATAGTTTAAAGTTGTGAGGAATTGAACACTGTGAATCAGTCACATCATACGAAATTATTTTTTTGACAATTTTAACATCTTTTGGAACTGTAAGGATCGCTTTCAGCGTGATGGGATTCATCCAAACATCACTGGATGCAGACTACTCGGGGCCAACCTACGTCATGCTCTTGGAATGCCATACCAAAACAAGAATGGACAGATAAGAGCCAAGGACAAGTACGGGGCACAGAGACAGACAGCCTGCATCTCTCCCCCTTCACCTGACCCTTTGCTCCACATCACCCAAGGCATTCAGGGGATGTCCCTGTCCCAGTCAGGGATCCACCAACCCCCTTCCTACCCTTCACCACAACCACCAAGGAGCCAACGTCAAGAGAAACCTTGATTTTATGTTTTTAACTTGGTTAAATGAAAACAACAGTGCAGCAGTACTTATTGAATCAGCCCCCCAAAACTTCCATTTTATCAGCTCAGTTAGAGAACTTAGGGAAGGAGGTGGAGTAGCCACTTTATTTAAGGATGTTTACCAGTGCAAACAGTTGTCATATTGGAAGTTTGAGTCTTTTGAATATGTTGCACTGCAGTTGAGATTATCCTGTCAAGCAGTATTAGTAACCATCTACAGGCCTCCAAAATATAGTGCACACTTTGTTGATGACTTTTCTAATCTATTGTCTGTTGTTTGCATTGATTTTGACTGTGTTGTTATAGTGGGTGATTTTAATATTCATATTGATAATCCCAAAGATGGCAGTGCGAAAGAACTTTTCTACATCCTGGACAACTTTGAACTTTCCCAGCATGTAACAGAGGCAACACACAATAAGGGACATATTTTAGATCTAATTATCTCCAAAGGGCTCAACATTTCTGAGGTTGCAGTGACTGATGTTGCCTTTTCTGATCATTACTGTGTTTTCTTTAAAATGGCCATCTCCGCTGTTACCAGTAAAATTTCAACAGAGGTAATCAGAAAACGCTATATCAACGAAAACACCTGTACACTGTTCACCCAGGATTTTACACCCACACCAGCTCTGCCCTCAGTCTCTGTCAATGATCTGGTTCATAGTTTCAGCTCTAAAGCTTTGAATATTATGGACAATATTGCCCCCATGAAGGTCAAAGTTGTCTCTGGTAAGAAAAAACCACCATGGAGGAACGCCACACAGGTAAAAGCTCAAAAAACAGAATGTAGAAAAGCAGAATGCAGGTGGCGAAAAACCAAACTCCAGGTTCATTATGACATCTATAAAGAAAGTCTGCGCATCTATAACTTGGAGCTAAAAAAGGCGCGGCAGTCCTTTTTCTCTGAGATTATCAACAAAAATAACAACAATTCACGGACTTTATTTACTGTTGTTGACAGACTGACAAACCCATCAGCGTCAGTCCCTCCTGAACTGCTATCCACCAAGACATGCAATGACTTTGCTTCTTTTTTCACAGACAATGTTTTAAAGATAAGACAGTCTGTAACTCCAACCCAGTGGCTATTTCACCTGTGCCACATAAGACTACTCCAGTTAATTTGGCACTTTTTCACCCATTAAATTATGCTACTTTGACAGACATAGTTAGAAACCTTAGGTCCACTACCTGCTGCCTTGACACTCTGCCAACAAGCTTTTTTTAAAGATGTTTTTAACTGCATAGCATCAGATATACTACAGATAGTCAATTGTTCTCTTCAGTCAGGCCTTTTCCCAACGGCCCTGAAGACTGCAGTCATTAAACCTCTCTTAAAAAAGCCTAATCTGGATGCTTCAGTAATAAATAACTACAGGCCCATATCAAACCTACCATTTTAGGAAAGATCATTGAAAAGGTTGTTTTTCAGCAACTTAACACCTTCTTGGAGCAAAACGATTCCTTTGATGCCTTTCAGTCTGGATTTCGAGCACATCACAGCACTGAGACTGCACTTGTTAAAGTTTTAAATGACATTCATCTGAGCAGTGATGCATCAAAGATTTCGGTTCTGGTATTACTGGACCTCAGTGCTGCATTCGACACAGTTGACCATAAGATACTGCTCGACAGACGAGAAAAGTTTGTGGGACTTTCTGGCACTGTGCTAAATTGGTTTAAATCTTATTTACAAGACAGGGATTTCTTTGTGTCACTTGGCAATTATGAATCTGTGCGAACAAAAATTACATGTGGAGTTCGTCAAGGGTCCATTCTTGGGCCTCTTCTGTTCAACATGTATATGCTCCCTCTTGCTCAGATTGACTACAGTCCCCTACATCTGCTAAGTAAGTGCATTGACGAAATCAATATGTGGATGTGCCAGAATTTTCTACAACTTTTTGGCCCAAAAGAACAAAGATCAATAGTTAGTGCTCACCTTGACGCCTTGACACTAAAACCTACAAATCAAGCCAGAAATCTTGGTGTAGTTCTGGACTCAGACCTAAATTTAAATAGTCACATTAAGACAATTACTAAATCAGCTTAATACCACCTTAAAAACACAGCTAGAATAAAAGAATTTCTGTCTAAACCAGATACAGAAAAACTTGTTCATGCTTTCATTTTCAGCAGGCTGGACTATTGTAACGGTGTCTTCACAGGCCTCAGTAAAAAAACAATCAGACAACTGCAGCTCGTCCAGAACGCTGCTGCCAGAGTCCTCACCAACACCAAGAGAGTGGAGCACATTACACCAGTGCTTAAGTCACTGCACTGGCTTCCTGTGTGTCAAAGGATAGACTTTAAAATCTTGTTACTTGCCTATAAAGCACTAAATGGTCTCGGGCCTAAATACATCTCTGATTTACTTGTACGTTATGAAGCATCCAGACCCCTCAGATCATCTGGAACAGGTTTACTCAGTGTTCCCAGGATCAAAACCAAACACGGTGAAGCAGCCTTTAGTTTCTATGCTCCCCGCCTGTGGAACAAACTTCCAGAATATCTGAGGTCGGCTGAAACTGTCAGCTCATTTAAATCAGGGCTTAAAACATTACTATTTACTGCAGCTTACCAGTGAACTAGATATATAACTTATTGTTAGGATAATCTGTAGCTATTGTTTTTATATTTGTCTGCTGTTGCTTTGGCTTTATGTTTGCTTTTTAAATACATTTTCTGCACTGTTTTTAACTATTTATTGGCTTGCTTTTAGCTTTTGTTTTTAATGATCTATTGTTCCTTTAATGTTTACGTTTACGTTAATGATGTTAACGTAAACATCAACAAAATTACATATGTTCAATCAGACAGAACGTTGCACTAGCAGACAATAATATAATAATACAATAAATAAATAATAAATAATAATAAAAACCAAATTTAAAAAAAAAATCAAATAAATAGTTTAAAGGTGTCAGGAACTGAACACAGTGGAGCATCAACAAAACAATATTTAGCCAATGCATAAAGGTGATCAGTACTGTCACACACACACACACACACACACAAAAAAAAAAAAATCAAATAAATAGTTTAACAGTGTTAGGAATTGAACACTGTGCAGCATCAACAAAACAATATTTTGCCGATGCATAAAGGTGATCAGTACTGTCACAAAAAAAAAAAAAAGTGAAATAAAAAAATAAAAAATCAAATATATAGTTTAACAGTGTTAGGAACTGAACACTGTGGAGCATCAACAAAACAATATTTTGCAGATGCATAAAGGTGATCAGTACTGTCAAGAAAAAAAACAACAACAAATCAAATAAATAGTTTAACAGTGTTAGGAATTGAACACTGTCGAGTATCAACAAAACAATATTTAGCCTATGCATAAAGGTGATCAGTACTGACACGTGTTACAGTCCGGCTTGAGGACTGCAACCAATAACGGGAGGGGAGACGAGGTTCCAATACAAAAATAACATGTTTATTGAAACATAGTAAAATAAGGTGAACGATCAGTATCAGTATCAGTAGTGTAGGTGGGTGTGGATGCATGTGTGTGAGGGTGCGAAAACAAAAAGGGAAAACCAAAGAACACAGCCGCGCCGTGGCGTCCCCTTCTGACGGCGTGGATGGAGTGAGACCAAGAGAGACCAGCGTGGGGATAAATGCGCTCCACCGGGCCCAGGTGTAGCGCATCTCCTGATGACAGTCCCACCTCTGCTGAACCTGGAACATAGAGCAGACCAACCAGCAACCTGCCCCCACACACCCCCAACATGGAGGGCGGGGCCATCACACACGAAAAAAAAAAAACCAACTAATGATAATAACAAAAAAAGGTTTTAAAAAGATCAAATGAATAGTTTAAAGGTGTTAGGATCTGAACACAGTGGAGCATCAACAAAACAATAATTAGCCGATGCATAAAGGTGATCAGTACTGTAACACAAAAAAAAAAACAAAAAACAAAAAACAAATCAAATAAATAGTTTAACAGTGTTAGGAATTGAACACTGTGGAGCATCAACAAAACAATATTTTGCCGATGCATAAAGGTGATCAGTACTGTCAAGAAAAAAAAAAAAAAAAATCAAATAAATTGTTTCAAGGTGTGAGGAACTGAACACAGCGGAGCATCAACAAAACAATATTTCGCCGATGCATAAAGGTGATCAGTACTGTCACAAAACAAAAAAAAACCAAAAACAAATCAAATACATAGTTTAACAGTGTTAGGAATTGAACACTGTCGAGCATCAACAAAACCATATTTTGCCGATGCATGAAGGTGATCAGTACTGTCACAAAACAAAACAAAAAAAAAACAAACCAAATAAATAGTTTAACAGTGTTAGGAAATGAACACTGTGGAGCATCAACAAAACAGTAATTAGCCGATACATGAAGGTGATCAGCACTGTCACAAAAAAAAAATAAAAGAAAAATCAAATAAAGGTGTGAGGAACTGAACACAGCGGAGCATCAACAAAACAATAATTAGCCGATACATAAAGGTGATCAGTACTGTCACAAAAAAAAAAAAAAAAAAAAAATCAAATAAATAGTTTAACAGTGTTAGGAAATGAACACTGTGGAGCATCAACAAAACAGTAATTAGCCGATACATAAAGGTGATCAGTACTGTCTAGGGATGTTCGATATTGGCTTTTTTACCGATATCCGATATACCGATATTGTCCAACTCTTAATTTCCGATACCGATATCAACCGATACCGATATATGCGGGCCCCCCCCCCCCTCAGAAAAAAAAAGAAAAGAAAAACTAAATCATTTTAGGCAACTAACATTACACATATTACAAACAAACAAAGATATCTCAAAAACTATACACCACATCTCTCATATTTTGACATTCTGAGTGAGAGGAGAAGTAGCTGAAGAGTTTGATGTATAATATGTGCATGCTGTGTAAAAATTGTGTCATTAAAAAAGTAAAAACCGATACCGATAATTTCCGATATTACATTTTAATGCCAATATCGGCCGATAATATCGGTAGGCCGATAATATCGGACATCTCTAGTACTGTCACACAAAAAAAACAAAAAACAAATCAAATAAATAGTTTAACAGTGTTAGGAATTGAACACTGTGGAGCATAAACAACACAATATTTTGCCGATGCATAAAGGTGATCAGTACTGTCAAACAAAAAAAATTCAAATAAAAAAATAAAAAATCAAATAAATAGTTTAACAGTGTTAGGAATTGAACACTGTGGAGCATCAACAAAACAATATTTAGCCGATACATAAAGGTGATCAGTACTGTCACAAAAAAAAATCAAAAAAAAAAAATCAAATAAATAGTTTAACAGTGTTAGGAATTGAACACTGTGGAGTATCAACAAAACAATATTTAGCCGATACATAAAGGTGATCAGTACTGTCACAAAAAAAAAAAAAAAAAAAAATCAAATAAATACTTTCAAGGTGTGAGGAAATGAACACAGCGGAGCATCAACAAAACAATAATTAGCTGATACATGAAGGTGATCAGTACTGTCACACACAAAAAAAACAAAAACAAATCAAATAAATAGTTTAACAGTGTTAGGAATTGAACACTGTGAAGCATCAACAAAACAATATTTTGCCGATGCATAAAGGTGATCAGTACTGTCACACACAAAAAAAAAACAAAAACAAATCAAATAAATAGTTTAACAGTGTTAGGAATTGAACACTGTCGAGCATCAACAAAACCATATTTTGCCGATGCATAAAGGTGATCAGTACTGTCAAGAAAAAAAAAAAAAAATCAAATAAATAGTTTCAAGGTGTGAGGAACTGAACACAGCGGAGCATCAACAAAACAATAATTAGCCGATACATAAAGGTGATCAGTACTGTCACAAAAAAAAAAAAAAAAAAATCAAATAAATAGTTTAACAGTGTTAGGAAATGAACACTGTGGAGCATCAACAAAACAATATTTCGCCGATGCATAAAGGTGATCAGTACTGTCACAAAACAAAAAAAAACCAAAAACAAATCAAATAATAGTTTAACAGTGTTAGGAATTGAACACTGTCGAGCATCAACAAAACATATTTTGCCGATGCATGAAGGTGATCAGTACTGTCACAAAACAAAACAAAAAAAAAAAAAACCAAATAAATAGTTTAACAGTGTTAGGAAATGAACACTGTGGAGCATCAACAAAACAGTAATTAGCCGATACATGAAGGTGATCAGCACTGTCACAAAAAAAAAATAAAAGAAAAATCAAATAAAGGTGTGAGGAACTGAACACAGCGGAGCATCAACAAAACAATAATTAGCCGATACATAAAGGTGATCAGTACTGTCACAAAAAAAAATCAAAAAAAAAAAATCAAATAAATAGTTTAACAGTGTTAGGAAATGAACACTGTGGAGCATCAACAAAACAGTAATTAGCCGATACATAAAGGTGATCAGTACTGTCTAGGGATGTTCGATATTGGCTTTTTTACCGATATCCGATATACCGATATTGTCCAACTCTTAATTTCCGATACCGATATCAACCGATACCGATATATGCGGGCCCCCCCCCCCCTCAGAAAAAAAAAGAAAAGAAAAACTAAATCATTTTAGGCAACTAACATTACACATATTACAAACAAACAAAGATATCTCAAAAACTATACACCACATCTCTCATATTTTGACATTCTGAGTGAGAGGAGAAGTAGCTGAAGAGTTTGATGTATAATATGTGCATGCTGTGTAAAAATTGTGTCATTAAAAAAGTAAAAACCGATACCGATAATTTCCGATATTACATTTTAATGCCAATATCGGCCGATAATATCGGTAGGGCCGATAATATCGGACATCTCTAGTACTGTCACACAAAAAAAACAAAAAACAAATCAAATAAATAGTTTAACAGTGTTAGGAATTGAACACTGTGGAGCATAAACAACACAATATTTTGCCGATGCATAAAGGTGATCAGTACTGTCAAACAAAAAAAATTCAAATAAAAAAATAAAAAATCAAATAAATAGTTTAACAGTGTTAGGAATTGAACACTGTGGAGCATCAACAAACAATATTTAGCCGATACATAAAGGTGATCAGTACTGTCACAAAAAAAAATCAAAAAAAAAAATCAAATAAATAGTTTAACAGTGTTAGGAATTGAACACTGTGGAGTATCAACAAAACAATATTTAGCCGATACAAAAGGTGATCAGTACTGTCACAAAAAAAAAAAAAAAAAAAATCAAATAAATACTTTCAAGGTGTGAGGAAATGAACACAGCGGAGCATCAACAAAACAATAATTAGCTGATACATGAAGGTGATCAGTACTGTCACACACAAAAAAAACAAAAAACAAATCAAATAAATAGTTTAACAGTGTTAGGAATTGAACACTGTGAAGCATCAACAAAACAATATTTTGCCGATGCATAAAGGTGATCAGTACTGTCACACACAAAAAAAAAACAAAAACAAATCAAATACATAGTTTAACAGTGTTAGGAATTGAACACTGTCGAGCATCAACAAAACCATATTTTGCCGATGCATAAAGGTGATCAGTACTGTCAAGAAAAAAAAAAAAAAATCAAATAAATAGTTTCAAGGTGTGAGGAACTGAACACAGCGGAGCATCAACAAAACAATAATTAGCCGATACATAAAGGTGATCAGTACTGTCACAAAAAAAAAAAAAAAAAAAATCAAATAAATAGTTTAACAGTGTTAGGAAATGAACACTGTGGAGCATCAACAAAACAATATTTCGCCGATGCATAAAGGTGATCAGCACTGTCACACAAAAAAAAAAACCAACAAATCAAATAAATAGTTTAACAGTGTTAGGAATTGAACACTGTGGAGCATCAACAAAACAATATTTTGCAGATACATAAAGGTGATCAGTACTGTCACAAAAAAAAAAGAAAACAAAAAATCAAATAAATAGTTTAACAGTGTTAGGAATTGAACACTGTGGAGCATCAACAAAACAATATTTTGCAGATGCATAAAGGTGATCAGTACTGTCACAAAAAAAAAAATGAAATAAAAAAAATAAAAAATCAAATATATAGTTTAACAGTGTTAGGAATTGAACACTGTGGAGCATCAACAAAACAATATTTAGCCGATGCATAAAGGTGATCAGTACTGTCAAGAAAAAAAAAAAAAATCAAATACATAGTTTCAAGGTGTGAGGAACTGAACACAGCGGAGCATCAACAAAACAATAATTAGCCGATACATGAAGGTGATCAGTACTGTCACACACACAAAAAAACAAAACAAATCAAATAAATAGTTTAACAGTGTTAGGAATTGAACACTGTGGAGCATCAACAAAACAATATTTTGCTGATGCATGAAGGTGATCAGTACTGTCATACAAAAAAACAAAAAAACAAATCAAATACATAGTTTAACAGTGTTAGGAATTGAACACTGTGGAGCATCAACAACACAATATTTTGCCAATGCACAAAGGTGATCATACTGTCAAACAAAAAAAATTCAAATAAAAAAATAAAAAAAATCAAATAAATAGTTGAACAGTGTTAGGAATTGAACACTGTGGAGCATCAACAACACAATATTTTGCCAATGCACAAAGGTGATCAGTACTGTCAAACAAAAAAAATTCAAATAAAAAAATAAAAAATCAAATAAATAGTTGAACAGTGTTAGGAATTGAACACTGTGGAGCATCAACAAAACAATATTTTGCCGATACATAAAGGTGATCAGTACTGTCAAAAAAAATAATAATAATGAAATTAAAAAAAAAAATTAAAAAAAATAAAATAAAGGTGTGAGGAACTGAACACAGCGGAGCATCAACAAAACAATAATTAGCCGATACATAAAGGTGATCAGTACTGTCACAAAAAAAAAAAAAAAAACAACAAACCAAATAAATCATTTAACAGTGTGAGGAATTGAACACTGTCAAGCATCAACAAAACAATATTTTGCCGATACATAAAGGTGATCAGTACTGTCAAGAAAAAAAAAAAAAAAAAAAAAAAATCAAATAAATAGTTTAACAATGTTAGGAATTGAACACTGTGGAGCATCAACAAAACAATATTTTGCCGATGCATAAAGGTGATCAGTACTATCACAACAAAAAAAAAAAAAATTAAAAAAAATTAAAAATCAATTAAATAGTTTGACAGTGTTCAGAAATGAACACTGTGGAGCATCAACAAAACAATATTTTGCCGATGCATAAAGGTGATCAGTACTGTCACAAAAAAAAACAAAAAAAAAAACAAACCAAATAAATCATTTAACAGTGTTAGGAATTGAACACTGTCAAGCATCAACAAAACAATATTTTGCTGATGCATGAAGGTGATCAGTACTGTCAAGAAAAAAAAATAAATTAAAAAAATAAAAAATCAAATAAATAGTTTAACAGTGTTAGGAATTGAACACTGTGGAGCATCAACAAAACAATATTTTGCCGATGCATGAAGGTGATCAGTACTGTCCCAAAAAAAAATCAAATAAAAAAATAAAAAATCAAATAAATAGTTTAACAGTGTTAGGAATTGAACACTGTGGAGCATCAACAAAACAATATTTTGCCGATGCATAAAGGTGATCAGTACTGTCACAAAAAAAAACAAAAAAAAAAAACAAACCAAATAAATCATTTAACAGTGTTAGGAATTGAACACTGTCAAGCATCAACAAAACAATATTTTGCTGATGCATGAAGGTGATCAGTACTGTCAAGAAAAAAAAATAAATTAAAAAAATAAAAAATCAAATAAATAGTTTAACAGTGTTAGGAATTGAACACTGTGGAGCATCAACAAAACAATATTTTGCCGATGCATAAAGGTGATCAGTACTGTCACAAAAAAAAAAAATAAATAAAATAAAATAAATACTTTAACAATGTTAGGAATTGAACACTGTGGAGCATGAACAAAAACATATTTTGTCGATGCATAAAGGTGATCAGTACTGTCAAGAAAAAAAAAAAAAATAAATAAAATAAATAGTTTCAAGGTGTGAGGAACTGAACACAGCAGAGCATCAACAAAACAATAATTAGCCGATACATGAAGGTGATCAGTACTGTCACACACAAAAAAACCCAAAACAAATCAAATAAATAGTTTAACAGTGTTAGGAATTGAACACTGTGGAGCATCAACAAAACAATATTTTGCCGATGCATAAAGGTGATCAGTACTGTCACGCAAAAAAACAAAAAAATCAAATAAAGGTGTGAGGAACTGAACACAGCGGAGCATCAACAAAACAATAATTAGCCGATACATAAAGGTGATCAGTACTGTCAAGAAAAAAAATAAAAAAATAAAAAATCAAATTAATAGTTTAACAGTGTTAGGAATTGAACACTGTGGAGCATCAACAAAACAATATTTTGCCGATGCATAAAGGTGATCAGTACTGTCACAAAAAAAAAAAAATCAAATAAAGATGTGAGGAATTGAACACTGTCGAGCATCAACAAAACAATATTTTGCCGATGCATAAAGGTGATCAGTACTGTCACACACAAAAAAAAAGGAAAACAAATCAAATAAATAGTTTAACAGTGTTAGGAATTGAACACTGTCGAGCATCAACAAAACAATATTCTGCTGATGCATAAAGGTGATCAGTACTGTCATAAAAAGAAAATAAAAAAAAAAAAAATCAAAAATCAAATAAATAGTTTAACAGTGTTAGGAATTGAACACTGTGGAGCATCAACAAAAGAATATTTTGCCGATACATAAAGGTGATTAGTACTGTCAAGAAAAAAAAAAATTAAAAAAAATCAAATAAATAGTTTCAAGGTGTGAGGAACTGAACACAGCAGAGCATCAACAAAACAATAATTAGCCGAAACATAAAGGTGATCAGTACTGTCACAAAAAAAAAAAAAAAAAAATTAAAAAAATCAAAAATCAAATAAATAGTTTAACAGTGTTAGGAATTGAACACTGTGGAGCATCAACAAAAGAATATTTTGCCGATGCATGAAGGTGATCAGTTCTGTCAAGAAAAAAAAAAAAAAAAATCAAATAAATAGTTTCAAGGTGTGAGGAACTGAACACAGCGGAGCATCAACAAAACAATAATTAGCCGACACATAAAAGTGATCAGTACTGTCACAAAAAATAATAAATAAAAAAATAAAAAATCAAATGAATAGTTTAACAGTGTTAGGAATTGAACACAGCGGAGCATCAACAAAACAATATTTTGCCGATGCACATAGGTGATCAGTACTGTCAAGAAAAAAATAAATGAATACAAAAAATAAATAAATAAATAATAATAATAATGAAAAAAAAAAAAAAAAATCAAAGAAATAGTTTCAAGGTGTGAGGAACTGAACACAGCGGAGCATCAAGAAAACAATAATTAGCCGATACATGAAGGTGATCAGTACTGTCACACAAAAAAAACAACAAATCAAACAAATAGTTTAACAGTGTTAGGAATAAAACACTGTGGAGCATCAACAAAACAATATTTTGCCGATACATAAAGGTGACCAGTACTATCAAGCAAAAAAAATAAAATAAAATAAAATTAAAAAAAATTTAAATAAATAGTTTAAAGGTATCATGGATTGGATACCGAGGAGCATCAACAAAACAAAATTTAGCCTATGTATAAAGGTGATCAGTACTGGCAAGGGGAAAAAAGAAAAAAATAAATAAAATTTAAAAAAAAATCAAATAAATAGTTTAACGGTGTTAGGAATTGAACACTGTGGAGCATCAACAAAACAATGTTTAGCCTATGGAGAAAGGTGATCAGTACTGTTAAATCAAAAATATATCATACCACAGTAGTAATTGTAGTATCTCTTTCTCACGAGGCAGCCACAACCAAAATCGATCACTCGGACGCGTGGGACAGTGGCTCCAGTTTCCACAAGGACATTTTGCAACTTGATGTCCCTGTGAAAGACGCCGTTTGAGTGCATCTCAATGGCTGCATCTATCATCTGCCTCAGGATGATCTGTGATGGAGGGAGAGAGTGAAACAGACGAGTGAATGGAGTGGGGTTGAAGTTAAATGTTCACGTGAGCAAAATTTGTTAGCTTAGTGGGCTAAGAATGTGTGCATATACACCCCGAACACCATAGTGTGTTTTTACACCTCAGTGTCGATACAGATTAAACAAACAAGATAGAAATATTAATGAGTGATCACTACACAATGTAAATTATGGCAATAATAAATAATAAAGGGACTGCAGCCTAACTCTTCATCCTTCACCTAGCTTCAGTACCTTAGCCTCGTGTTCTTGCAGGTAGCCTCCCTTGGCCCTGCGGTACTTCTGGAGATCCATGGAGGGGACTGGTCTTTCCATAACCAGGATTAGCTGGATGATAGTGCTTAGGACACCAGATTGAATCACTCACCACTTCTGTGTAGTGGACCTTTTCTTTCTTAATGTGTTTGATGGCCACCTGAAAGACAGAAACACAAGTGTTTGGCACTTTCCAAGAAGACACTTAAAAAACATTTGTTTTTACGAGAGAGAGAGAGAGAGAGAAGGATAATGTGTGAGACTTAGTGGTGCCATGTCATCTTGTCTGCAGCCCTCATAAACTGCTCCAAATCCACCTGCACCAAGCTGGGAAAGCTCGTAGTAGCTGCCTTCAAATTCAGCTGCACACAGACACAGAGAGATGATGTGTATTTGTATTACTGTAACTTTAGAGGGATGCCTATTGAGTGGAAATATGCTCATCTGCTTTCATGCCAAGACTCAGATGTGCCAATTTTACCCTTCAGATTTTGGATGCACTAAACAAACAAGGTGTAACTTTTTAAAATGTGAGCTTTAGAGATGCTGATAGATGGATTTTGTTTACTGCAGACAGAGCTAGACTTGCTATTTTCATTGTTTGTGCTAAGCTAAGCTATCAGACTTCTGGCTGTAGTTTCATATTTTGGGTACAAACATGAGTGGTATTACTCTTTTCATCTAACTCCTGGCAACAAAGCAAATGAGCATATTCTTCAGAATTTTGTACCATGAATCAAGTGCAACCTAACTTTCTTTCACACTATCAGCTTACCTCGGTTGGTTTTGACTGTGAAGGACAAGTCGTATGTTTCCTCCTCATCTGACAATGAGGATGAACATGTGCTGGTCCTTGGGCTGAGGTCAAAGCTCTTCTTTGAGGCTCTGTCTGCGTCATCGTGTGCCTTTCTTTCACTCTGCCTCACTTTGACACCCTCAGACACCACACTGCTGGGCTCAGTGATGCTGACGTGATCGCTACCACTGATCTCTTTGTTGGGGCGCTCTTCATCAACCTCCTGAGCCTTCTGCTTGCTCCTCCTCACATTTGCACCTTCATATATAGTGAAGTGCAGGGTGTGGGTACTGTCGTCAGTCTTGACTTGGGCCCTTCATCGGCACTGCACTTCCTTTGGGCAACCGCTCTTTGACTTCTTCCACAGTGTTGTGTCTGGAGTCATTATCTAAAATCAAAGGAAAAACAAAGTGGAACACCAATTAGTTGATGGCATTTAGTGGTGTTGTGTCAATAATTCTAACAAATGGCCTTTGTATTAACTCCCAGGCACTAAATTGTTGGTTCTCAAGCCCCCCACCCCTTTCCCAATGTGTCACAACATATTACAATTGTGCTTTTCCTCTCACATGCTCACATATGTGTGACTGCACGCAAGTCACCATCACCTGCCGAGGCCATGTACTGAATGTGGGCAGTGCCTGACATGGCCCTAAAAGCTAGTTTGCTAATAAACACAGTGAAATATGATGTTATTGAAACATTTTACGTCTTCTTACGTTACATGCCTGTCTCCTGACTCACTGCCAACCAGGCAGCATCTGTCATGTTGGACTGCTTGTATTTGTCACGACCAGTATCATAATAGCCTATTGGCTGGTTAGACATGGCAATCAATAAATGTCTCTTCCACATGTACATCTTTGCTAGTGGTTGAAGCTGCAGCTTTGCAGGTCACAGTTCAACAAAGTTGAACTCCATGCAATCTGAATATTCAAATTTGCTTTGCCACCGGAAGCAAATGGGTTTTTTTGCCCCTTTGTCTCAAACTGAATTGCAGTGAACAGACAGTGGATATTTGCTGGTGTTAATTTTGACAATGTGTGCTCGAGCCCTAAATCTTAATCTACTCTATGTTCCTTTCTGATATATTTGATAGTTTACCTTTCCAGCTTTTTAAAATTTATTTGCTTGATACAGCAGAAAATCACAAAAAATGCATATACAGATAAATAAAAGCACACGTAGAATGTTAGGACAGTTCCAGCAGAGCCCTTGACTAGGAGGCATCTGGTTTTTAAAGTGCAGAATAAATATGAAAAATAGATATAAATTTAAAAAAAAAAGAATAAAAATAGGAATGTGATCCAACCATGCATGAGAGGGGCGGAGCTGACAACAGGTGGCTCGTCATTGATTATCTGAGCCAGGGATGAAGCTGTAGCTGCTCTAATGTGGCGCGCATCTCAGGGTCATTTTGGAGACACATCTGCAAGAAACATCTGCAGCCTTGGGAGCAAGACAGAGAGAGAGAGAGAGAGAGAGAGAGAGAGAGAGAGAGAGAGAGAATTAGGGAGATCAGTGGTTTCAGTGGCAGCAAGGTGATCCACTGTAAAATAAAAAATCCTCCCAAAGATTTGTGTATGTTGACTTATTTCATGTCACCAAATTCTAATCAGTTCATTCTTGTGTCCAAGTGGACATTTTTGCCAAATTTGGAAAAAAAGAAAAGTCCCTCAAAGTTTAACAAAATCTTCAGAAAGACATTTCTGCCAAATTGAAAGAAATTCCTTGAGAGTGTTCCTGACATATCGAGTTCACAAGAATGGGATGGATGTATGGATGTACAGACATACGGCTGTATGAACAGACAACCCAAAAACATAATGTCTCCAGCAACGGCTTTCGCTGGCATGAAGGTATAAAAACACTGTAGTGTATTGTAATATTAAATATCATCTTCTGTAATTTCAATTAAGTGACCCTTGCAAAGTGTGTGTGTGTGTGTGGTGTGTGTGTGTGTGTGTGTGTGTGTGTGTGTGTGTGTGTGTGAGTGTCTTACCTCTGGACAGAGTCCTGTTGAATTTAAGCCCCTCCTTGCAGTAAACGTGAGTGTTAAATTTATGTTTATGGTCGAGCAGGTCCCATAACAGCGCTCCAAGCTGCCACACTGTTGTGGGAATGGCCTCATATTCTCGGACCAGAAACCATTCTGGAGGGGCTTTTGAGAAGGTACCTAAAATACACAATGTAAGACACAAAGACAGAGGGACACAGTCAGAGACAATCAACCATAGGGCAAGACATAGAAATAAAATATCAGGAGAGGCCAGATATCATACCACAATAGTAATTGTAGAATCTCTTTCTCACGAGGCAGCCACAACCAAAATCGATCACTCGGACGCGTGGGACAGTGGGTCCAGTTAACACAAGGACGCTTTGATGTCCCTGTGAAAGACGCCGTTTGAGTGCATCTCAATGGCTGCATCTACCATCTGCCTCAGGATGATCTGTGATGGAGGGAGAGAGTGAAACAGACGAGTGAATGGAGTGGGGTTGAAGTTAAACGTTCACGTCAGCAAAATTTATTAGCTTCGTGGGCTAAGAAACAGCCCTGTGCATATACACCCTGAACACCATAGTGTGTTTTTACACCTCAGTGTCGATACAGATTAAACAAACAAGATAGACGTATTAATGAGTGATCACTACACAATGTAAATTATGGCAATAATAAATAATAAAGGGACTGCAGCCTAACTCTTCATCCTTCACCTAGCTTCAGTACCTTAGCCTCGTGTTCTTGCAGGTAGCCTCCCTTGGCCCTGCGGTACTTCTGGAGATCCATGGAGGGGACTGGTCTTTCCATAACCAGGATTAGCTCCTCCTCCAGATCAAAACAGTCAAGAAGGGAGATGGCTGCAGTTTTCCCAGGTGAATCAGCTCCACCTGCTGCTTTCACCATGAGGGCGACTTCATCAATGACTTCAAACACCTCTCCGTCCTGGACCTGAAGCAAATACAGAAAATGTAGAATTGAAAATAATATACCAACATTTATCATTCTATCGTTTTGCATGGTCTGACCAACAGCACAACAAGTACAAACATGTTTCAGATGATAGTGCTTTGGACACCAGATTGAATCACTCACCACTTCTGTGTAGTGGACCTTTTCTTTCCTAATGTGTTTGATGGCCACCTGAAAGACAGAAACACAAGTGTTTGGCATTTTCCAAGAATACGCTTAAAAAACATTTGTTTTTACGATTGAGAGAGAGAGAGAGAGAGAGAGAGAGAGAGAGCAGGATAATGTGTGAGACTTACTGGTGCCATGTCATCTTGTCTGCAGCCCTCATAAACTGCTCCAAATCCACCTGCACCAAGCTGGGAAAGCTCGTAGTAGCTGCCTTCAAATTCAGCTGCACACAGACACAGAGAGATGATGTGTATTTGTATTACTGTAACTTTAGAGGGATGCCTATTGAGTGGAAATATGCTCATCTGCTTTCTTGCCAAGATTCTATGTGACAATTAAGTTCAGCTGTTGTCTTTATGCTAAATATGAAGCTACCGCCAGCAGTAAGCTTTCATACAATGACCGCAAAAAGGGGCATGTGCCAATTTTACCCTTCCGATTTTGGATGCACTAAACAAACAAGGTGTAACTTTTTAAAATGTGCTGATAGGTGGATTTTGTTTACTGCAGACAGAGCTAGACTTGCTATTTCCAGTCTTTGTGCTAAGCTAAGCTATCAGACTTCTGGCTGTACTTTCATATTTTGGGTACAAACATGAGTGGTATTACTCTTTTCATCTAACTCCTGGCAACAAAGCAAATGAGCATATTCTTCAAAATTTTGTACCATGAATCAGGTGCAACCTAACTTTCTTTCACACTATCAGCTTACCTCGGTTGGTTTTGACTGTGAAGGACAAGTCGTATGTTTCCTCCTCATCTGACGATGAGGATGAACATGTGCTGATCCTTAGGCTGAGGTCAGAGCTCTTCTTTGAGGCTCTGTCTGAGTCATCGTGGGCCTTTCTTTCACTCTGCCTCACTTTGACACCCTCAGACACCACACTGCTGGGCTCAGTGATGCTGACGTGATCTCTACCACTGATCTTTTTGTTGGTGCGCTCTTCATCAACCTCCGGAGCCTTCTGCTTGCTCCTCCTCACTGACTGTTGTCAGTCTTGACTTGGGCCCTTCATCGGTGCTAGTCTTCCTTTTGGTCAACCGCTCTTTGACTTCTTCCACAATGTTGTGTCTGGAGTCATTATCTAAAATCAAAGGAAAAACAAAGTGGAACACCAATTAGTTGATGGCATTTAGTGGTGTTGTGTCAATAATTGTAACAAATGGCCTTTGTAACAATTATTGATACAACAATTGTAACAAATGGCCTTTGTATTAACTCCCAGGCACTAAATTGTTGGTTCTCAAGCCCCCCACGCCTTTCCCAATGTGTCACAACATATTAGAATTGTGCTTTTCCTCTCACATGCTCACATATGTGTGACTGCACGCAAGTCACCATCACCTGCCGAGGCCTTATACTGAATGTGGGCAGTGTCTGACATGGCCCTAAAAGCTAGCTTGCTAATGAACACAGTGAAATATGATGTTATTGAAACATTTTACGTCTTCTTACGTTACATGCCTGTCTCCTGACTCACTGCCAACCAGGCAGCATCTCTCATGTTGGACTGCTTGTATTTGTCACTACCAGTATCATAATAGCCTATTGGCTGGTTAGACATGGCAATCAATAAATGTCTCTTCCACATGTACATCTTTGCTATTGGTTGAAGCTGCAACTTTGCAGGTCACAGTTCAACAAAGTTGAACTCCAAGCAATCTGAATATTCAAATTTGCTTTGCTACCAGAAGCAATTTTTTTTTTTTTGCCCCTTTGTCTCAAACTGAATTGCAGTGAACAGACAGTGAATATTTGCTGGTGTTAATTTTGCCAATGTGTGCTCGAGCCCTAAATCTTAATCTACTCTATGTTCCTTTCTGATATATTTGATAGTTTGCTTTTCTAGCTGTTTAAAATTTATTTGCTTGATCCAGCAGAAAATCACAAAAAATGCATATACAGATAAATAAAAGCACACGTAGAATGTTAGCACAGTTCCAGCAGAGCCCTTGACTAGGAGGCATCTGGTTTTTAAAGTGCAGAATAAATATGAAAAATAGATGTAAATTTAAAAAAAAAAAAAAAAAAAAAAGAATAAAAATAGGAGTTTGATCCAACCATGCATGAGAGGGGCGGAGCTGACAACAGGTGGCTCGTCGTTGATTATCTGAGCCAGGGATGAAGCTGTAGCTGCTCTAATGTGGCGCGCATCTCAGGGTCGTTTTGGAGACACATCTGCAAGAAACATCTGCAGCCTTGGGAGCAAGACAGAGAGAGAGAGAGAGAGAGAGAGAGAGAGAGAGTTAGGGATATCAGTGGTTTCAGTGGCAGCGAGGTGATCCACTGTAAAACAAAAAATCCTCCCAAAGATTTGTGTATGTTGACTTATTTCATGTCACCAAATTCTATTCAGTTCATTTTTGTGTCCAAGTGGACATTTTTGCCAAATTTTAAAAAAAAGAAAAGCCCTCTAAGTTCTCTTACGATACTGCGTTCACAAGAGGAAGACAGACGAGGTCACATTGACCTTTGACCAATGACTAACAAAATCTTCAGAGAGATGTTTCTGCCAAATTGAAAGAAATTCCTTGAGAGTGTTCCTGACATATCAAGTTCACAAGAATGGGATGGATGTTTGGATGTACAGACATATAGATGTATGAACAGACAACCCAAAAACATAATGTCTCCAGCAACGGCTTTCGCTGGCATGAAGGTATAAAAATACTGTAGTGTATTGCAGTATTAAATATCATCTTTTGTAATTTCAATTAAGTGACCCTTGCAAAGTTTATGTGTGTGTGTGTGTGTGCGTGTGTGTGTGTGTGTGTGTGTGTGTGTGTTTGTGTGTGAGTGTCTTACCTCTGGACAGAGTCCTGTTGAATTTAAGCCCCTCCTTGCAGTAAACGTGAGTGTTAAATTTATGTTTATGGTCGAGCAGGTCCCATAACAGCGCTCCAAGCTGCCACACTGTTGTGGGAATGGCCTCATATTCTCGGACCAGAAACCATTCTGGAGGGGCTTTTGAGAAGGTACCTAAAATACACAATGTAAGACACAAAGACAGAGGGACACAGTCAGAGACAATCAACCATAGGGCAAGACGTAGAAATAAAATATCAGGAGAGGCCAGATATCATACCCACAGTAGTAATTGTAGTATTTCTTTCTCACGAGGCAGCCACAACCAAAATCGATCACTCGGACGCGTGGGACAGTGGGTCCAGTTTCCACAAGGACGTTTTGCAACTTGATGTCCCTGTGAAAGACGCCGTTTGAGTGCATCTCAATGGCTGCATCTATCATCTGCCTCAGGATGATCTGTGATGGGAGGGAGAGAGTGAAACAGACGAGTGAATGGAGTGGGGTTGAAGTTAAACGTTCACGTCAGCAAAATTTATTAGCTTAGTGGGCTAAGAAATAGCCCTGTGCATATACACCCTGAACACCATAGTGTGTTTTTACACCTCAGTGTCGATACAGATTAAACAAACAAGATAGACGTATTAATGAGTGATCACTACACAATGTAAATTATGGCAATAATAAATAATAAAGGGACTGCAGCCTAACTCTTCATCCTTCACCTAGCTTCAGTACCTTAGCCTCGTGTTCTTGCAGGTAGCCTCCCTTGGCCCTGCGGTACTTCTGGAGATCCATGGAGGGGACTGGTCTTTCCATAACCAGGATTAGCTCCTCCTCCAGATCAAAACAGTCAAGAAGGGAGATGGCTGCAGTTTTCCCAGGTGAATCAGCTCCACCTGCTGCTTTCACCATGAGGGCGACTTCATCAATGACTTTAAACACCTCTCCGTCCTGGACCTAAAGCAAATACAGAAAATAAAGAAATTAAAATATACCAACATTTATCATTCTGTCATTTTGCATGGTCTGACCAACAGCACTAGAAGTACAAACATGTTTCAGATGATAGTGCTTTGGACACCAGATTGAATCACTTACCACTTCTGTGTAGTAGACATTTTCTTTCTTAATGTGTTTGATGGCCACCTGAAAGACAGAAACACAAGTGTTTGGCACTTTCCAAGAATACACTTAAAAAACATTTGTTTTTACGAGAGAGAGAGAGAGAGAGAGAGAGAGAGAGGAGAGAGAGAGAGAGAGAGAGAGAGAGAGCAGGATAATGTGTGAGACTTACTGGTGCCATGTCATCTTGTCTGCAGCCCTCATAAACTGCTCCAAATCCACCTGCACCAAGCTGGGAAAGCTCGTAGTAGCTGCCTTCAAATTCAGCTGCACACAGACACAGAGAGATGATGTGTATTTGTATTACTGTAACTTTAGAGGGATGCCTATTGAGTGGAAATATGCTCATCAGCTTTCTTGCCGAGATTCTATGTGACAATTAAGTTCAGCTGTTGTCTTTATGCTAAATATGAAGCTACCGCCAGCAGTAAGCTTTCATACAATGACCGCAAAAAGGGGCATGTGCCAATTTTACCCTTCCGATTTTGGATGCACTAAACAAACAAGGTGTAACTTTTTAAAATGTGCTGATAGGTGGATTTTGTTTACTGCAGACAGAGCTAGACTTGCTATTTCCAGTCTTTGTGCTAAGCTCAGCTATCAGACTTCTGGCTGTACTTTCATATTTTGGGTACAAACATGAGTGGTATTACTCTTTTCATCTAACTCCTGGCAACAAAGCAAATGATCATATTCTTCAGAATTTTGTACCATGAATCAAGTGCAACCTAACTTTCTTTCACACTATCAGCTTACCTCGGTTGGTTTTGACTGTGAAGGACAAGTCGTATGTTTCCTCCTCATCTGACGATGAGGATGAACATGTGCTGATCCTTAGGCTGAGGTCAGAGCTCTTCTTTGAGGCTCTGTCTGAGTCATCGTGGGCCTTTCTTTCACTCTGCCTCACTTTGACACCCTCAGACACCACACTGCTGGGCTCAGTGATGCTGACGTGATCGCCACCCCTGAAGTCTTTGTTGGTGCACTCTTCATCATCCTCCTGACTTGCACCTTCAAAGGGCAGGGTATGGGTACTATCGTCAGTCTTGACTCTCTTCTTGGAGGGCCCTTCATCGGTGCTGGCCTTTCTTTTGGTCAACCGCTCTTTGACTTCTTCCACAATGTTGTGTCTGGAGTCATTAGCTAAAATCAAAGGAAAAACAAAGTGGAACACCAATTAGTTGATGGCATTTAGTGGTGTTGTGTCAATAATTCTAACAAATGGCCTTTGTATTAACTCCCAGGCACTAAATTGTTGGTTCTCAAGCCCCCCACCCCTTTCCCAATGTGTCACAGCATATTAGAATTGTGCTTTTCCTCTCAAATGCTCACATATGTGCGACTGCACGCAAGTCGCCATCACCTGCCGAGGCCTTATACTGAATGTGGGCAGTGCCTGACATGGCCCTAAAAGTTAGCTTGCTAATGAATATATTGAAATACGATGTTATTGAAACATTTTACATCTTCTTATGTTACATGCCTGTCTCCTGACTCACTGCCAACCAGGCAGCATCTCTCATGCTTGTATTTGTCACGACCAGTATCATAATAGCCTATTGGCTGGTTAGACATGGCAATCAATAAATGTCTCTTCCACATGTACATCTTTGCTATTGATTGAGGCTGCAACTCCATGCAATCTGAATATTCAAATTTGCTTTGCTACCAGAAGCAAATGTTTTTTTTCCCCCTTTGACTCAAACTGAATTGAAGTGAACAGACGGTGAATATTTGCTGCTGTTAATTTTGCCAATATGTGCTCAAGCCCTAAATCTTAATCTACTGTGTACTTCTGATATATTTGATAGTTTACTTTTCTAGGTGTTTAAAATTTAATTTCTTGATCCAAAAGAAAATCACAAAAACTGCCCACAATTGATGGACACATACAAACTGGTGAGGTGCAATCATACACTGCCCCTTAAATGTTCACAAAACTGACAGGTTTCTCTAAATCTCATGTATTTTATCAGGATGAGAGGAAACTGACTGAGTATTTTAGTTACCAAGTCAGCGTTACTGTCCATCTCACTTTTTTGACACTAACCTTGATCCTCTCTAGAGGCCAGAGCGTGAAGGGTCTTCAACTCCTGTGCAGAATTATCAGCCATGATGGTTAAATGCCGATAAAATGAAATTATTCAAGGAATAATCCGTAACAAAGTAGTTAACAGTTGTGTAAACGAATGTTGTCTGTGTGCGTCTGTTAGACATGAACTGATCTGACATGCTGTTGTGAACTGACTAACAAATTCCATGCCAGCTGTAGTTCCAATTTCAAGCCCATTTCTAACTGAAATAATAACAGTTACCATGGCAACAATAACAAAATTAATGATAATACATTACTATATAATGCTATGACCAAACACAGTAAAGGTCCTTCTCATAGAATCATACACTGAAAGTTTGGAGAGCTGACTAAATAAGTCGACACAAAGGTGACCGCTTACCAATGTGAAATTTCACAATGACAAAAATTACAATTACAAAAATTACAAACTACTGTTTTTTCCTCAACATTTTTGTTTGTTTGTTTTGTTCGTTCGTTTTTTGTTGTATTAATGTTTGTTTGTGTTTAAATCTCTGTTACCGTGCAATAAACAGCTTGAATAAAGGGGCAGCAGGACGAAGTGCTTTTAGGGTGGCCTTTAAGACCTTTTCACATTTACAACAAGCTCAGTGAACAGAAAAATTAAGCCGTCTACAATCCAATCCAACACAATACAATAGCCCTGTGATAAATACTGTCCTTATAATGCTCATAATATTATATTGAGTTCAAACTTTGGTTTGAGACCATGTTTTATCATATCACATTTATATTCAAAGATGCATTTTGTTTTTGTACACATTCAGTTAGATATGAAAGATTATATTAAGCTCCAAAAGTCACTTTTCAAGTGTGAGAAATAAGTCATGCATAATTTTTGATCTTTAACGTAAAGGTCCAGTGTGTAGGATTTAGTTGAGGTTGCAGAACTGAAACTTCTCCCTTATGCCAAGTGTGTAATTAAATCAACTTGGCCACTTATAACAGTTCACCTAAGTAGAATAAGCCACACCAACAAAAGGAAAGGAAGAAACAAACAGATAAATATGAGTAAATACCACCTGAGTAAAAAAATAGTAGCACATTAACTTAAGAGGATGGCAGACTTCATAAAATTCATGAATTAATTCATTTATTCTCCGTAACTGCTTAGCATGTTGGGGGGGGGGGGTCACAGGGGTGCTGGAGCCTATCCCTGCTGACATTGGGTGAGAAGCGGGGTTCACACTGGACAAGTTGCCAGACTATCACAGGGCTGACACATAGAGACAGACAACCATTTACACTCACATTCACACCTACAGACAATTTAGAGTCACTAATTAACCTGCATGTCTTTGGATTACCTGGAGAAAACCCACGCTGACATGGCGAGAACATGCAAACTCTGCACAGAAGGGCTCCTCCTCCCGGTTCACACCAGGAACTCTCTTACTGTGAGGTGACAATGCTAACTGCTCCACCACTGCCACAGTAGTTGGTGATTGTTAATCCTTACGATTAAACATTCAGTGGATGCAATGTCTGTCATCAATTTTATCCATTTAACAATGGCAGAGAAAAATCCTTGAAGTGCCAATATAGCCTACCAATGCAAGACCAACATTTTCTTTGGATATACCTGGTGGAGGGAGAGACCTGTTTCCTAATTAGCACAACTTGGTTAAACTTGGAAATGAAAGTTCACCTGCTCCCTCGAAAATGTAAGTTAACTCAACTTGAGGATTACCTTTGTTTCAACTCAAAAACATGAAGTTCATAAGACTGATTTAACGACTATGTCCTAGTATTTAACATTTTTTTAAGGTGTAAATTTGATTGACCTTTTAATCACTTGTTTCAACTTGTTACTGTGAGTTAACCCAAATAATGACATGAGACGAGAGTGCTAAAAACTTTCCTTACCTCATCAAATAAATGCACATTCCTGCATTATTTCACATTGCCCAGCAGACCCAGAACACGCTGGAGGGACTACATATCCCATCTGGCCTGGGAATGCCTCAGGGTCCCCCAGGAGGAGCTGGAAAGTGTGGCTGGGGAGGGGGACGTCTGGGTGGCTTGGCTTGGCCTGCTGCGCCTGCGACCCAGCCCTGGATAAGCAGATGAAAATGGATGGATGGATGGACAATTATATGACTTGCTATTTCAAGTTAAGATGATTTAAATTGAAAAAAAAATACATTCATTAAAAACTAAAAAAAATAAAAATAAAAATGATACATGAGCTTAAACATTTCATTTGGTTTTCACACCCAAATATCTGTGTTTCCACGAATGGTACCCTCATACCTTTACATACTTCTCCATAGTCAGTATCACATACAGTAGATGTCAGTCAGCACCAACAGTTTGGAGAATTAGGCAGGAGTCCAACATGGAAGCCAAGCAATGTCGTGCTGTAATGGGGGTCAGACACAAAACATATTTTAGCCACCAAAAAAAAAAAAAAAAAAAAATCCCACCTAGAAAAATCAATATGCCATATTGAGAGTATTTTCACCACTTTACCAACCAAGCCTGTTCCAACAGGCAAGCCATTAATGTCTGCAGTTCCCATCTATGCTCTTCAAAGCCACCAGACTCTGTTAACAGCAGTCATGCAATTGCTTAACTATACATATAATTTTGTTTGCCAGTTTACCTTAGCTGTAGGTCTTGTGCAAGGTGCTCTGCCATGTTGATAGACCAAAGTAACTCTCTTTGTAACACAAATGGGGGTATCGTCAGAGTAGTCCTCCACTCGCCAAAGTGGTCTCAGTTTACTGGAGTCTTTCAAGTCATCAGACCTAAGACCATAAGAAAGGAAAGGAAAACTCTGTCAACATCTGTTTTATTTAATGAGATACAGTTTTCAATATGTTCATCTTACATCATCTTACATGACTTTATCGCAGTAACATGTATCTAGTGGGCTGAGAAAACAAATGATTATATTATTCTAGTTGTCAACCAAAAATGTAATTTATATTTTGTATTTTTTTGTCTAATAGCCTGCCAAAATTTCCTGTTATTGGTCCCAAAGTCGGAACCGTCCAAAAAATGTCTTCACCACCAAGGTTCAGTTTGATTTGTACTGAGACCACCTCTTTTTGTCAAACCAAGATTTGGCTTTTTGGTCCAGAATGTGGTCCAAGTGAGTTTTAACATTTGTAATTTTGGTTTGACTCAAACTGAAAAGTCTAAAAGTCTGGACCAAATGAGTTAGGTGTTTAAGGCCCCTTAGTTGCTTACTTTACCTATGTTAACTGTCTTTAACCTGCTGTTTGTTTGTGTGGCTTCCCAGACTTTCTTTGAGGATGACTCTGATGAAGACGGACCTCCTGCTGGTTCTCACGTGGAGGATGGAAGACGTCTAGAGTTTGCCTCAATGTTTGACACACTCCACGCCCTGGACACAAGGACCGACACTAGCCCAGATTTGATAGGGACTTTTGTGAAACAGAGAGGAAGACACTTCGACTTTATCGTGAACTTGGAAATCCAGACTAAGCTGTTAACAGTTTGGGGTTTGGCATGTCTCTCAGAAATGCTGTGGAAAACAGAACTTGTCTGCTGCAGCACACCCTCTACTGTGGTTGTGACTTGCTCCTCTACTCCATCTGATCCCCAGCTCTGGCAACACTGGAGCAAATATCTCAGTTTCTCCTTGCCTGCTGCACCTTCTCAAAGCCCTTCTGTCTTTCCTGCCCCGGGATAGCAATCACTCAGATGGGCCATGGTGCTTGGGGCTGGTGGTGGAGCTCAGTAAACGGCTGATGCCGTCGCCTCCTGCTGACCCCCACCCTGAGTCCCACCAGACTGTCACTGTCAGTTTCTTCTCATAGTTTATCCTCAGCCCTGCATATCTTGGAGCTGGTCTCTGATTGTCTTGATCGCACCTACAGCCTGCAGCAACAAAGTGTCTGGTCCTCTGCAGAGAAGGAGTCACAGCTCTGGCCTTCCGACGCACACTGTGTGCCTCTATTACAGCACGAGAAGGAACAGAAGTCCAGTTTTGTACGTCAGGCACAATCTGTTCCCCAGCGACCGTCTAGCAGGTACAGACCATCTCTCTGGCTTTTTATGTGTTTTCGATTGTCCATCATTTATTGCTGTGGATCCCAACCTAAGTCATTGCATGTCATGTTTTGCCTGGAACTGAAATTTGTCACAAAGTCCAACAAGATTGATGATTTTCCTTTTTGGCCAGATTGTATGGAGTGTGGCAGTGGGTTTATAAGATCAGCCAGCAGTATATGGAGGAACTGAAAAGCTTTCAAGGCTGTGATGGCTGGGAGGAGGAACAGCAGCAGTTGTCCATCATCATGTCCCAGATCTAAACAGCTTTGCAGGCTACAGGAAAAAGGCTAGAGGGGGGTCCTGCACTGCTGAGTTACCCGGTCTGTAGCAGAAGGATTAATTATCTAACTTTAATAATTGTACTAGCTACAGGAAGTAAACTGGGAAGTTTAAATCAAATCAAACCAAATGCAAAACAATGTATCTGTGGCTCAGATCAAAAAAAGACTGAGAGTTAAACATGAATGTATCTACTATTTCCCTCCTCTCCCCAAGGTGAACACCTTTTCCTGTTTGGCTCATGGCCATGTGGAAGCAACTCTCACTGGGTACAAGTCTGAGCACCAGCACCTTAACTGACTTTGGGGTCCCTCCAGTTTACAGTGATGGAGACACAGTGGATAATACATCTGAGGCCGTCTCTCCTTAAAAGCACAGCAGAGCCACAACAAGGTAGATGGGGTAGAATAGTTGCAATTACCATCACACTGAGGTTTCATGTATCTGTGTTGTGCCTTATTCTGTGCTCTGTGGTGTTTTTGCAGGGGCAAAAAAGCAAAGACAGCAAGAGACAGAGAACATGCAAAGAAAACTGCTGTTAAGATTGAAAGCATCATCAAGGAGGAGAGTCACCCAGACGACACCAAGGAGAATGAGCAGCCCTCCTTACCAGTGGTTGACACCTGGGAGTTTGAGCTGGAAGATGATGAGTATCTAAATTTCCTGGAGCTCTTCCTCAGCTATGTGCTAGAGAAGGACAGTGCGGAGAGACAATCCAGTTCACAACAACCATCTCTCGATGACTTAGATGTTACACCTGAAAAAGAAGGTACATCACTAAGTTAAATTGAATCATCAAAGTTGTTGTAATGCAGAGAAAGTGAATTAATGTGTTTGATATTTGTAGGCAAAAGTAGTGAGAGTGATGGCTTGGAAGTGTCATCCTCTGTTTCCAATGGGAACATCTCTGGAAACATCTGCACACCTGAAACAGTGAATATTACCTTCCAGGATTCCCATTCTTCATACATATTGTCAACTTTGTCAAAACACAAATAACTTGTTTTTGTTCTTTGCAGAGTTTAAAGCTCGCAGACCTGGACCTCTCAGAAAGTGCTGAAGACGTGTCCAGTTCCACCTCTCTGTGAGTTTTTAATGTAAACTTAATAACTTTGCATCTTTTCTCCATTAGTGTTGTAAGCTAGTCCCAAAATGATGGCAGAATTCTTTAAGACTTTTTGCCTTATTGTGTTATGTAATGTTAATAGTTGCTCTTTACTTATATTCTTCCACATTACACTATGACATTATAAAAATACAATTCAGCACATCCCTGCTGAGTTATTTCTACAAACCTGGGACCAAAACAAACAAAATCTTTATTGGCACTGTTGTTTCTTTGTTGTTTCAGTCACAGTCATTCTAAAAGCCTACAAGCCCCCCTGCACTCAGAGCCCCAAGCTCCTCCTACTGTACAGCCTGAGGCACAGGTCCATGCAGAGCCGGCTGGTTCCACTGGAGTGCTGCTCCCCGACACACTGTGGCTCCTCCAAGCGTTCAGCCACTAAGCTCCATGTCTGCTGCCCCCTGCAGATTCCACAGCTCCTAGTCAGCCATTACCTGCTCAGACTCCACTAGTGCAACAGCATCTGTGTGAGGACTTATTCAGATTGGTTCAGGTAAGAAGAGACTAACCACAAAAATGTCTGGAGTCAGGTGACTTTCAAGATTGAGTTTGATCTGAAGTGTTTTGTTTCATTGCAGAATATCAACTACATGAGTCTAATGGAGGTTTTGGGAGCTTTGTTTTCTAACCTTCAACTTGCCCAGCAGAGCTCTTCCATGGCCCAGTCTAACATCAGCACCTCACAGCCACATGTGACATCATCTTACGCGACCAATTTCATCCCTCAACCAAATGCCAACATTCCTGTGCCACCTCAGACACTAGCATTCGTGCCAAGTTCGAGATCCAACAACCTTCAGCCCCATCAGGCCCCTTTGTGTATGTTTATAGACCAGACCGCCATCCAGCGCTCAGGGAAAACCTCCCCAACAGGTGTCCAGCATCACACCACGTCCACTGCTAATAGTGCTGGTGTAAGTTATCACATGTTGCTCAAGTTTTCTGTCAAGCTGTGTCACATTTTGCCTCTATGAAAAACTATAACTAAGCTGAATACAACTTTTATTTCTTCTTCAGGAAAATGCAGCCACTTTCTGTCCAGGCAGTATCACCAGAAATCCAGTTTATGGAGAGCAGGAGGTTAATCCCACTGGCCCTCTAATGACAGCATACAAAGAGACTCTGCTCCCAGGTCTTCGGCTTGAAGTTACTTCAGCTCCGCCGTCCTCCATTGCCCCGGCGGATTGCGCCACACCATCCCCAAGGCCTCCAGGTGCTTCAAACCACAAAACCTGCAACTGTGGAATCCCATCAGTATAAGCTAAAAACTACCAAGCTGTCTCAGTGCCAAAAAGACAACTAATCTTTAATCCAACTCCAATGAACTCTCAACCCAAGAGTCAGATGTCAGACAGATCCAAGGGGGCAAAGCTTCACCCTACTTCCTCTGCTCATACACCTGCACCAATGGAGGGCCTTCGTCTGCTGCGCTTCGAGCCTGCTCCACAAAGCAACACCACGTTCCCCAAACTACCCATAGCACCTTCCTTCAGGCCCTCTTCTGTCATTGCAGCTCCGGGGGGAGAAGCACTATGATCAAGCTTCTGCATACAGAACTGGAGCACAAATGGCAAGCAGCACTTCTGTTATTTCAAGACTGTAAAGTGATGTATCATAAAATCATTGCAGTTTACAAACAGATATATCTGTCTCTGCCACAGATGTTACCCAAGGCAGCTCCTTCAAGCCAGATGGCCGTCTCATGTCCATGGAGGAGTGACAAGTTCAGTGATGGCGAGGCAGAATGCTGAAGAGGCCCGACTGCGGCTGCTCAGACTGGACCCACCTATTGAAAGCACTAGAAGAGCTACCACTCCCTCTACCTTAAACTCCAGCAAGAGGTAATCACATATAAGTGTTCATGCTATTGACTTTCTTTTTTTAAGCTGATCATTTTACTCACAATACACTGTGTGTTGTTTATAGGTGGAAGAGAAGAGAGGAGAAGCCAGAGAGTGGAAGAAAAGCAGAGGTCACATTCAGACCAGATGAGTCTATCATCCCTACACAAGACCAGAGTTGGGTATAACGCGTTACAAAGTAACGAGTACTTTGATTACTTTTTGCATTAACGAGTAACCTAACGCGTTAGTTAGCTGTTTGAGTAATCAAATACTTAAGTACATTTTCAAACAAGACATCAGTTACTTCCGTTACTTTTAGAACGCTGGTCCTTCAGCTCCGAAACCGCAACGGCTGTCATTTGGTTCTAATAACGGAGCTTGTGGCTTGCTACATGGTCGGAGAAATGCTGCTGTTGTCTACGGTGGAGTCTAAATAGGTGGAGTAGGACTCGCTGACAGACATATTTCAGATTCAGGACTTGCATTATGCCTGGTACATGCTACACGCTGGTAACGTTACTCACCAATTATCCCCGGTCGTCTTTCACGGCGTGTGTGATGTCATCGGGTTATTCTTGTCCTGTTTTTATTACTTTCACTATTATTTGAGTCACTGTCAGAACTGTGTGTGTTGTGCCAGCCGACATGTTGTTGTAGTCACCTAAAAGCGTCAGCAGATGGCAGGAGCTACATTTGAAGCGCCGTATGTAAACTGTCAAGCTACTGTATCTTCCACAGGAAGTTCTGACAGGTGTTTCAGAATAAAAGCCTATTTAGAAAATGGAGGGATTCTCTCAGCCAAGGTGCTTTTAATTTGAAACAAGTGTTGAGTTTGAAATGACGGTGCAATATGTTAACTTTACAAAGACAACAGAGCGTATAAAAAGTAAATGTATAAACACACAGAGGGATTAATAAATAACGGCCGTCTATAATGTAGTTTGTTTCAAATGAAGCTGGGAGCCTCTGCAGTTGTGGTGAGTAAAAGCCCCGCCGCTATTTGTTAATGTTATTACTTTATGTCCGACCGTGAGGATGTACCATTGTTTGCTAGCTTGATGCTTTTTAGCTAGCTTTTTAATTAGGAAGACTCAAGAGCATAGACACATATTCATAGAAGCTGCATTGACTGCCGCTGCCGATTGGAGCCAACGTCCCAACCGGCCGCCATCTTGGATGGGTCTCGCTTCGCCTCCACAGTGCATTCACTTCTATTGAGGAAGGAGCTGTTTGCCTAAATAAAATAGAATAACTCACTGAATTTTCAACTGACTTTCACGAGGTTTGGTTTGTTACCAACGGCACACATCTAGTTATGATACAGGATGCTTTCGTACATCAAAAATGCGGGATTTCATACTCTCAGCAGATAGCAACAGCATGTTATTTAGGTCACAACACAGTTCTTTTATTCACCTCAACCCCAGAGTGGGATATATGCATATACTGTATAAACACAATATACACAATACAATACAAAACATAGTATAGCATATTATGTATAGCACACCTTTGTGCACATATTCACTTTTCCACCAGCTGGGCTGCAAATATTCTGCTGCTCATCCTTCTCTATCTTTTTTCAAATGATCTTGACCACAATCCCATTTTCATAGTTATAATACCAATACCAAAATAAATTTCAGTGTTTATGTGAATATTGAAAATGTTTTTTACGACTTTTGAGGGATCACAGCAGTCAGTGTAATAAGAATAAGAAGAACTTTATTAATCCACAAAGGAAATTTCAAAGAAGACCATCTATTTAACAAAGAATTATGAAGTCTGATGGCTGTGGGTATAAAAGAGAGTGAGTGTGTGTGAGAAATAAACTCAACCAACAATCAAGCATTTTCTTTATTAAAATATATTAATAAATGTATTAATATGCTATACTATGTTTTGTATTGGTATATTGTGTTTATACAGTATGTTTACACAGTATATATATATATATATATATACTGTATATACTGTATGTGTATATATGTGTATTTATGAACATATATATGACGTATATATATATCCCACTCTGGGGTTGAGGTGAATAAAAGAACTGTGTTGTGACCTAAATAACATGCAGTTGCTATCTGCAGAAAGCATTAAAGCATGAAATCCTACATTTTTGATGGACAAAAGCATCCTGTATCATAACTACATGTGAGCCGTTTGTAACAAACCAAACCGCATGAAAATCAGTTGAAAATTCAGTGAGTTATTCTATTTTACTTGTGCATACAGCTCCTTCCTCAATAGAAGTGAATGCACTGTGGAGGCGAAGCGAGACCCATCCAAGATGGCGGCCAGCTGGGACGCGCTCAGGCAGTCAATGCGGCGTCTATGTATATATGTCTATGCAGAGTACATGGGAGGAGGTCGCATATGTGACGTCATAGCTTTTACTTGCTTCCTGCAGCTTGGCCTCCCCGCTGAAATTCCACTGTTTTATGATTAATTGATTTATGATTGAAAATGTCTGTGTGTTTTGTGCCAGGTTGCAGTCGCTCCAAGCTGCTGGAAGCGAGTGAAAGCTATGACGTCACATACGCGACCGCCTCCTCTGTAGTTTTTCTAATTACGTTTTTTCAAAAGCTTACATCTCAAGAGTTTTACCACAAAGTATGACTTTCTTGACCTTAAAAATTATGTTTTAAATTGATTAACAACATATTTGGATTGCATGTCACAACTCAAACGGGACCAAAAGATAACATTGCTCTCCTCATTCACTGCCTTTCATATTTTTTCCGATCTAAGGTCCCATGAGCTTGTGGCTCGCTACGTGGTCGGAGAAATGCTGCTGTTGTCTACAGTGGAGTCTAAATAGGTGGAGTAGGACTTGCTGACAGATATATTTCAGACTCAGGACTTGCGTTATGCCTGGTACACGCTACACGCTGGTATTCACCAATTATCCCCGGTCGTCCTTCACGGTGTGTGTGATGTCATCGAGTTATTCTTGTCCTGTTTTTATTACTTTCACTATTATTTGAGTCACTGTCAGAACTGTGTGTGTTCATGTGCCAGCCGACATGTTGTTGTAGTCACCTAAAAGCGTCAGCAGATGGCAGAAGCTACATTTGAAGCGCCATAGAGTGCCGAAGTCACGTGAAGCTCCGTGGCTTCTTTCAGACTGATAGGTTTAATGTTGTCTCCGTTATTAGAACCAAATGACAGCCGTTGCTGTTTCGGAGCTGAAGGACCAGCGTTCTAAAAGTAACGGAAGTAACTGATGTCTTGTTTGAAAATGTACTTAAGTATTTGATTACTCAAACAGCAAACTAGCGCGTTAGGTTACTCGTTACTGCAAAAAGTAATCAAAGTACTCGTTACTTTGTGGGTCATTCTACGAAACGGGTGCCATTTGGGTCCACAACGTTTGCTGAGATGCATAAGGCACAAAACATGTGCCAAGTGTGTTTCCAAAGTGTACAGCTATTAATTAAAGTGTTCTTATTAGCATGATATATGAAAAAAATAATTTTCTTAAAGAGTAACATACTATTTTTAATCGTTTTTCATTAGTACATGGTCATTTTCACATGTCCGTATGACTAACATAATCTTTGCATGTAAAATATCACCAAATAATGTTATATTTTTTATCAAAAAAATATTATTTTCAGGATTATATGAGTGTCCTTGTTTACATAAAATATATTATTCAAAATAAAAACATTATTTTTGTTAAAATGTGATTTGTCTGTGTCCCTCAGTTTGACATACCACCCGTCAGCTTACTTGTTTTGTACTGTACCATACCGTACTGTTGCTTTAAATGACATCACAAACAGTAAGTGACATCTTTTGGGCCTTTGGAGCAGGCAGGACAAGAACAGGCAAGTTTTGACATTCTTTTATATGTTTATTTCTTGTTTTTTCATGTTAGATCGGGTCCGTTCAAGCTCAACCCAACCACTCCGTCACGCAAAATAGATAGGAAAACTGATTTTTATCAACATTTTTACATTATTAATGTAAAGAAAATCATATTTCAAATTGAATGCATGTATGCTAGGTCCTAGCTTGACCACATGGAGAGCTGCGGCCATTTTAAGATTAAATTTACCACCCCGTCACATACCACCCGTCACATGTTTTATTGTGACGGGTGGTGAACTGGAGCGTATAGGTTAGAATGTGTGCTCTGTCACTCACTCACTCACCCACTCACTCACTCAGTCACTCACTCACCCACTCACTCACTCACCAGTCATCTTGCATCATTAAATAATGTATTTGTAGAATAGAATAAAATAGAAAGTTTATTTTGCCATGTATGCTTATAACTAGTATGGGTACAGGTACATTGGATTTTTGGTACCACTTGTCTTGCAGTAGTCTGGAGAGAAAACGCGTGGAATCCTGAGACAAACAGGAACTTCCACTGAACTTGAACAGCCTCTAACACCAGTAGATAATTAGCTACGTTTTTAAAACTGCCTACAAGCCTACATACACGTTTATACACCAAAATGATCACACAATTCTGCTGCTTCTTACACTGTCCATGGATAATCGTGCGATCTATACTTTTAGCTGCACACCCGTCTGAAGCTGGCTATGCTTTTCTCACAGAACGGCAGTTTCTTGGTTCCTGGTCTGTGTGTCATCATGGCAACCATAGAAATGCTATGATAGCAACGACCGGCATTATTTACAAGGGCCAATCACAATGGATATGTAATGGTCTGAAAAGTTAAGACCATTTTGATTGGTGTCTCATAATTTTCAACGTATTTTCCCAGAAGCTTTTCTCGTCAGCCATGTTGGCTGTGAGCGAAGGCTTCTGGGTACTCAGATTAGTCTTGCAGGGACTTATCAAATTTAATCAGTTCCTTTTTTCAGTTAAAGAGTTTAGGGTTCAACAAGCTGACGGTGACAATAGTAGTCAGTAGTGAGCATTCTGGTAATCTCTACCAGTGTATGAAATTCACATTATAAAAGCAGTCTGTTAATCTTCTAATCAGGCATCTAGCAGTCTGTCAGTGCAACTGATGTAACATCTACTTATAGCCTACCAGAGTGACTATGACTGTGACCATAATATAAGCAATTACTGGATATTAAGTATATAGATGTGTAACTCATTGGGCAAGGTGCAGAGAGTTCAAGTGTTTGAAATGAGTTAACAAAATGTTCTCATGTTAGATGAAGGCTAGGTCCATACCACCCATCACAGTGAACCACCTGTCACATCAGTTACACCCCGTCACAGAGTATTTTGTTTTAAAAATTATAGGAAAGGAATGACATTCTCTATAAATTAATGTTTAATAATGTTCTTTTGTGGACTAATCAAATTAATGTAGTTTTTATTTGAAATTTGAAATTAATTAGTACTTTTTGCACAAACAGTGAGGCCAATGACAGGTAAAATTCATTTCATGATTAAGAATCTAAAAATGAAAGAAACTCATTAAATTACATACTTTCTATGATGTTTTCCAAAAAAAGGACATTTTAGGAGTTGAAAAACATTATCTTTTACAATTTATTTCATGTATTACTATTCAATGGTGTACATATTGTCCGTGACGGGGTGGTACAAGAATGTCTCCGATGCCTGGAAAAAAAAGGATAATATTAATAAGTGGTTTATGCCTGAGGTGGGAAAATATGTTTTTTTGGAGGATTAACTGATCATTCATGTTGTGGATTGAAAAAAAAAAAGTTTGCTCTTGATGAAATTTTTGAAAATTGTAAAGTGGAAATGGCACCCGTTTCATAGAATGACCCTTGTAACGCATAATGATAGACTCATCTGGTCTGAATGTGACCTCTGCTTTTCTTCCACTCTCTGGCTTCTCTTCTCTTCTCTTCCACCTATAAACAACACACAGTGTATTGTGAGTAAAATGATCAGCTTAAAAAAAGAAAGTCAATAGCATGAACACTTATATGTGATTACCTCTTGCTGGAGTTTAAGGTGGGGGGAGTGGTAGCTCTTCTAGTGCTTTCAATAGGTGGGTCCACTCTGAGCAGCCGCAGTCGGGCCTCTTCAGCATTCTGCCTCGCCATCACTGAACTTGTCAACTCCTCCATGGACATGAGACGGGCCATCTGGCTTGAAGGAGCTGCCTCGGGTAACATCTGTGGCAGAGACAGATATATCTGTTTGTAAACTGCAATGATTTTATGATACATCACTTTACAGTCTTGAAATAACAGTGCTGCTTGCCATTTGTGCTCCAGGTTCTGTATGAAGCTTGATCATAGGTGCTTCTCCCCAGCTGCAATGACAGAAGAGGGCCTGAAGGAAGGTGCTATGGGTAGTTTGGGGAACGTGGTGTTGCTTTGTGGAGCAGGCTCGAAGCGCAGCAGACGAAGGCCCTCCATTGGTGCAGGTGTATGAGCAGGAGGAAGTAGGGTGAAGCTTTGCCCCCTTGGATCTGTCTGACATCTGACTCTTGGGTTGAGAGTTCATTGGAGTTGGATTAAAACTGAGTTGTCTTTTTGGCACTGAGACGGCTTGGTAGTTTTTTAGCTTATACTGATGGGATTCCACAGTTGCAGGGTTTGTGGTTTGAAGCACCTGGAGGCCTTGGGGATGGTGTGGCGCAATCCGCCGGGGCAATGGAGGACGGCGGAGCTGAAGTAACTTCAAGCCGAAGACCTGGGGAGCAGAGTCTCTTTGTATGCTGTCATTAGAGGGCCAGTGGGATTAACCTCCTGCTCTCCATAAACTGGATTTCTGGTGACACTGCCTGGACAGAAAGTGGCTGCATTTCCTGAAGAAGAAATAAAAGTTGTATTCAGCTTAGTTATAGTTTTCATAGAGGCAAAATGTGACACAGCTTGACAGAAAACTTGAGCAACATGTGATAACTTACACCAGCACTATTAGCAGTGGACGTGGTGTGATGCTGGACACCTGTTGGGGAGGTTTTCCCTGAGCGCTGGATGGCGGTCTGGTCTATAAACATACACAAAGGGGCCTGATGGGGCTGAAGGTTGTTGGATCTCGAACTTGGCACGAATGCTAGTGTCTGAGGTGGCACAGGAATGTTGGCATTTGGTTGAGGGATAAAATTGGTTGCGTAAGATGATGTCACATGTGGCTGTGAGGTGCTGATGTTAGACTGGGCCATGGAAGAGCTCTGCTGGGCAAGTTGAAGGTTAGAAAACAAAGCTCCCAAAACCTCCATTAGACTCATGTAGTTGATATTCTGCAATGAAACAAAAACACTTCAGATCAAACTCAATCTTGAAAGTCACCTGACTCCAGACATTTTTGTGGTTAGTCTCTTCTTACCTGAACCAATCTGAATAAGTCCTCACACAGACGCTGTTGCACTAGTGGAGTCTGAGCAGGTAATGGCTGACTAGGAGCTGTGGAATCTGCAGGGGGGGCAGCAGACATGGAGCTTAGTGGCTGAACGCTTGGAGGAGCCACAGGTGTGTCGGGGAGCAGCACTCCAGTGGAACCAGCCGGCCCTGCATGGACCTGTGCCTCAGGCTGTACAGTAGGAGGAGCTTGGGGCTCTGAGTGCAGGGGGGCTTGTAGGCTTTTAGAATGACTGTGACTGAAACAACAAAGAAACAACAGTGCCAATAAAGATTTTGTTTGTTTTGGTCCCAGGTTTGTAGAAATAACTCAGCAGGGATTGTGCTGAATTGTATTTTTATAATGTCATAGTGTAATGTGGAAGAATATAAGTAAAGAGCAACTATTAACATTACATAACACAATAAGGCAAAAAGTCTTAAAGAATTCTGCCATCATTTTGGCACTAGCTTACAACACTAATGGAGAAAAGATGCAAAGTTATTAAGTTTACATTAAAAACTCACAGAGAGGTGGAACTGGACACGTCTTCAGCACTTTCTGAGAGGTCCAGGTCTGCGAGCTTTAAACTCTGCAAAGAACAAAAACAAGTTATTTGTGTTTTGACAAAGTTGACAATATGTATGAAGAATGGGAATCCTGGAAGGTAATATTCACTGTTTCAGGTGTGCAGATGTTTCCAGAGATGTTCCCATTGGAAACAGAGGATGACGCTTCCAAGCCATCACTGTCACTACTTTTGCCTACAAATATCAAACACATTAATTCACTTTCTCTGCATTACAACAACTTTGATGATTCAATTTAACTTAGTGATGTACCTTCTTTTTCAGGTGTAACATCTAAGTCATCGAGAGATGGTTGTTGTGAACTGGATTGTCTCTCCGCACTGTCCTTCTCTAGCACATAGCTGAGGAAGAGCTCCAGGAAATTTAGATACTCATCATCTTCCAGCTCAAACTCCCAGGTGTCAACCACTGGTAAGGAGGGCTGCTCATTCTCCTTGGTGTCGTCTGGGTGACTCTCCTCCTTGATGATGCTTTCAATCTTAACAGCAGTTTTCTTTGCATGTTCTCTGTCTCTTGCTGTCTTTGCTTTTTTTGCCCCTGCAAAAACACCACAGAGCACAGAATAAGGCACAACACAGATACATGAAACCTCAGTGTGATGGTAATTGCAAACTATTCTACCCCATCTACCTTGTTGTGGCTCTGCTGTGCTTTTAAGGAGAGACGGCCTCAGATGTATTATCCACTGTGTCTCCATCGCTGTAAACTGGAGGACCCAAAGTCAGTTAAGGTGCTGGTGCTCAGACTTGTACCAGTGAGAGTTGCTTCCACATGGCCATGAGCCAAACAGGAAAAGGTGTTCACCTTGGGGAGAGGAGGGAAATAGTAGATACATTCATGTTTAACTCTCAGTCTTTTTTTGATCTGAGCTACAGATACATTGTTTTGCATTTGGTTTGATTTGATTTAAACTTCCCAGTTTACTTCCTGTAGCTAGTACAATTATTAAAGTTAGATAATTAATCCTTCTGCTACAGACCGGGTACTCAGCAGTGCAGGATCCTCCTCTAGCCTTTTTCCTGTAGCCTGCAAAGCTGTTTAGATCTGGGACATGATGAACAACTGCTGCTGTTCCTCCTCCCAGCCATCACAGCCTTGAAAGCTTTTCAGTTCCTGCATATACTGCTGGCTGATCTTGTAAACCCACTGCCACACTCCATACAATCTGGCCAAAAAGGAAAATCATCAATCTTGTTGGACTTTGTGACAAATTTCAATTCCAGGCAAAACATGACATGCAATGACTTAGGTTGGGATCCACAGCAATAAATGATGGACAATCAAAAACACATAAAAAGCCAGAGAGATGGTCTGTACCTGCTAGACGGTCGCTGGGGAACAGATTGTTTCTGACGTACAAAACTGGACTTCTGTTCCTTCTCGTGCTGTAATAGAGGCACACAGTGTGCATCGGAAGGCCAGAGCTGTGACTCCTTCTCTGCAGAGGACCAGACACTTTGTTGCTGCAGGCTGTAGGTGCGATCAAGACAATCAGAGACCAGCTCCAAGATATGCAGGGCTGAGGATAAACTATGAGAAGATAACTGACAGTGAACAGTCTGGTGGGACTCAGGGTGAGGGGTCAGCAGGAGGCGACGGCATCAGCCGTTTACTGAGCTCCACCACCAGCCCCAGGCAGCATGGCCCATCTGAGTGATTGCTATCCCAGGGCAGGAAAGACAGAAGGGCTTTGAGAAGGTGCAGTAGGCAAGGAGAAACTGAGATACTTGTCTTCCCTGTGTTGCCAGAGCTGGGGATCAGATGGAGTAGAGCAGCAAGTCACACCACACAGTAGAGGGTGTGCTGCAGCAGACAAGTTCTGTTTTCCACAGCATTTCTGAGAGACATGCCAAACGCCCAAACTGTTAACAGCTTAGTCTGGATTTCTCCAAGTTCACGATAAAGTCGAAGTGTCTTCCTCTCTGTTTCACAAAAGTCCCTATCAAATCTGGGCTAGTGTCGGTCCTTGTGTCCAGGGCGTGGAGTGTGTCAAACATTGAGGCAAACTCTAGACGTCTGCCATCCTCCACGTGAGAACCAGCAGGAGGTCCGTCTTCATCAGAGTCATCCTCAAAGAAAGTCTGGGAAGCCACACAAACAAACAGCAGGTTAAAGACAGTTAACATAGGTAAAGTAAGCAACTAAGGGGCCTTAAACACCTAACTCATTTGGTCCAGACTTTTAGACTTTTCAGTTTGAGTCAAACCAAAATTACAAATGTTAAAACTCGCTTGGACCACATTCTGGACCAAAAAGCCAAATCTTGGTTTGACAAAAAGAGGTGGTCTCAGTACAAATCAAACTGAACCTTGGTGGTGAAGACATTTTTTGGACGGTTCCGACTTTGGGACCAATAACAGGAAATTTTGGCAGGCTATTAGACAAAAAAAATACAAAATATAAATTACACTTTTGGTTGACAACTAGAATAATATAATCATTTGCCTTCTCAGCCCACTAGATACATCTTACTGCGATAAAATCATTGATGTAAGATGAACATATTGAAAACTGTATCTCATTAAATAAAACAGATGTTGACAGAGTTTTCCTTTCCTTTCTTATGGTCTTAGGTCTGATGACTTGAAAGACTCCAGTAAACTGAGACCACTTTGGCGAGTGGAGGACTACTCTGACGATACCCCCATTTGTGTTACAAAGAGAGTTACTTTGGTCTATCAACATGGCAGAGCACCTTGCACAAGACCTACAGCTAAGGTAAACTGGCAAACAAAATTATATGTATAGTTAAGCAATTGCATGACTGCTGTTAACAGAGTCTGGTGGCTTTGAAGAGCATAGATGGGAACTGCAGACATTAATGGCTTGCCTGTTGGAACAGGCTTGGTTGGTAAAGTGGTGAAAATACTCTCAATATGGCATATTGATTTTTCTAGGTGGGATTTTTTTTTTTTTTTTTTGGTGGCTAAAATATGTTTTGTGTCTGACCCCCATTTACAGCACGACATTGCTTGGCTTCCATGTTGGACTCCTGCCTAATTCTCCAAACTGTTGGTGTGCTGACTGACATCTACTGTATGTGATACACTGACTATGGAGAAGTATGTAAAGGTATGAGGGTACCATTCGTGGAAACACAGATATTTGGGTGTGAAAACCAAATGAAATGTTTAAGCTCATGTATCATTTTTTTTTTTTATTTTTTTTAGTTTTTAATGAATGTATTTTTTTTTTCAATTTAAATCATCTTAACTTGAAATAGCAAGTCATATAATTGTCCATCCATCCATCCATTTTCATCTGCTTATCCAGGGCTGGGTCGCAGGCGCAGCAGGCCAAGCCAAGCCACCCAGACGTCCCCCTCCCCAGCCACACTTTCAAGCTCCTCCTGGGGGACTCTGAGGCATTCCCAGGCCAGATGGGATATGTAGTCCCTCCAGCGTGTTCTGGGTCTGCTGGGCAATGTGAAATAATGCAGGAATGTGCATTTATTTGATGAGGTAAGGAAAGTTTTTAGCACCTCTCGTCTCATGTCATTATTTGGGTTAACTCACAGTAACAAGTTGAAACAAGTGATTAAAAGGTCAATCAAATTTACACCTTAAAAAATGTTAAATACTAGGACATAGTCGTTAAATCAGTCTTATGAACTTCATGTTTTTGAGTTGGAACAAAGGTAATCCTCAAGTTAAGTTAACTTACATTTTCGAGGGAGCAGGTGAACTTTCTTTTCCAAGTTTAACCAAGTTGTGCTAATTAGGAAACAGGTCTCTCCCTCCACCAGGTATATCCAAACAAAATGTTGGTCTCGCATTGGTAGGCTATATTGGCACTTCAAGGATTTTTCTCTGCCATTGATGGATAAATAAATGGATAAAATTGATGACAGACATTGCATCCACTGAATGTTTAATCGTAAGGATTAACAATCACCAACTACTGTGGCAGTGGTGGAGCAGTTAGCATTGTCACCTCACAGTAAGAGAGTTCCTGGTGTGAACCGGGAGGAGGAGCCCTTCTGTGCAGAGTTTGCATGTTCTCGCCATGTCAGCGTGGGTTTTCTCCAGGTAATCCAAAGACATGCAGGTTAATTTAGTGACTCTAAATTGTCTGTAGGTGTGAATGTGAGTGTAAATGGTTGTCTGTCTCTATGTGTCAGCCCTGTGATAGTCTGGCGACCTGTCCAGGGTGAACCCCGCCTCTCGCCCAATGTCAGCTGTGATAGGCTCCAGCCCCCCCCCCCACCCCACCCCCCAACATGCTAAGCAGTTACGGAGAATAAATGAATTCATTCATGAATTTTATGAAGTCTGCCATCCTCTTAAGTTAATGTGCTACTTATTTTTTACTCAGGTGGTATTTACTCATATTTACTGTTTGTTTCTTCCTTTCCTTTTGTTGGTGTGGCTTATTCTACTTAGGTGAACTGTTATAAGTGGCCAAGTTGATTTAATTACACACTTGGCATAAGGGAGAAGTTTCAGTTCTGCAACCTCAACTAAATCCTACACACTGGACCTTTACGTTAAAGATCAAAAATTATGTATGACTTATTTCTCACACTTGAAAAGTGACTTTTGGAGCTTAATATAATCTTTCATATCAAACTGAATGTGTACAAAAAACAAAATGCATCTTTGAATATAAATGTGATATGATAAAACATGGTCTCAAACCAAAGTTTGAACTCAATATAATATTATGAGAATTATAAGGACAGTATTTATCACAGGGCTATTGTTTGTGTTGGATTGGATTGTAGACGGCTTAATTTTTCTGTTCACTGAGCTTGTTGTAATGTGAAAAGGTCTTAAAGGCCACCCTAAAAGCACTTCGTCCTGCTGCCCTTTTATTCAAGCTGTTTATTGCACGGTAACAGAGATTTAAACACAAACAAGCATTAATACAACAAAAAACGAGAACAAAACAAACAAACAAAAAATGTTGAGGAAAAAACAGTAGTTGTAATTTTTGTAATTGTAATTTTTGTCATTGTGAAATTTCACATTGGTAAGCGGTCACACCTTTGTGTCGACTTATTTAGTCAGCTCCTCCAAACTTTCACTGTATGATTCTATGAGAAGGACCTTTACTGTGTTTGGTCATAACATTATATTAGTAATGTATTATCATTAATTTGTTATTGTTGCCATGGTAACTGTTATTATTTCAGTTAGAACTGGGCTTGAAATTGGAACTACAGCTGCAGTGGAATTTTGTTAGTCAGTTCACAACAGCATGTCAGACCAGTTCATGTCCTAACAGACGCACACAGACCAACATTCGATTTACACAACTGTTAACTACTTTGTTACGGATTATTTCCTTGAATAATTTCATTTTATCGGCATTTAACCATCATGGCTGATAATTCTGCACAGGAGTTGAAGACCTTCACGCTTGGCCTCTAGAGAGGATCAAGGTTAGTGTCAAAAAAGTGAGATGGACAGTAACGCTGACTTGGCAACTAAAATAACTCAGTCAGTTTCCTCTCATCCTGATAAAATATATGAGATTTAGAGAAACCTGTCAGTTTTGTGAAACATTTAAGGGGCAGTGTATGATTGCACCTCACCCAGTTTGTATGTGTCCATCAATTGTGGGCAGTTTTTGTGATTTTCTTTTGGATCAAGAAATTAAATTGTAAACACCTAGAAAGTAAACTATCAAATATATCAGAAGTACACAGTAGATTAAGATTTAGGGCTTGAGCACATATTGGCAAAATTAACAGCAGCAAATATTCACCGTCTGTTCACTTCAATTCAGTTTGAGTCAAAGGGGGAAAAAAAACATTTGCTTCTGGTAGCAAAGCAAATTTGAATATTCAGATTGCATGGAGTTGCAGCCTCAATCAATAGCAAAGATGTACATGTGGAAGAGACATTTATTGACTGCCATGTCTAACCAGCCAATAGGCTATTATGATACTGGTCGTGACAAATACAAGCATGAGAGATGCTGCCTGGTTGGCAGTGAGTCAGGAGACAGGCATGTAACATAAGAAGATGTAAAATGTTTCAATAACATCGTCATCGCTTTTAGGGCCATGTCAGGCACTGCCCACATTCAGTATAAGGCCTCGGCAGGTGATGGTGACTTGCGTGCAGTCGCACATATGTGAGCATGTGAGAGGAAAAGCACAATTCTAATATGCTGTGACACATTGGGAAAGGCGTGGGGGGCTTGAGAACCAACAATTTAGTGCCTGGGAGTTAATACAAAGTCCATTTGTTAGAATTATTGACACAACACCACTAAATGCCATCAACTAATTGGTGTTCCACTTTGTTTTTCCTTTGATTTTATTTTAGCTAATGACTCCAGACACAACATTGTGGAAGAAGTCAAAGAGCGGTTGACCAAAAGAAAGGCCAGCACCGATGAAGGGCCCTCCAAGAAGAGAGTCAAGACTGACGATAGTACCACATCCACCCTTTGAAAAGTCACATGAAGAGCGCAATGAAGAGCGCACAACAAAGACTTCAGGGGTGGCGATCACGTCAGCATCACTGAGCCCAGCAGTGTGGTGTCTGAGGGTGTCAAAGTGAGGCAGAGTGAAAGAAAGGCCCACGATGACTCAGACAGAGCCTCAAAGAAGAGCTCTGACCTCAGCCTAAGGATCAGCACATGTTCATCCTCATCGTCAGATGAGGAGGAAAACATACGACTTGTCCTTCACAGTCAAAACCAACCGAGGTAAGTTGATAGTGTGAAAGAAAGTTAGGTTGCACCTGATTCATGCTACAAAATTTTGAAGAATATGCTCATTTGCTTTGTTGCCAGGAGTTAGATGAAAAGAGTAATACCACTCATGTTTGTACCCAAAATATGAAAGTACAGCCAGAAGTCTGATAGCTGAGCTTAGCACAAAGACTGAAAATAGCAAGTCTAGCTCTGTCTGCAGTAAACAAAATCCATCTATCAGCATCTCTAAAGCTCACATTTTAAAAAGTTACACCTTGTTTGTTTAGTGCATCCAAAATCGGAAGGGTAAAATTGGCACATGCCCCTTTTTGCGGTCATTGTACGAAAGCTTACTGCTGGCAGTAGCTTCTATTTAGCATAAAGACAAAAGCTGAACTTAATTGTCACATAGAATCTCAGCAAGAAAGCAGATGAGCATATTTCCACTCAATAGGCATCCCTCTAAAGTTACAGTAATACAAATACACATCATCTCTCTGTGTCTGTGTGCAGCTGAATTTGAAGGCAGCTACTACGAGCTTTCCCAGCTTGGTGCAGGTGGATTTGGAGCAGTTTACGAGGGCTGCAGACAAGATGACATGGCACCAGTAAGTCTCACACATTATCCTGCTCTCTCTCTCTCTCTCTCTCTCTCTCTCTCTCTCTCGCTCACTCTCTCTCTCTCTCTCTCGTAAAAACAAATGTTTTTTAAGTGTATTCTTGGAAAGTGCCAAACACTTGTGTTTCTGTCTTTCAGGTGGCCATCAAACACATTAAGAAAGAAAATGTCATCTACACAGAAGTGGTAAGTGATTCAATCTGGTGTCCTAAGCTATCATCTAAAAACATGTTTTGTACTTCTAGTGCTGTTGGTCAGACCATGCAAAATGACAGAATGATAATGTTGGTATATTTTCATTCTTTATTTTCTGTATTTGCTTTAGGTCCAGGACGAGAGTGTTTAAGTCATTGATGAAGTCGCCCTCATGGTGAAAGCAGCAGGTGGAGCTGATTCACCTGGGAAAACTGCAGCCATCTCCCTTCTTGACTGTTTTGATCTGGAGGAGGAGCTAATCCTGGTTATGGAAAGACCAGTCCCCTCCATGGATCTCCAGAAGTACCGCAGGGCCAAGGGAGGCTACCTGCACGAACACGAGGCTAAGGTACTGAAGCTAGGTGAAGGATGAAGAGTTAGGCTGCAGTCCCTTTATTATTTATTATTGCCATAATTTACATTGTGTAGTGATCACTCTTAATACGTCTATCTTGTTTGTTTAATCTGTATCGACACTGAGGTGTAAAAACACACTATGGTGTTCAGGGTGTTATGCACAGGGCTGTTTTTAGCCCACGAAGCTAATAAAGTTTGCTGACATGAGCGTTAACTTCAACCCCACTCCATTCACTCGTCTGTTTCACTCTCTCCCTCCATCACAGATCATCCTGAGGCAGATGGTAGATGCAGCCATTGAGATGCACTCAAACGGCGTCTTTCACAGGGACATCAAGTTGCAAAACGTCCTTGGGAAACTGGACCCACTGTCCCACGCGTCCGAGTGATCGATTTTGGTTGTGGCTGCCTCGTGAGAAAGAGATACAATAACTACTGTGGTATGATATCTGGCCTCTCCTGATATTTTATTTCTATGTCTTGCCCTATGGTTGATTGTCTCTGACTGTGTCCCTCTGTCTTTGTGTCTTACATTGTGTATTTTAGTACCTTCTCAAAGCCCCTCCAGAATGGTTTCTGGTCCGAGAATAATGAGGCCATTCCCACAACAGTGTGCAGCTTGGAGCGCTGTTATGGGACCTGCTCGACCATAAACATAAATTTAACACTCACGTTTACTGCAAGGAGGGGCTTAAATTCAAAAGCACTCTGTCCAGAGGTAAGACACTCTCTCACACACACACACACACACACACACACACACAAACTTTGCAAGGGTCACTTAGTTGAAATTACAGAAGATGATATTCAATATTACAATACACTACAGTATTTTTATACCTTCATGCCAGCGAAAGCCGTTGCTGGAGACATTATGTTTTGGGTGTCTGTTCATACATCTGTATGTCTGTACATCCATACATCCATCCCATTCTTGTGAACTCAATATGTCAGGAACACCTCAAGAATTTCTTTAAATTTGGCAGAAACATCTCTCTGAAGATTTTGTTAGTCATTGGTCAAAGGTCAATGTGACCTCGTCTGTCTTCTTCTTGTGAACGCAGTATTGGCAGAGAACTTCGAGGGCTTTTTCTGTTTTTTCAAATTTGGCAAAAATGTCCACTTGGACACAAGAATGAACTGATTAGAATTTGGTGACATGAAATTAGTCAACATACACAAATCTTTGGGAGGATTTTTTGTTTTACAGTGGATCACCTCGCTGCCACTGAAACCACTGATATCCCTAACTCTCCCTCTCTCTCTCTCTCTCTCTCTCTCTCTCTGTCTTGCTCCCCAGGCTGCAGATGTTTCTTGCAGATGTGTCTCCAAAACGACCCTGAGATGCGCGCCACATTAGAGCAGCTACAGCTTCATCCCTGGCTCAGATAATCAACGACGAGCCACCTGTTGTCAGCTCCGCCCCTCTCATGCATGGTTGGATCACACTCCTATTTTTATTATTATTATTCTTTTTTTTAAATTTATATCTATTTTTCATATTTATTCTGCACTTTAAAAACCAGATGCCTCCTAGTCAAGGGCTCTGCTGGAACTGTCCTAACATTCTACGTGTGCTTTTATTTATCTGTATATGCATTTTTTGTGATTTTCTGCTGGATCAAGCAAATAAATTTTACACACCTAGAAAGGCAAACTATCAAATATATCAGAAAGGAACATAGAGTAGATTAAGATTTAGGGCTCGAGCACACATTGGCAAAATTAACACCAGCAAATATTCACTGTCTGTTCACTGTAATTCAGTTTGAGACAAAGGGGCAAAAAAAAAAAAAATGCTTCCAGTAGCAAAGCAAATTTGAATATTCAGATTGCTTGGAGTTCAACTTTGTTGAACTGTGACCTGCAAAGCTGCAGCTTCAACCAATAGCAAAGATGTACATGTGGAAGAGACATTTATTGATTGCCATGTCTAACCAGCCAATAGGCTATTATGATACTGGTCGTGACAAATACAAGCAGTCCAACATGAGAGATGCTGCCTGGTTGGCAGTGAGTCAGGAGACAGGCATGTAACGTAAGAAGATGTAAAATGTTTCAATAACATCGTATTTCAATATGTTCATTAGCAAGCTAGCTTTTAGGGCCATGTCAGGCACTGCCCACATTCAGTACATGGCCTCGGCAGGTGATGGTGACTTGCGTGCAGTCGCACATATGTGAGCATGTGAGAGGAAAAGCACAATTCTAATATGTTGTGACACATTGGGAAAGGCGTGGGGGGCTTGAGAACCAACAATTTAGTGCCTGGGAGTTAATACAAAGGCCATTTGTTACAATTATTGACACAACACCACTAAATGCCTTCAACTAATTGGTGTTCCACTTTGTTTTTCCTTTGATTTTAGATAATGACTCCAGACACAACATTGTGGAAGAAGTCAAAGAGCAGTCGACCAAAAGGAAGACTAGCACCGATGAAGGGCCCAAGTCAAGACTGACAACAGTACCCACATCCCGCACTTTGCTATATATGAAGGTGCAAATGTGAGGAGGAGCAAGCAGAAGGCTCAGGAGGTTGATGAAGAGCGCACCAACAAAAAGATCAGTGGTAGAGATCACGTCAGCATCACTGAGCCCAGCAGTGTGGTGTCTGAGGGTGTCAAAGTGAGGCAGAGTAGTGAAAGAAAGGCCCACGATGACTCAGACAGAGCCTCAAAGAAGAGCTCTGACCTCAGCCCAAGGACCAGCACATGTTCATCCTCATTGTCAGATGAGGAGGAAACATACGACTTGTCCTTCACAGTCAAAACCAACCGAGGTAAGCTGATAGTGTGAAAGAAAGTTAGGTTGCACTTGATTCATGGTACAAAATTTTGAAGAATATGCTCATTTGCTTTGTTGCCAGGAGTTAGATGAAAAGAGTAATACCACTCATGTTTGTACCCAAAATATGAAAGTACAGCCAGAAGTCTGATAGCTGAGCTTAGCACAAAGACTGGAAATAGCAAGTCTGTCTGCAGTAAACAAAATCCACCTATCAGCACATTTTAAAAAGTTACACCTTGTTTGTTTAGTCCATCCAAAATCGGAAGGGTAAAATTGGCACATGCCCTTTTTGCGGTCATTGTACGAAAGCTTACTGCTGGCGGTAGCTTCATATTTAGCATAAAGAAACAGCTGAACTAATTGTCACATAGAATCTCAGCAAGAAAGCAGATGAGCATATTTCCACTCAATAGGCATCCCTCTAAAGTTACAGTAATACAAATACACATCATCTCTCTGTGTCTGTGTGCAGCTGAATTTGAAGGCAGCTACTACGAGCTTTCCCAGCTTGGTGCAGGTGGATTTGGAGCAGTTTATGAGGGCTACAGACACGATGACATGGCACCAGTAAGTCTCACACATTATCCTGCTCTCTCTCTCTCTCTCTCTCTCTCTCTCTCTCTCTCTCTCAATCGTAAAAACAAATGTTTTTTAAGTGTCTTCTTGGAAAGTGCCAAACACTTGTGTTTCTGTCTTTCAGGTGGCCATCAAACACATTAGGAAAGAAAAGGTCCACTACACAGAAGTGGTGAGTGATTCAATCTGGTGTCCTAAGCACTATCATCTGAAACATGTTTGTACTTCTAGTGCTGTTGGTCAGACCATGCACAAGTATTGATGGAAGTTTTTTTCTCATCTAGAATGATAAATGTTGGTATATTTTCATTTCTTTATTTTCTGTATTTGCTTCAGGTCCAGGACGGAGAGGTGTTTAAAGTCATTGATGAAGTCGCCCTCATGGTGAAAGCAGCAGGTGGAGCTGATTCACCTGGGAAAACTGCAGCCATCTCCCTTCTTGACTGTTTTGATCTGGAGGAGGAGCTAATCCTGGTTATGGAAAGACCAGTCCCCTCCATGGATCTCCAGAAGTACCGCAGGGCCAAGGGAGGCTACCTGCAAGAACACGAGGCTAAGGTACTGAAGCTAGGTGAAGGATGAAGAGTTAGGCTGCAGTCCCTTTATTATTTATTATTGCCATAATTTACATTGTGTAGTGATCACTCATTAATACGTCTATCTTGTTTGTTTAATCTGTATCGACACTGAGGTGTAAAAACACACTATGGTGTTCAGGGTGTATATGCACACGAAGCTAATAAAGTTTGCTGACATGAGCGTTTAACTTCAACCCCACTCCATTCACTCATCTGTTTCACTCTCTCCCTCCATCACAGATCATCCTGAGGCAGATGGTAGATGCAGCCATTGAGATGCACTCGAACGGCGTCTTTCACAGGGACATCAAGTTGCAAAACGTCCTTGTGGAAACTGGACCCACTGTCCCACGCGTCCGAGTGATCGATTTTGGTTGTGGCTGCCTCGTGAGAAAGAGATACTACAATTTCTACTGTGGTATATATTCTGGCCTCTCCTGATATTTATTTCTATGTCTTGCCCTATGGTTGATTGTCTCTGACTGTGTCCCTCTGTCTTTGTGTCTTACATTGTGTATTTTAGGTACCTTCTCAAAAGCCCCTCCAGAATGGTTTCTGGTCCGAGAATATGAGGCCATTCCCACAACATGTGGCAGCTTGGAGCGCTGTTATGGGACCTGCTCGACCATAAACATAAATTTAACACTCACGTTTACTGCAAGGAGGGGCTTAAATTCAACAGGACTCTGTCCAGAGGTAAGACACTCACACACACACACACACACACACACACACACACACACACACATACTCACACACACACACACACACACAAACTTTGCAAGGTCACTTAGTTGAAATTACAGAAGATGATATTCAATATTACAATACACATACAGTATTTTTATACCTTCATGCAGCGAAAGCCGTTGCTGGAGAGACAGTATGTTTTTGGGTTGTCTGTTCATACATCTGTATGTCTGTACATCCATACATCCATCCCATTCTTGTGAACTCAATATGTCAGGAACACTCTCTCAAGGAATGTCTTTAAATTTGGCAGAAACATCTCTCTGAAGATTTTGTTAGTCATTGGTCAAAGGTCAATGTGACCTCGTCTGTCTTCTTCTTGTGAACGCAGTATTGGCAGAGAACTTCGAGGCTTTTCTGTTTTTTCAAATTTGGCAAAAATGTCATTTGGACACAAGAATGAACTGATTAGAATTTGGTGACATGAAATAAGTCAACATACACAAATCTTTGGGAAGATTTTTTGTTTTACAGTGGATCACCTCGCTGCCACTGAAACCACTGATATCCCTAACTCTCTCTCTCTCTCTCTCTCTCTCTCTCTCTGTCTTGCTCCCAAGGCTGCAGATGTTTCTTGCAGATGTGTCTCCAAAACGACCCTGAGATGCGCGCCACATTAGAGCAGCTACAGCTTCATCCCTGGCTCAGATAATCAACGACGAGCCACCTGTTGTCAGCTCCGCCCCTCTCATGCATGGTTGGATCAAACTCCTATTTTTATTATTTTCTTTTTTTTTTTTTTTTTAAATTTATATCTTTTTTTCATATTTATTCTGCACTTTAAAAACCAGATGCCTCCTAGTCAAGGGCTCTGCTGGAACTGTCCTAACATTCTACGTGTGCTTTTATTTATCTGTATATGCATTTTTTGTGATTTTCTGCTGGATTAAGCAAATAATTTTAACAGCTAGGAAGGCAAACTATCAAATATATCAGAAAGGAACATAGAGTAGTTAAGATTTAGGGCTCGAGCACACATTGGCAAATTAACACCAGCAAATATTCACTGTCTGTTCACTGTAATTCAGTTTGAGACAAAGGGGCAAAAAAAAAAAAAATGCTTCCAGTAGCAAAGCAAATTTGAATATTCAGATTGCTTGGAGTTCAACTTTGTTGAACTGTGACCTGCAAAGCTGCAGCTTCAACCAATAGCAAAGATGTACATGTGGAAGAGACATTTATTGATTGCCATGTCTAACCAGCCAATAGGCTATTATGATACTGGTCGTGACAAATACAAGCAGTCCAACATGAGAGATGCTGCCTGGTTGGCAGTGAGTCAGGAGACAGGCATGTAACGTAAGAAGATGTAAAATGTTTCAATAACATCATATTTCACTGTGTTTATTAGCAAGCTAGCTTTTAGGGCCATGTCAGGCACTGCCCACATTCAGTATACGGCCTCGGCAGGTGATGGTGACTTATGGGCACATATATGTGAGCATGTGAGAGGAAAAGCACAATTCTAATATGTTGTGACACATTGAGAAAGGGGTGGGGGGGCTTGAGAACCAACAATTTAGTGCCTGGGAGTTAATACAAAGGCCATTTGTTACAATTATTGACACAACACCACTAAATGCCTTCAACTAATTGGTGTTCCACTTTGTTTTTCCTTTGATTTTAGCTAATGACTCCAGACACAACACTGTGGAAGAAGTCAAAGAACAGTTGACCAAAAGGAAGACTAGCACCGATGAAGGGCCCAAGTCAAGACTGACAACAGTACCCACATCCCGCACTTTGCTGTATATGAAGGTGCAAATGTGAGGAGGAGCAAGGACCAGCACATGTTCATCCTCATTGTCAGATGAGGAGGAAGCATACGACTTGTCCTTCACAGTCAAAACCAACCGAGGTAAGCTGATAGTGTGAAAGAAAGTTAGGTTGCACCTGATTCATGGTACAAAATTTTGAAGAATATGCTCATTTGCTTTGTTGCCAGGAGTTAGATGAAAAGAGTAATACCACTCATGTTTGTACCCAAAATATGAAAGTACAGCCAGAAGTCTGATAGCTTAGCTTAGCACAAAGACTGAAAATAGCAAGTCTTGCTCTGTCTGCAGTAAACAAAATCCACCTATCAGCATCTCTAAAGCTCACATTTTAAAAAGTTACACCTTGTTTGTTTAGTCCATCCAAAATCGGAAGGGTAAAATTGGCACATGCCCCTTTTTGCGGTCATTGTACGAAAGCTTACTGCTGGCAGTAGCTTCATATTAGCATAAAGACAACAGCTGAACTTAATTGTCACATAGAATCTCAGCAAGAAAGCAGATGAGCATATTTCCACTCAATAGGCATCCCTCTAAAGTTACAGTAATACAAATACACATCATCTCTCTGTGTCTGTGTGCAGCTGAATTTGAAGGCAGCTACTACGAGCTTTCCCAGCTTGGTGCAGGTGGATTTGGAGCAGTTTATGAGGGCTACAGACAAGATGACATGGCACCAGTAAGTCTCACACATTATCCTGCTCTCTCTCTCTCTCTCTCTCTCTCTCTCTCTCTCTCTCTCTCTCTCTCTCTCTCTCTCTCTCTCTCTCTCTCTCTCTCTCTCTCTGTCTCTCTCAATCGTAAAAACAAATGTTTTTTAAGTGTATTCTTGGAAAGTGCCAAACACTTGTGTTTCTGTCTTTCAGGTGGCCATCAAACACACGAGGAAAGAAAAGGTCCACTACACAGAAGTGGTGAGTGATTCAATCTGGTGTCCTAAGCACTATCATCTGAAACATGTTTGTACTTCTAGTGCTGTTGGTCAGACCATGCACAAGTATTGATGGAAGTTTTATTCTCATCTAGAATGATAAAATGTTGGTATATTTTTTGTTGATATATTTTCTGTTTGCTTTAGGTCCAGAACAGAGAGGTGTTTGAAGTCACTGAAGAAGTCGCCCTCATGGTGAAAGCAGCAGGTGGAGCTGATTCACCTGGGAAAACTGCAGCCATCTCCCTTCTTGACTGTTTTGATCTGGAGGAGGAGCTAATCCTGGTTATGGAAAGACCAGTCCCCTCCATGGATCTCCAGAAGTACCGCAGGGCCAAGGGAGGCTACCTGCAAGAACACGAGGCTAAGGTACTGAAGCTAGGTGAAGGATGAAGAGTTAGGCTGCAGTCCCTTTATTATTTATTATTGCATAATTTACATTGTGTAGTGATCACTCATTAATACGTCTATCTTGTTTGTTTAATCTGTATCGACACTGAGGTGTAAAAACACTATGGTGTTCAGGGTGTATGCACAGGGCTGTTTCTTAGCCCACTAAGCTAATAAAGTTTGCTGACGTGAACGTTTAACTTCAACCCCACTCCATTCACTCGTCTGTTTCACTCTCTCCCTCCATCACAGATCATCCTGAGGCAGATGATAGATGCAGCCATTGAGATGCACTCAAACGGCGTCTTTCACAGGGACATCAAGTTGCAAAACGTCCTTGTGGAAACTGGACCCACTGTCCCACGCGTCCGAGTGATCGATTTTGGTTGTGGCTGCCTCGTGAGAAAGAGATACGACAATTACTTTTGTGGTATGATATCTGGCCTCTCCTGATATTTTATTTCTATGTCTTGCCCTATGGTTGATTGTCTCTGACTGTGTCCCTCTGTCTTTGTGTCTTACATTGTGTATTTTAGGTACCTTCTCAAAAGCCCCTCCAGAATGGTTTCTGGTCCGAGAATATGGGGCCATTCCCACAACAGTGTGGCAGCTTGGAGCGCTGTTATGGGACCTGCTCGACCATAAACATTAAACTCACGTTTACTGCAAGGAGGGGCTTAAATTCAGCAGGACTCTCTCCAGAGGTAAGCCACTCACACACACACACACACACACACACACACACACACACACACACAAACTTTGCAAGGGTCACTTAATTGAAATTACAGGAGATGATATTTAATACTGCAATACACTACAGTATTTTTATACCTTCATGCCAGCGAAAGCCTTTGCTGGAGACATTATGTTTTTGGGTTGTCTGTTCATACATCCGTACGTCTATACATCCAAACATCCATCCCATTCTTGTGAACTCAATATGTCAGGAACACTCTCAAGGAATTTCTTTCAATTTGGCAAAAACATCTCTCTGAAGATTTTGTTCGTCACTGGTCAAAGGTCAAGGTCAATGTGACCTCGTCTGTCTTCTTCTTGTGAACGCAGTATTGGCAGAGAACTTAGAGGGCTTTTCTTTTTTTCAAATTTGGCAAAAATGTCCACTTGGACACAAAAATGAACTGATTAGAATTTGGTGACATGAAATAAGTCAACATACACAAATCTTTGGGAGGATTTTTTATTTTACAGTGGATCACCTCGCTGCCACTGAAACCGCTGATCTCCCTCTCTCTCTCTCTCTCTCTCTCTCTCTCTCTGTCTTGCTCCCAAGGCTGCAGATGTTTCTTGCAGATGTGTCTCCAAAACGACCCTGAGATGCGCGCCACATTAGAGCAGCTACAGCTTCATCCCTGGCTCAGATAATCAACGACGAGCCACCTGTTGTCAGCTCCGCCCCTCTCATGCATGGTTGGATCACACTCCTATTTTTATTCTTTTTTTTTAAATTTATATCTATTTTTCATATTTATTCTGCACTTTAAAAACCAGATGCCTCCTAGTCAAGGGCTCTGCTGGAACTGTCCTAACATTCTACGTGTGCTTTTATTTATCTGTATATGCATTTTTTGTGATTTTCTGCTGGATCAAGCAAATAAATTTTAAACAGCTGGAAAGGTAAACTATCAAATATATCAGAAAGGAACATAGAGTAGATTAAGATTTAGGGCTCGAGCACACATTGGCAAAATTAACACCAGCAAATATTCACCGTCTGTTCACTTCAATTCAGTTTGAGACAAAGGGGCAAAAAAACCCCATTTGCTTCCGGTGGCAAAGCAAATTTGAATATTCAGATTGCTTGGAGTTCAACTTTGTTGAACTGTGACCTGCAAAGCTGCAGCTTCAACCACTAGCAAAGATGTACATGTGGAAGAGACATTTATTGATTGCCATGTCTAACCAGCCAATAGGCTATTATGATACTGGTCGTGACAAATACAAGCAGTCCAACATGAGAGATGCTGCCTGGTTGGCAGTGAGTCAGGAGACAGGCATGTAACGTAAGAAGACGTAAAATGTTTCAATAACATCGTATTTCAATATATTCATTAGCAAGCTAGCTTTTAGGGCCATGTCAGGCACTGCCCACATTCAGTATAAGGCCTCGGCAGGTGATGGTGACTTGCGTGCAGTCGCACATATGTGAGCATGTGAGAGGAAAAGCACAATTCTAATATGTTGTGACACATTGGGAAAGGCGTGGGGGGCTTGAGAACCAACAATTTAGTCCCTGGGAGTTAATACACGACCATTTGTTATAATTATTGACACAACACCACTAAATGCCATCAACTAATTGGTGTTCCACTTTGTTTTTCCTTTGATTTTAGATAATGACTCCAGACACAACACTGTGGAAGAAGTCAAAGAGCGGTTGACCAAAAGGAAGTGCAGTGCCGATGAAGGGCCCAAGTCAAGACTGACGACAGTACCCACACCCTGCACTTCACGATATATGAAGGTGCAAATGTGAGGAGGAGCAAGCGGAAGGCTCAGGAGGTTGATGAAGAGCGCCACAACAAAGAGATCAGTGGTAGCGATCACGTCAGCATCACTGAGCCCAGCAGTGTGGTGTCTGAGAGTGTCAAAGTGAGGCAGAGTGAAAGAAAGGCCCACGATGACGCAGACAGAGCCTCAAAGAAGAGCTTTGACCTCAGCCCAAGGATCAGCACATGTTCGTCCTCATTGTCAGATGAGGAGGAAACATACGACTTGTCCTTCACAGTCAAAACCAACCGAGGTAAGCTGATAGTGTGAAAGAAAGTTATGTTGCACTTGATTCATGGTACAAAATTCTGAAGAATATGCTCATTTGCTTTGTTGCCAGGAGTTAGATGAAAAGAGTAATACCACTCATGTTTGTACCCATAATATGAAACTACAGCCAGAAGTCTGATAGGTTAGCTTAGCACAAACAATGAAAATAGCAAGTCTAGCTCTGTCTGCAGTAAACAAAATCCATCTATCAGCATCTCTAAAGCTCACATTTTAAAAAGTTACATCTTGTTTGTTTAGTGCATCCAAAATCTGAAGGGTAAAATTGGCACATCTGAGTCTTGGCATGAAAGCAGATGAGCATATTTCCACTCAATAGGCATCCCTCTAAAGTTACAGTAATACAAATGCACATCATCTCTCTGTGTCTGTGTGCAGCTTGAATTTGAAGGCAGCTACTACGAGCTTTCCCAGCTTGGTGAAGGTGGATTTGGAGCCGTTTATGAGGGCTACAGAAAACATGACATGGCACCAGTAAGTCTCACACATTATCCTGCTCTCTCTCTCTCTCTCTCTCTCTCTCTCTCTCTCTCTCTCTCTCTCTCGTAAAAACAAATGTTTTTTAAGTGTCTTCTTAGAAAGTGCCAAACACTTGTGTTTCTGTCTTTCAGGTGGCCATCAAACACATTAAGAAAGAAAAGGTCCACTACACAGAAGTGGTGAGTGATTCAATCTGGTGTCCTAAGCACTATCATCTGAAACATGTTTGTACTTCTAGTGCTTTTGGTCAGACCATGCACAAGTATTGATGGAAGTTTTTTTCTCATCTAGAATGATAAACGTTGGTATATTTTTGTTGATATATTTTCTGTATTTGCTTTAGGTCCAGAACAGAGAGGTGTTTAAAGTCATTGATGAAGTCGCCCTCATGGTGAAAGCAGCAGGTGGAGCTGATTCACCTGGGAAAACTGCAGCCATCTCCCTTCTTGACTGTTTTGATCTGGAGGAGGAGCTAATCCTGGTTATGGAAAGACCAGTCCCCTCCATGGATCTCCAGAAGTACCGCAGGGCCAAGGGAGGCTACCTGCAAGAACACGAGGCTAAGGTACTGAAGCTAGGTGAAGGATGAAGAGTTAGGCTGCAGTCCCTTTATTATTTATTATTGCCATAATTTACATTGTGTAGTGATCACTCATTAATACGTCTGTCTTGTTTGTTTAATCTGTATCGACACTGAGGTGTAAAAACACACTATGGTGTTCAGGGTGTATATGCACAGGGCTGTTTCTTAGCCCACTAAGCGAACAAATTTTGCTCACGTGAACATTTAACTTCAACCCCACTCCATTCACTCATCTGTTTCACTCTCTCCCTCCATCACAGATCATCCTGAGGCAGATGGTAGATGCAGCCATTGAGATGCACTCAAACGGCGTCTTTCACAGGGACATCAAGTTGCAAAACGTCCTTGTGGAAACTGGACCCACTGTCCCACGCGTCCGAGTGATTGATTTTGGTTGTGGCTGCCTCGTGAGAAGGGGATACTACAATTACTACTGTGGTATGATATATATTTTTTATTTAACAGTACTGATCACCTTTCTCCAGAGGCTAAACATTGTTTTGTTGATGCTCCACAGTGTTCAATTCCTAACACCTTTAAACTATTTATTTGATTTTTATTTTAAATTTTATTTATTTATTTTTTTTTTTCCCCTTGCCATTACTGATCACCTTTATACATAGGCTAAATTTTGTTTTGTTGATGGTCCTCGGTATCCAATCCATGATACCTTTAAACTATTTATTTAATTTTTTTTAAATTTTATTTTATTTTATTTTTTTTGCTTGATAGTACTGATCACCTCTGTGCATCGGCAAAATATTGTTTTGTTGATGCTCCACAGTGTTCAATTCCTAACACTGTTAAACTATTTGTTTGATTTGTTGTTTTTTTTGTGTGACAGTACTGATCACCTTAATGCATCGGCTAATTATTGTTTTGTTGATGCTCCGCTGTGTTCAGTTCCTCACACCTTTATTTGATTTTTTTTATTATTTTTTTTAATTTTTTTATTTTTTTTTTTGACAGTACTGATCACCTTTATGTATCGGCAAAATATTGTTTTGTTGATGCTCCACAGTGTTCAATTCCTAACACTGTTAAACCATTTATTTGATTTGTTTTGTTTTTTTTTTGTGTGACAGTACTGATCACCTTTATGTATCGGCAAAATATTGTTTTGTTGATGCTCCGCTGTGTTCAATTCCTAACATTGTTAAACTATTTATTTGATTTGTTGGGTTTTTTTTTTTTTTTTGTGACAGTACTGATCACCTTTATGTATCTGCAAAATATTGTTTTGTTGATGCTCCACAGTGTTCAGTTGCTAACACTGTTAAACTATATATTTGATTTTTTAATTTTTTATTTCATTTTTTTTGTGACAGTACTGATCACCTTTATGCATCGGCTAATTATTGTTTTGTTGATGCTCCGTTGTTTTCAGTTCCTCACACCTTGAAACAATTTATTTGATTTTTTTTTTTTTTTTCTTGACAGTACTGATCACCTTTATGCATCGGCAAAATATTGTTTTGTTGATGCTCCACAGTGTTCAATTCCTAACACTGTTAAACTATTTATTTGATTTGTTGGGGGTTTTTTTGTGTGACAGTACTGATCACCTTTATGCATCGGCTAATTATTGTTTTGTTGATGCTCCGCTGTGTTCAGTTCCTCACACCTTGAAACTATTTATTTATTTAATTTTATTTATTTATTTTTTTTTTTTTGTGACAGTCCTGATCACCTTTATGTATCGGCAAAATATTGTTTTGTTGATGCTCCACAGTGTTCAATTCCTAACACTGTTAAACTATTTATTTGACTTGTTTTTTGTTTTTTGTTTTTTTCTGTGTTACAGTACTGATCACCTTTATGCATCGGCTAATTATTGTTTTGTTGATGCTCCGCTGTGTTCAGTTCCTCACACCTTTATTTGATTTTTCTTTTATTTTTTTTTTTGTGACAGTACTGATCACCTTTATGTATCGGCAAAATATTGTTTTGTTGATGCTCCACAGTGTTCAATTCCTAACACTGTTAAACTATTTATTTTATTTTTTATTTTTTTATTTATTTATTTTTTTTTGTGACAGTACTGATCACCTTTATGCATCAGCAAAATATTGTTCTGTTGATGCCCCACAGTGTTCAATTCCTAACACTGTTAAACTTTTTATTTGATTTGTTGTTGTTTTTTGTTTTTTTCTGTGTTACAGTACTGATCACCTTTATGCATCGGCTAATTATTGTTTTGTTGATGCTCCGCTGTGTTCAGTTCCTCACACCTTTATTTGATTTTTCTTTTATTTTTTTTTTTGTGACAGTACTGATCACCTTTATGTATCGGCAAAATATTGTTTTGTTGATGCTCCACAGTGTTCAATTCCTAACACTGTTAAACTATTTATTTTATTTTTTATTTTTTTATTTATTTATTTTTTTTTGTGACAGTACTGATCACCTTTATGCATCGGTAAAATATTGTTTTGTTGATGCTCCACAGTGTTCAATTTCTAACACTGTTAAACTATTTATTTTATTTTTTATTTTTTTATTTATTTATTTATTTATTTTGTGACAGTACTGATCACCTTTATGTATCGGCAAAATATTGTTTTGTTCATGCTCCACAGTGTTCAATTCCTAACACTGTTAAACTATGTATTTGATTTTTTATTTTTTTTTTTTTTTTTGTGACAGTACTGATCACCTTTATGTATCGGCTAATTAATGTTTTGTTGATGCTCCGCTGTGTTCAGTTCCTCACACCTTTATTTGATTTTTTTGTTCTTTTGTGTGACAGTACTGATCACCTTTATGCATCAGCAAAATATTGTTTTGTTGATGCTCCACAGTGTTCAATTCCTAACACTGTTAAACTATTTATTTGATGTTTTATTTTTTTATTTGAATTTTTTTTTCTTGACAGTACTGATCACCTTTATGTATCGGCAAAATATTGTTTTGTTCATGCTCCACAGTGTTCAATTCCTAACACTGTTAAACTATTTATTTGATTTTTTATTTTTTTATTTGAATTTTCTTTTGTGCCAGTAGTGATCACCTTTATGCATCAGCAAAATATTGTTTTGTTGATGCTCCACAGTGTTCAATTCCTAACACTGTTAAACTATTTATTTGATTTTTTATTTTTTATTTGAATTTTTTTTTCTTGACAGTACTGATGACCTTTATGTATCGGCAAAATATTGTTTTGTTGATGCTCCACAGTGTTCAGTTCCTAACACTGTTAAACTATATATATATATATATTTTTTTTTTTTTTTTTTTTTTGTGACAGTACTGATCACCTTTATGCATCGGCAAAATATTGTGTTGTTTATGCTCCACAGTGTTCAATTCCTAACACTGTTAAACTATTTATTTGATTTTTTTTTTTTTTTTTTTTTTGTGACAGTACTGATCACCTTTATGCATCGGCTAATTATTGTTTTGTTGATGCTCCGCTGTGTTCAATTCCTAACACTGTTAAATTATTTATTTGATTTTTTATTTATTTATTTATTTTTTTGTGACAGTACTGATCACCTTTATGTATCGGCTAATTATTGTTTTGTTCAGTTCCTCACACCTTGAAACCATTTCTTTGATTATTTATTTATTTTTTTTCTTGACTGTACTGATCACCTTTATGCATCGACAAAATATTGTTTTGTTGATGCTCCACAGTGTTCAATTCCTAACACTGTTAAACTATTTATTTGATTTTTTATTTTTTTATTTATTTATTTTTTTTCTTGACTGTACTGATCACCTTTATGCATCGACAAAATATTGTTCTGTTGATGCTCGACAGTGTTCAATTCCTAACACTGTTAAACTATTTATTTGATTTGTTGTTGTTTTTTTTTTTCACAGTACTGATCACCTTTATGCATCGGCAAAATATTGTTTTGTTGATGCTCCACAGTGTTCAATTCCTAACACTGTTAAACTATTTATTTGATTTGTTTTGGTTTTTTTTGTGTGTGACAGTACTGATCACCTTCATGTATCGGCTAATTATTGTTTTGTTGATGCTCCGCTGTGTTCAATTCCTAACACTGTTAAACTATATATTTCATTTTTTTTTTTTTATTTCATTTTTTTTTTTTTGTGACAGTACTGATCACCTTCATGCATCGGCAAAATATTGTTTTGTTCATGCTCCACAGTGTTCAATTCCTAACATTGTGAAACTATTTATTTGATTTTTTTTTGTGTGTGTGTGACAGTACTGATCACCTTTATGCATCGGCTAATTATTTTTTTGTTGATGCTCCGCTGTGTTCAGTTCCTCACACCTTTTTTTGATTTTTTTAAATTTTTTTCTTTAATTTTTCTATTTTTTTTTTGTGACAATACTTATCACCTTTATGCATCGGCAAAATATTGTTTTGTTGATGCCCCACAGTGTTCAATTCCTAACATTGTGAAACTATTTATTTGATTTTTTTTTGTGTGTGTGTGACAGTACTGATCACCTTTATGCATCGGCTAATTATTTTTTTGTTGATGCTCTGCTGTGTTCAGTTCCTCACACCTTTTTTTGATTTTTTTTAAATTTTTTTCTTTAATTTTTCAATTTTTTTTTTGTGACAATACTTATCACCTTTATGCATCGGCAAAATATTGTTTTGTTGATGCCCCACAGTGTTCAATTCCTAACACTGTTAAACTATTTATTTGATTTTTTTTTTTTTTTTTGTGTGTGTGACAGTACTGATCACCTTCATGTATCGGCTAATTATTGTTTTGTTGATGCTCCGCTGTGTTCAGTTCCTCACACCTTGAAACTATGCATTTGATCTTTTTTATTTTTTTTTTCTTGACAGTACTGATCACCTTTATGTATCGGCTAAGTATTGTTTTGTTGATGCTCCACAGTGTTCAATTTCTAACACTGTTAAACTATTTATTTTATTTTTTATTTTTTTATTTTTTTTGTGACAGTACTGATCACCTTTATGTATCGGCAAAATATTGTTTTGTTCATGCTCCACAGTGTTCAATTCCTAACACTGTTAAACTATTTATTTGATTTTTTATTATTATTTTTTTTTGTGACAGTACTGATCACCTTTATGCATCGGCAAAATATTGTTTTGTTGATGCTCGACAGTGTTCATTTCCTAACACTGTTAAACCATGTATTTGATTTTTTTTTTTTTTTTGTATGACAGTACTGATCACCTATATGCATCAGCAAAATATTGTTTTGTTGATGCTCCACAGTGTTCAATTCCTAACACTGTTAAACTATTTATTTGATTTTTTATTTTTTTATTTGAATTTTTTTTTTCTTGACAGTACTGATCACCTTTATGTATCGGCAAAATATTGTTTTGTTGATGCTCCACAGTGTTCAATTCCTAACACTGTTAAACTATTTATTTGATTTTTTATTTTTTTATTTGAATTTTGTAGTGATCAACTTTATGCATCGGCAAAATATTTTTTTGTTGATGCTCCACAGTGTTCAATTCCTAACATTGTTAAACTATTTATTTTGATTTTTAATTTTTTTTAATTTTTTTTTTTTTTTGTGACAGTACTGATCACCTTTATACATCGGTAAAATATTGTTTTGTTGATGCTCGACAGTGTTCAATTCCTAACACTGTTAAACTATATATTTGATTTTTTTGTTGTATTATTATTATTTTTTTTTTTGTGTGACAGTACTGATCACCTTTATGTATCTGCAAAATATTGTTTTGTTGATGCTCCACAGTGTTCAATTCCTAACACTGTTAAACTATTTATTTGATTTTTTTTTTTTTTTTTTTTTTTTTTTTTTTGTGTGACGGTACTGATCACCTTTATGTATCGGCTTATTATTGTTTTGTTGATGCTCCACAGTGTTCAATTCCTAACACTGTTAAACTATATATTTGATTTTTTATTTTTTTATTTCATTTTTTTTTTTTGTGACAGTACTGATCACCTTTATGCATCGGCTAATTATTGTTTTGTTGATGCTCCACTGTGTTCAGTTCCTCACACCTGTATTTGATTTTTTTTTTGTTTTCTTTTGACAGTACTGATCACCTTCATGTATCGGCAAAATATTGTTTTGTTGATGCTCCACAGTGTTCAATTCCTAACAGTGTTAAACTATTTATTTGATTTGTTTTTTGTTTTTTTGTGACAGTACTGATCACCTTTATGTATCGGCAAAATATTGTTTTGTTGATGCTCCACAGTGTTCAATTCCTAACACTGTTAAACTATTTATTTGATTTTTTATTTTTTTATTTATTTATTTTTTTTGTGACAGTACTGATCACCTTTATGCATCGGCTAATTATTGTTTTGTTGATGCTCCACAGTGTTCAATTCCTGACACTGTTGAACTAGTTATTTGATTTTTTTTTATTTTTTTTTTATCATTCTTATTTATTTATTTTCTTGACAGTACTGATCACCTTTATGCATCGGCTAAATATTATACTGTTGTTGCTCCACTGTGTTCAGTTCCTAACACCTTTAAACTATTCATTTGATCTTTTTAAAACCTTTTTTTGTTATTATCATTAGTTGTTTTTTTTTTTTTCGTGTGTGATGGCCCCGCCCTCTATGTTGGGGGTGTGTGGGGGCAGGTTGCTGGTTGGTCTGCTCTATGTTCCAGGTTCAGCAGAGGTGGGACTGTCATCAGGAGATGCGCTACACCTGGGCCCGGTGGAGCGCATTTACCACGATGGTCTCTCTTGGTCTCACTCCATCCACGCCGTCAGAAGGGGACGCCACGGCGCGGCTGTGTTCTTTGGTTTTCCCTTTTTGTTTTCGCACCCTCACACACATGCATCCACACCCACCTACACTACTGATTACTGATACTGATGGTTCACCTTATTTTACTATGTGTCAATAAACATGTTATTTTTGTATTGGAACCTCGTCTCCCCTCCCGTTATTGGTTGCAGTCCTCAAGCCGGACTGTAACGTGTCAGTACGGATCACCTTTATGCATAGGCTAAATATTGTTTTATTACAACTTAAGATTGTCTGCTAGTGCAACGTTCTGTCTGATTGAACATGTGTCATTTTAATTGTTGTTGACTACGTTTCTGTGTCAGCCTATTACAAATCATAATTTCATATAATGTGGCTGATCCACAGTGTTCAATTCCTAACACCATTAAACTATTTATTTGATTTTTTTTTTCCGTGACAGTCCTGATCACCTTTATCCATAGGTTAAATATTGTTTTATTACAACTTAAAGGTTGTCTTCTAGTGCAAAGTTCTGTTTGATTGAACATATGTCATTTTTAATTTTGTTGATGCTCCACAGTGTTCAATTCCTCACACCTTTAAACTATGTATTTATTTATTTATTTTTATTATGATTTTATTTTATTTTTTTCTTGACAGTACTGATCACCTTTATGCATAAGCTAAATATTGTTTTGTTACAACTTAAACATTGTCTTCTAGTGCAAAGTTGTGTCTGATTGAACATGTTATTTGTAATTTTGTTGATGCTCCACATTGTTCAATTCCTAACACCTTTAAACTATTTACTTAATTTTTTTTTCTATTTCATTATTATTTTTTTTATTGTCAGTCCTGATCACCTTTATGCATCAGCTAAATATTGTTTTGTTACAACTTAAAGGTTGTCTTCTAGTGCAAAGTTGTGTCTGATTGAACATATGTCATTTTTAAGTTTGTTGATGCTCCACAGTGTTCAATTCCTAACACCTTTAAACTATTTATTTGCTTTTTTTTAAAAAAAAAATTATTATTATTATTATTTGTTTTTTTTTCTTGACAGTACTGATCACCTTTATGCATAGGATAAATATTGTTTTGTTACAAGTTAAAGGTTGTCTTTGTGGGGGCAAAAACTCAAGGTCCAGAGTCGTGCCAGAAGGCTCGCAACCTTGCTCTTTTCCTCTCGAACAAACTTTCTTTGTCTTCCATTAGATATCAAAAACTCAAATACTCAAAAACTCACTGGAGACATGTAGAATCAGATGCAGCTGAGTTTAATGTGCTTCATCAGGCATTAAAACACACAAACTCCTTGAGGCACGTTCAGGAACGCGACTGATGTTCAGTCTTTGCGCTCTGTCTTTTAAGCTGGAGGGGTAGCAGGCATCAACAACAGGTGTTAGGCCTTGACATTAGTGTTGTAATCGTTTAGTGAAACTCTTTGCTTCCATTGTCACCGTGCTTTTTCAAAAACATGCAGGTGTAATCATTCAGGGGAACTCCTTGCATCTTATTTGTCACAATGTTTTTGGTTTCGGGCACACCTGTTTTTAAAAGTATGTGAGACCCGTGAGACCCAAGGATTTTGTATGTATCACTGATACAGTTAACCTTGAGTGTGTGTGTGTGTGTGTGTGTGTGTGTGTGTGTGTGTGTGTGTTTTTAGTCAGTTCATCTGTGTGTGTGTGTGTGTGTGTGTGTGTGTGTGTGTGTGTGTTTAGCATAATGTCTTATGTGTGTGTGCTTTAAACCATACAAAATATGATATGATGTGTCTCCAGGTGTGTATGTGTGTGTGGTTAGCATAATGTCTTATGTGTGTTTATATGATGTGTTTTCGGTGTGTGTGTGTGTGTGTGTGTGTGTGTGTGTGTGTGTGTGTGGTTGGTTGGCATAATGTCTTGTGTGTGTGCTTTATATGATGTGTTTTCTAATTGTGTGTGTGTGTGTGTGTGTGTGTGGTTCCAGTCAGTACATCTGTGTGTGTGTGTGTGTGTTCTCCGTAATACATTTGTGTGCTCTCAGTACCTAGGCTTGAGTGAAGTGTTTCTATCATGCATGAATACATAACACATTTCTATATGAGCTGAGTTTTCAGTCTTAATCAACTTAAGCAAGATAAAGCATTTACCTGATTAATGAACACATTTATCAATGAACATAGTTACTTGATTAATGAATATTCTTCTGATTGGTAATTAAATCTTACACTACACTCCGTTATTAGAACCAAATGACAGCCGTTGCTGTTTGGGAGCTGAAGGACCAGCATTCTAAAAGTAACTGAAGTAACTGATGTCTTGTTTGAAAATATACTTAAGTATTTGATTACTCAAACAGCCAACTAGCGCGTTAGGTTACTCGTTACTGCAAAAAGTAATCAAAGTACTCGTTACTTTGTAACGCGTTATACCCAACTGGTCTTGTGTAGGGATGATAGACTCATCTGGTCTGAATGTGACCTCTGCTTTTCTTCCCCTCTCTGGCTTCTCCTCTCTTCTCTTCCGCCTATAAACAACACACAGTGTATTGTGAGTAAAATGATCAGCTTAAAAAAAGAAAGTCAATAGCATGAACACTATATGTGATTACCTCTTGCTGGAGTTTAAGGTAGAGGGAGTGGTAGCTCTTCTAGTGCTTTCAATAGGTGGGTCCAGTCTGAGCAGCCGCAGTCGGGCCTCTTCAGCATTCTGCCTCGCCATCACTGAACTTGTCAACTCCTCCATGGACACGAGACGGGCCATCTGGCTTGAAGGAGCTGTCTCGGGTAACATCTGTGGCAGAGACAGATATATCTGTTTGTAAACTGCAATGATTTTATGATACATCACTTTACAGTCTTGAAATAACAGAAGTGCTGCTTGCCATTTGTGCTCCAGGTTCTGTATGCAGAAGCTTGATCATAGGTGCTTCTCCCCCCGGAGCTGCAATGACAGAAGAGGGCCTGAAGGAAGGTGCTATGGGTAGTTTGGGGAACGTGGTGTTGCTTTGTGGAGCAGGCTCGAAGCGCAGCAGACGAAGGCCCTCCATTGGTGCAGGTGTATGAGCAGGAGGAAGTAGGGTGAAGCTTTGCCCCCTTGGATCTGTCTGACATCTGACTCTTGGGTTGAGAGTTCATTGGAGTTGGATTAAAGATTAGTTGTCTTTTTGGCACTGAGACGACTCGGTAGTTTTTTAGCTTATACTGATGGGATTCCACAGTTGCAGGCTTTGTCGTTTGAAGCACCTGGAGGCCTTGGGGATGCAATCTTAACAGCAGTCTTCTTTGCATGTTCTCTGTCTCTTGCTGTCTTTGCTTTTTTGCTCTGCAAAAACAACACAGAGCACAGAATAAGGCACAACACAGATACATGAAACCTCAGTGTGATGGTAATTGGAACTATTCCACGCCGGCTACCTTGTTGTGGCTCTGCTGTACTTTTAAGGAGAGACAGCCTCAGATGTATTATCCACTGTGTCTCCATCGCTGTAAACTGGAGGGACCCCAAAGTCAGTTAAGGTGCTGGTGCTCAGACTTGTACCCAGTGAGAGTTGCTTCCACATGGCCATCCCGTGTTTTGCTACCCTGTCTTCCTTTTCCTCCTTCTCCCACAAATTCAGGGGGTTCAGGGGGGGCCTGATGAAGAAGGTCTAGTCGAAACGTTGGTACTTTAATAAAAGAATATATTTTTGCTTCGAGTCTTAGAGTGTGCGCCTGACCTCCTTTTTCAAATTTGTATTTTTTCGTCAACGGTCAGCACCTCTCCAACCCTGGTGTGCGCTCCTCCTCTCTCTTCACCCATAACATTCACTCCAGCCATGACTGAAGCCTTCAGAATCTCCTGTATGGAAACCTGTAAGAAATCCCAGTCTTGTCCTTCCAAAGGGTCTGGTAAAAGAAGTGGAGACAAAGCATAGATTCCAATTAAACTGTACTACATGCATTGTGGTCCTCTTACCATTGTCAGATCTCACCATCCTGTAAAGCTCTTGTCACCATCTTCATCTCTGTGCTCTTGGGAGTCAGACTTGTTGCCAAGAAGACTCTCCAACTCAGCCTGAAAAATGCTGTCTGGTTCTAAAGCTGTTGGGAGGTGGAGCTCTCTCCTCCTGAGCCTGTCATTGAGATGTGTGTGAAAACAAACATGGTAATAGTTTGAAATTGAATATATTCTAGTGTATATACTGTATGCTTTCAAACTGACTTGAGTGAAGTCGTAGTGGTCGGCGCAGTAATTCATATACACCAGGCTCAGAGAGGCTGCTGTCTTCCAGTCCCCAAGATGATAAGCAGTCTCAGGAAGCAGACCCCCGAGCAGGAGCAGGTCCTGGGCGTAGTCTACTGTCCATACTTGTGTGTCAAACTACCGATCATCATGGAGCAAGATCTAAGTTTCTAGCAGCTGGATCATTTCATTCTTCTCAGAGTGATAAGTGCCAAAAGGACTCCCCCATTTACTACATTCATAATCCAGAGAGATGTTGCAAATAGATTAACCAGATAAGACAAAAGAGAGGACATGTCTCTTTGTCCCCATAACAAAAACATATTTTTGGCCACCCAGCCTTTAAAGGGAGACATTCAAAGCTAACTCACCTCTACAAGACTGAGTAATTATGGACCGTTGCTGACCTGTCATGCTTTCTTTCTGGTGTCCGGCCCTGTGCAGGATCAGGCGGGCCATGTGGTCCCCCAGCTCCTGAGCTTCTCTCAGACGGTACTGGGATAACAGACTGTATAGGAGTGCCAGACAAAGCTGTGTCTCCTTGAAAATGCCACCATCAGAGCCTAATGGAAAGATTTATGATTACTATTTCAGACTGATAATGAGCATGTGGTGTACTTAAATGTAAGCAGTGGTTCTTACTTTTGATACTCTCCTCACAAATTTGTGACCGCTATGTATCAGCACTTTTAGGGTACGAGCCAAACAGGAAAAGGTGTTCACCTTGGGGAGAGGAAGGAAATAGTAGATACATTCATGTTTAACTCTAAATCTTTTTTTGACCTGAGCCACAGATACATTGTTTTGCATTTGGTTTGATTTGATTTAAACTTCCCAGTTTACTTCCTGTAGCTAGTACAATTATTAAAGTTAGATAATTAATCCTTCTGCTACAGACCGGGTAACTCAGCAGTGCAGGACCCTCCTCTAGCCTTTTTCCTGTAGCCTGCAAAGCTGTTTAGATCTGGGACATGATGATGGACAACTGCTGCTGTTCCTCCTGCCAGCCATCACAGCCTTGAAAGCTTTTCAGTTCCTCCATATACTGCTGGCTGATCTTATAAACCCACTGCCACACTCCATACAATCTGGCCAAAAAGGAGAATCATCAATCTTGTTGGACTTTGTGACAAATTTCAATTCCAGGCAAAACATGACATGCAATGACTTAGGTTGGGATCCACAGCAATAAATAATGGACAATCAAAAACACATAAAAAGCCAGAGAGATGGTCTGTACCTGCTAGATGGTCGCTGGGGAACAGATTGTGCCTGACGTACAAAACTGGAATTCTGTTCCTTCTCGTGCTGTAATGGAGGCACACAGTGTGCATCGGAAGGCCAGAGCTGTGACTCCTTCTCTGCAGAGGACCAGACACTTTGTTGCTGCAGGCTGTAGGTGCGATCAAGACAATCAGAGACCAGCTCCAAGATATGCATGACTGAGGATAAACTATGAGAAGATAACTGACAGTGAACAGTCTGGTGGGACTCAGGGTGAGGGGTCAGCAGGAGGCGACGGCATCAGCCGTTTACTGAGCTCCACCACCAGCCCCAGGCAGCATGGCCCATCTGAGTGATTGCTATCCCAGGGCAGGAAAGACAGAAGGGCTTTGAGAAGGTGCAGCAGGCAAGGAGAAACTGAGATATTTGCCTTCCCTGTGTTGCCAGAGCTGGGGATCAGATGGAGTAGAGGAGCAAGTCACAACCCACAGTAGAGGGTGTGCTGCAGCAGACAAGTTCTGTTTTCCACAGCATTTCTGAGAGACATGCCAAACGCCCAAACTGTTAACAGCTTAGTCTGGATTTTTCCAAGTTCACGAAAAAGTCAAGGTGTCTTCCTCTCTGTTTCACAAAAGTCCCTATCAAATCTGGGCTAGTCTGCCATCCTCCACGTGAGAACCAGCAGGAGGTCCGTCTTCATCAGAGTCATCCTCAAAGAAAGTCTGGGAAGCCACACAAACAAACAGCAGGTTAAAGACAGTTAACATAGGTAAAGTAAGCAACTAAGGGGCCTTAAACACCTAACTCATTTGGTCCAGACTTTTAGACTTTTCAGTTTGAGTCAAACCAAAATTACAAATGTTAAAACTCACTTGGACCACATTCTGGACCAAAAAGCCAAATCTTGGTTTGACAAAAAGCGGTTGTCTCAGTACAAATCAAACTGAACCTTGGTGGTGAAGACATTTTTTGGACGGTTCCGACTTTGGGACCAATAACAGGAAATTTTGGCAGGCTATTAGACAAAAAAAATACAAAATATAAATTACACTTTTGGTTGACAACTAGAATAATATAATCATTTGCCTTCTCAGTCCACTAGATACATGTTACTGCGATAAAATCATTGATGTAAGATGAACATATTGAAAACTGTATCTCATTAAATAAAACAGATGTTGACAGAGTTTTCCTTTCCTTTCTTATGGTCTTAGGTCTGATGACTTGAAAGACTCCAGTAAACTGAGACCACTTTGGCGAGTGGAGGACTACTCTGACGATACCCCCATTTGTGTTACAAAGAGAGTTACTTTGGTCTATCGACATGGCAGAGCACCTTGCACAAGACCTACAGCTAAGGTAAACTGGCAAACAAAATTATATGTATAATTAAGCAATTGCATGACTGCTGTTAACAGAGTCTGGTGGCTTTGAAGAGCATAGATGGGAACTGCAGACATTAATGGCTTGCCTGTTGGAACAGGCTTGGTTGGTAAAGTGGTGAAAATACTCTCAATATGGCATATTGATTTTTCTAGGTGGGATTTTTTTTTTTTTTTTTTTTGGTGGCTAAAATATGTTTTGTGTCTGACCCCCATTTACAGCACGACATTGCTTGGCTTCCATGTTGGACTCCTGCCTAATTCTCCAAACTGTTGGTGTGCTGACTGACATCTACTGTATGTGATACACTGACTATGGAGAAGTATGTAAAGGTATGAGGGTACCATTCGTGGAAACACAGATATTTGGGTGTGAAAACCAAATGAAATGTTTAAGCTCATGTATCATTTTTATTTTTATTTTTTTTAGTTTTTAATGAATGTATTTTTTTTTTCAATTTAAATCATCTTAACTTGAAATAGCAAGTCATATAATTGTCCATCCATCCATCCATTTTCATCTGCTTATCCAGGGCTGGGTCGCAGGCGCAGCAGGCCAAGCCAAGCCACCCAGACGTCCCCCTCCCCAGCCACACTTTCAAGCTCCTCCTGGGGGACCCTGAGGCATTCCCAGGCCAGATGGGATATGTAGTCCCTCCAGCGTGTTCTGGGTCTGCTGGGCAATGTGAAATAATGCAGGAATGTGCATTTATTTGATGAGGTAAGGAAAGTTTTTAGCACCTCTCGTCTCATGTCATTATTTGGGTTAACTCACAGTAACAAGTTGAAACAAGTGATTAAAAGGTCAATCAAATTTACACCTTAAAAAATGTTAAATACTAGGACATAGTCGTTAAATCAGTCTTATGAACTTCATGTTTTTGAGTTGGAACAAAGGTAATCCTCAAGTTGAGTTAACTTACATTTTCGAGGGAGCAGGTGAACTTTCTTTTCCAAGTTTAACCGAGTTGTGCTAATTAGGAAACAGGTCTCTCCCTCCACCAGGTATATCCAAACAAAATGTTGGTCTCGCATTGGTAGGCTATATTGGCACTTCAAGGATTTTTCTCTGCCATTGATGGATAAATAAATGGATAAAATTGATGACAGACATTGCATCCACTGAATGTTTAATCGTAAGGATTAACAATCACCAACTACTGTGGCAGTGGTGGAGCAGTTAGCATTGTCACCTCACAGTAAGAGAGTTCCTGGTGTGAACCGGGAGGAGGAGCCCTTCTGTGCAGAGTTTGCATGTTCTCGCCATGTCAGCGTGGGTTTTCTCCAGGTAATCCAAAGACATGCAGGTTAATTAGTGACTCTAAATTGTCTGTAGGTGTGAATGTGAGTGTAAATGGTTGTCTGTCTCTATGTGTCAGCCCTGTGATAGTCTGGCGACCTGTCCAGGGTGAACCCCGCCTCTCGCCCAATGTCAGCTGTGATAGGCTCCAGCCCCCCCCCCACCCCACCCCCCAACATGCTAAGCAGTTACGGAGAATAAATGAATTCATTCATGAATTTTATGAAGTCTGCCATCCTCTTAAGTTAATGTGCTACTTATTTTTTACTCAGGTGGTATTTACTCATATTTATCTGTTTGTTTCTTCCTTTCCTTTTGTTGGTGTGGCTTATTCTACTTAGGTGAACTGTTATAAGTGGCCAAGTTGATTTAATTACACACTTGGCATAAGGGAGAAGTTTCAGTTCTGCAACCTCAACTAAATCCTACACACTGGACCTTTACGTTAAAGATCAAAAATTATGTATGACTTATTTCTCACACTTGAAAAGTGACTTTTGGAGCTTAATATAATCTTTCATATCAAACTGAATGTGTACAAAAAACAAAATGCATCTTTGAATATAAATGTGATATGATAAAACATGGTCTCAAACCAAAGTTTGAACTCAATATAATATTATGAGAATTATAAGGACAGTATTTATCACAGGGCTATTGTATTGTGTTGGATTGGATTGTAGACGGCTTAATTTTTCTGTTCACTGAGCTTGTTGTAATGTGAAAAGGTCTTAAAGGCCACCCTAAAAGCACTTCGTCCTGCTGCCCCTTTTATTCAAGCTGTTTATTGCACGGTAACAGAGATTTAAACACAAACAAGCATTAATACAACAAAAAACGAGAACAAAACAAACAAACAAAAAATGTTGAGGAAAAAACAGTAGTTGTAATTTTTGTAATTGTAATTTTTGTCATTGTGAAATTTCACATTGGTAAGCGGTCACACCTTTGTGTCGACTTATTTAGTCAGCTCCTCCAAACTTTCAGTGTATGATTCTATGAGAAGGACCTTTACTGTGTTTGGTCATAACATTATATTAGTAATGTATTATCATTAATTTTGTTATTGTTGCCATGGTAACTGTTATTATTTCAGTTAGAACTGGGCTTGAAATTGGAACTACAGCTGGCAGTGGAATTTGTTAGTCAGTTCACAACAGCATGTCAGATCAGTTCATGTCCTAACAGACGCACACAGACCAACATTCGATTTACACAACTGTTAACTACTTTGTTACGGATTATTTCCTTGAATAATTTCATTTTATCGGCATTTAACCATCATGGCTGATAATTCTGCACAGGAGTTGAAGACCCTTCACGCTCTGGCCTCTAGAGAGGATCAAGGTTAGTGTCAAAAAAGTGAGATGGACAGTAACGCTGACTTGGTAACTAAAATAACTCAGTCAGTTTCCTCTCATCCTGATAAAATATATGAGATTTAGAGAAACCTGTCAGTTTTGTGAAACATTTAAGGGGCAGTGTATGATTGCACCTCACCCAGTTTGTATGTGTCCATCAATTGTGGGCAGTTTTTGTGATTTTCTTTTGGATCAAGAAATTAAATTGTAAACACCTAGAAAAGTAAACTATCAAATATATCAGAAGTACACAGTAGATTAAGATTTAGGGCTTGAGCACATATTGGCAAAATTAACAGCAGCAAATATTCACCGTCTGTTCACTTCAATTCAGTTTGAGTCAAAGGGGGAAAAAAAACATTTGCTTCTGGTAGCAAAGCAAATTTGAATATTCAGATTGCATGGAGTTGCAGCCTCAATCAATAGCAAAGATGTACATGTGGAAGAGACATTTATTGATTGCCATGTCTAACCAGCCAATAGGCTATTATGATACTGGTCGTGACAAATACAAGCATGAGAGATGCTGCCTGGTTGGCAGTGAGTCAGGAGACAGGCATGTAACATAAGAAGATGTAAAATGTTTCAATAACATCGTATTTCAATATGTTCATTAGCAAGCTAGCTTTTAGGGCCATGTCAGGCACTGCCCACATTCAGTATAAGGCCTCGGCAGGTGATGGTGACTTGCGTGCAGTCGCACATATGTGAGCATGTGAGAGGAAAAGCACAATTCTAATATGCTGTGACACATTGGGAAAGGCGTGGGGGGCTTGAGAACCAACAATTTAGTGCCTGGGAGTTAATACAAAGTCCATTTGTTAGAATTATTGACACAACACCACTAAATGCCATCAACTAATTGGTGTTCCACTTTGTTTTTCCTTTGATTTTATTTTAGCTAATGACTCCAGACACAACATTGTGGAAGAAGTCAAAGAGCGGTTGACCAAAAGAAAGGCCAGCACCGATGAAGGGCCCTCCAAGAAGAGAGTCAAGACTGACGATAGTACCCACATCCCGCCCTTTGAAGGTGCAAGTCAGGAGGCTGATGAAGAGCGCACCAACAAAGACTTCAGGGGTGGCGATCACGTCAGCATCACTGAGCCCAGCAGTGTGGTGTCTGAGGGTGTCAAAGTGAGGCAGAGTGAAAGAAAGGCCCACGATGACTCAGACAGAGCCTCAAAGAAGAGCTCTGACCTCAGCCTAAGGATCAGCACATGTTCATCCTCATCGTCAGATGAGGAGGAAACATACGACTTGTCCTTCACAGTCAAAACCAACCGAGGTAAGTTGATAGTGTGAAAGAAAGTTAGGTTGCACCTGATTCATGCTACAAAATTTTGAAGAATATGCTCATTTGCTTTGTTGCCAGGAGTTAGATGAAAAGAGTAATACCACTCATGTTTGTACCCAAAATATGAAAGTACAGCCAGAAGTCTGATAGCTGAGCTTAGCACAAAGACTGGAAATAGCAAGTCTAGCTCTGTCTGCAGTAAACAAAATCCATCTATCAGCATCTCTAAAGCTCACATTTTAAAAAGTTACACCTTGTTTGTTTAGTGCATCCAAAATCGGAAGGGTAAAATTGGCACATGCCCCTTTTTGCGGTCATTGTACGAAAGCTTACTGCTGGCAGTAGCTTCATATTTAGCATAAAGACAACAGCTGAACTTAATTGTCACATAGAATCTCAGCAAGAAAGCAGATGAGCATTTCCACTCAATAGGCATCCCTCTAAAGTTACAGTAATACAAATACACATCATCTCTCTGTGTCTGTGTGCAGCTGAATTTGAAGGCAGCTACTACGAGCTTTCCCAGCTTGGTGCAGGTGGATTTGGAGCAGTTTACGAGGGCTGCAGACAAGATGACATGGCACCAGTAAGTCTCACACATTATCCTGCTCTCTCTCTCTCTCTCTCTCTCTCTCGCTCACTCTCTCTCTCTCTCTCTCTCGTAAAAACAAATGTTTTTTAAGTGTATTCTTGGAAAGTGCCAAACACTTGTGTTTCTGTCTTTCAGGTGGCCATCAAACACATTAAGAAAGAAAATGTCATCTACACAGAAGTGGTAAGTGATTCAATCTGGTGTCCTAAGCACTATCATCTAAAACATGTTTGTACTTCTAGTGCTGTTGGTCAGACCATGCAAAATGACAGAATGATAAATGTTGGTATATTTTCATTTCTTTATTTTCTGTATTTGCTTTAGGTCCAGGACGGAGAGGTGTTTAAAGTCATTGATGAAGTCGCCCTCATGGTGAAAGCAGCAGGTGGAGCTGATTCACCTGGGAAAACTGCAGCCATCTCCCTTCTTGACTGTTTTGATCTGGAGGAGGAGCTAATCCTGGTTATGGAAAGACCAGTCCCCTCCATGGATCTCCAGAAGTACCGCAGGGCCAAGGGAGGCTACCTGCACGAACACGAGGCTAAGGTACTGAAGCTAGGTGAAGGATGAAGAGTTAGGCTGCAGTCCCTTTATTATTTATTATTGCCATAATTTACATTGTGTAGTGATCACTCATTAATACGTCTATCTTGTTTGTTTAATCTGTATCGACACTGAGGTGTAAAAACACACTATGGTGTTCAGGGTGTATATGCACAGGGCTGTTTTTTAGCCCACGAAGCTAATAAAGTTTGCTGACATGAGCGTTTAACTTCAACCCCACTCCATTCACTCGTCTGTTTCACTCTCTCCCTCCATCACAGATCATCCTGAGGCAGATGGTAGATGCAGCCATTGAGATGCACTCGAACGGCGTCTTTCACAGGGACATCAAGTTGCAAAACGTCCTTGTGGAAACTGAACCCACTGTCCCACGCGTCCGAGTGATCGATTTTGGTTGTGGCTGCCTCGTGAGAAAGAGATACTACAATAACTACTGTGGTATGATATCTGGCCTCTCCTGATATTTTATTTCTATGTCTTGCCCTATGGTTGATTGTCTCTGACTGTGTCCCTCTGTCTTTGTGTCTTACATTGTGTATTTTAGGTACCTTCTCAAAAGCCCCTCCAGAATGGTTTTCTGGTCCGAGAATATGAGGCCATTCCCACAACAGTGGCAGCTTGGAGCGCTGTTATGGGACCTGCTCGACCATAAACATAAATTTAACACTCACGTTTACTGCAAGGAGGGGCTTAAATTCAAAAGCACTCTGTCCAGAGGTAAGACACTCTCTCACACACACACACACACACACACACACACACACACAAACTTTGCAAGGGTCACTTAGTTGAAATTACAGAAGATGATATTCAATATTACAATACACTACAGTATTTTTATACCTTCATGCCAGCGAAAGCCGTTGCTGGAGACATTATGTTTTTGGGTTGTCTGTTCATACATCTGTATGTCTGTACATCCATACATCCATCCCATTCTTGTGAACTCAATATGTCAGGAACACTCTCAAGGAATTTCTTTAAATTTGGCAGAAACATCTCTCTGAAGATTTTGTTAGTCATTGGTCAAAGGTCAATGTGACCTCGTCTGTCTTCTTCTTGTGAACGCAGTATTGGCAGAGAACTTCGAGGGCTTTTCTGTTTTTTCAAATTTGGCAAAAATGTCCACTTGGACACAAGAATGAACTGATTAGAATTTGGTGACATGAAATTAGTCAACATACACAAATCTTTGGGAGGATTTTTTGTTTTACAGTGGATCACCTCGCTGCCACTGAAACCACTGATATCCCTAACTCTCTCTCTCTCTCTCTCTCTCTCTCTCTCTCTCTCTCTCTCTCTCTGTCTTGCTCCCCAGGCTGCAGATGTTTCTTGCAGATGTGTCTCCAAAACGACCCTGAGATGCGCGCCATTAGAGCAGCTACAGCTTCATCCCTGGCTCAGATAATCAACGACGAGCCACCTGTTGTCAGCTCCGCCCCTCTCATGCATGGTTGGATCACACTCCTATTTTTATTATTATTATTATTTTTTTTTAATTTATCTATTTTTCATATTTATTCTGCACTTTAAAAACCAGATGCCTCCTAGTCAAGGGCTCTGCTGGAACTGTCCTAACATTCTACGTGTGCTTTTATTTATCTGTATATGCATTTTTTGTGATTTTCTACTGGATCAAGCAAATAAATTTTACACACCTAGAAAGGCAAACTATCAAATATATCAGAAAGGAACATAGAGTAGATTAAGATTTAGGGCTCGAGCACACATTGGCAAAATTAACACCAGCAAATATTCACCGTCTGTTCACTGCAATTCAGTTTGAGTCAAAGGGGCAAAAAAAAAAAAAAATGCTTCCAGTCGCAAAGCAAATTTGAATATTCAGATTGCATGGAGTTCAACTTTGTTGAACTGTGACCTGCAAAGCTGCAGCTTCAACCACAAGCAAAGATGTACATGTGGAAGAGACATTTATTGATTGCCATATCTAACCAGCCAATAGGCTATTATGATACTGGTCGTGACAAATGCAAGCAGTCCAACATGAGAGATGCTGCCTGGTTGGCAGTGAGTCAGGAGACAGGCATGTAACGTAAGAAGATGTAAAATGTTTCAATAACATCGTATTTCAATATGTTCATTAGCAAGCTAGCTTTTAGGGCCATGTCAGGCACTGCCCACATTCAGTATAAGGCCTCGGCAGGTGATGGTGACTTGCGTGCAGTCACACATATGTGAGCATGTGAGAGGAAAAGCACAATTCTAATATGTTGTGACACATTGGGAAAGGGGTGGGGGCTTGAGAACCAACAATTTAGTGCCTGGGAGTTAATACAAAGGCCATTTGTTACAATTATTGACACAACACCACTAAATGCCTTCAACTAATTGGTGTTCCACTTTGTTTTTCCTTTGATTTTAGATAATGACTCCAGACACAACATTGTGGAAGAAGTCAAAGAGCAGTCGACCAAAAGGAAGACTAGCACCGATGAAGGGCCCAAGTCAAGACTGACAACAGTACCCACATCCCGCACTTTGCTATATGAAGGTGCAAATGTGAGGAGGAGCAAGCCGAAGGCTCAGGAGGTTGATGAAGAGCGCACCAACAAAAAGATCAGTGGTAGAGATCACGTCAGCATCACTGAGCCCAGCAGTGTGGTGTCTGAGGGTGTCAAAGTGAGGCAGAGTGAAAGAAAGGCCCACGATGACTCAGACAGAGCCTCAAAGAAGAGCTCTGACCTCAGCCCAAGGACCAGCACATGTTCATCCTCATTGTCAGATGAGGAGGAAACATACGACTTGTCCTTCACAGTCAAAACCAACCGAGGTAAGCTGATAGTGTTAAAGAAAGTTATGTTGCACCTGATTCATGGTACAAAATTTTGAAGAATATGCTCATTTGCTTTGTTGCCAGGAGTTAGATGAAAAGAGTAATACCACTCATGTTTGTACCCAAAATATGAAAGTACAGCCAGAAGTCTGATAGCTTAGCTTAGCACAAAGACTGGAAATAGCAAGTCTGTCTGCAGTAAACAAAATCCATCTATCAGCATCTCTAAAGCTCACATTTTAAAAAGTTACACCTTGTTTGTTTAGTCCATCCAAAATCCGAAGGGTAAAATTGGCACATGCCCCTTTTTGCGGTCATTGTACGAAAGCTTACTGCTGGCAGTAGCTTCATATTTAGCATAAAGACAACAGCTGAACTTAATTGTCACATAGAATCTCAGCAAGAAAACAGATGAGCATATTTCCACTCAATAGGCATCCCTCTAAAGTTACAGTAATACAAATACACATCATCTCTCTGTGTCTGTGTGCAGCTGAATTTGAAGGCAGCTACTACGAGCTTTCCCAGCTTGGTGCAGGTGGATTTGGAGCAGTTTATGAGGGCTACAGACAAGATGACATGGCACCAGTAAGTCTCACACATTATCCTGCTCTCTCTCTCTCTCTCTCTCTCTCTCTCTCTCGCTCTCACACATTATCCTGCTCTCTCTCTCTCTCTCTCTCTCTCTCTCTCTCTCTCTCTCTCTCTCGTAAAAACAAATGTTTTTTAAGTGTATTCTTGGAAAGTGCCAAACACTTGTGTTTCTGTCTTTCAGGTGGCCATCAAACACACGAGGAAAGAAAAGGTCCACTACACAGAAGTGGTGAGTGATTCAATCTGGTGTCCTAAGCACTATCATCTGAAACATGTTTGTACTTCTAGTGCTATTGGTCAGACCATGCACAAGTATTGATGGAAGTTTTTTTCTCATCTAGAATGATAAATGTTGGTATATTTTCATTTCTTTATTTTCTGTATTTGCTTTAGGTCCAGAACGGAGAGGTGTTTGAAGTCACTGAAGAAGTCGCCCTCATGGTGAAAGCAGCAGGTGGAGCTGATTCACCTGGGAAAACTGCAGCCATCTCCCTTCTTGACTGTTTTGATCTGGAGGAGGAGCTAATCCTGGTTATGGAAAGACCAGTCCCCTCCATGGATCTCCAGAAGTACCGCAGGGCCAAGGGAGGCTACCTGCAAGAACACGAGGCTAAGGTACTGAAGCTAGGTGAAGGATGAAGAGTTAGGCTGCAGTCCCTTTATTATTTATTATTGCCATAATTTACATTGTTTAGTGATCACTCATTAATACGTCTATCTTGTTTGTTTAATCTGTATCGACACTGAGGTGTAAAAACACACTATGGTGTTCAGGGTGTATATGCACAGGGCTGTTTCTTAGCCCACGAAGCTAATAAATTTTGCTGACGTGAACGTTCCACTTCAACCCCACTCCATTCACTCATCTGTTTCACTCTCTCCCTCCATCACAGATCATCCTGAGGCAGATGATAGATGCAGCCATTGAGATGCACTCGAACGGCGTCTTTCACAGGGACATCAAGTTGCAAAACGTCCTTGTGGAAACTGGACCCACTGTCCCACGCGTCCGAGTGATCGATTTTGGTTGTGGCTGCCTCGTGAGAAAGAGATACTACTACTACTACTACTGTGGTATGATATCTGGCCTCTCCTGATATTTTATTTCTATGTCTTGCCCTATGGTTGATTGTCTCTGACTGTGTCCCTCTGTCTTTGTGTCTTACATTGTGTATTTTAGGTACCTTCTCAAAAGCCCCTCCAGAATGGTTTCTGGTCCGAGAATATGAGGCCATTCCCACAACAGTGTGGCAGCTTGGAGCGCTGTTATGGGACCTGCTCGACCATAAACATAAATTTAACACTCACGTTTACTGCAAGGAGGGGCTTAAATTCAACAGGACTCTGTCCAGAGGTAAGACACTCTCTCACACACACACACACACACACGCACATACTCACACACACACACACACACACACACACAAACACACACACACACACACACACACAAACTTTGCAAGGGTCACTTAATTGAAATTACAGAAGATGATATTTAATACTACAATACACTACAGTATTTTTATACCTTCATGCCAGCGAAAGCCGTTGCTGGAGACATTATGTTTTTGGGTTGTCTGTTCATACATCTGTATGTCTGTACATCCATACATCCATCCCATTCTTGTGAACTCAATATGTCAGGAACACTCTCAAGGAATTTCTTTTAATTTGGCAGAAACATCTCTCTGAAGATTTTGTTAGTCATTGGTCAAAGGTCAATGTGACCTCGTCTGTCTTCTTCTTGTGAACGCAGTATTGGCAGAGAACTTCGAGGGCTTTTCCGTTTTTTTCAAATTTGGCAAAAATGTCCATTTGGACACAAGAATGAACTGATTAGAATTTGGTGACATGAAATAAGTCAACATACACAAATCTTTGGGAGGATTTTTTGTTTTACAGTGGATCACCTCGCTGCCACTGAAACCACTGATATCCCTAACTCTCTCTCTCTCTCTCTCTCTCTCTCTCTCTCTCTCTCTGTCTTGCTCCCCAGGCTGCAGATGTTTCTTGCAGATGTGTCTCCAAAACGACCCTGAGATGCGCGCCACATTAGAGCAGCTACAGCTTCATCCCTGGTTCAGATAATCAACGACGAGCCACCTGTTGTCAGCTCCGCCCCTCTCATGCATGGTTGGATCGCACTCCTATTTTTATTCTTTTTTTTTTTTTTTAATTTATATCTATTTTTCATATTTATTCTGCACTTTAAAAACCAGATGCCTCCTAGTCAAGGGCTCTGCTGGAACTGTCCTAACATTCTACGTGTGCTTTTATTTATCTGTATATGCATTTTTTGTGATTTTCTACTGGATCAAGCAAATAAATTTTACACACCTAGAAAGGCAAACTATCAAATATATCAGAAAGGAACATAGAGTAGATTAAGATTTAGGGCTCGAGCACACATTGGCAAAATTAACACCAGCAAATATTCACCGTCTGTTCACTGCAATTCAGTTTGAGACAAAGGGGCAAAAAAACCCCATTTGCTTCCGGTGGCAAAGCAAATTTGAATATTCAGATTGCATGGAGTTCAACTTTGTTGAACTGTGACCTGCAAAGCTGCAGCTTCAACCACAAGCAAAGATGTACATGTGGAAGAGACATTTATTGATTGCCATATCTAACCAGCCAATAGGCTATTATGATACTGGTCGTGACAAATACAAGCAGTCCAACATGAGAGATGCTGCCTGGTTGGCAGTGAGTCAGGAGACAGGCATGTAACGTAAGAAGACGTAAAATGTTTCAATAACATCATATTTCACTGTGTTTATTAGCAAGCTAGCTTTTAGGGCCATGTCAGGCACTGCCCACATTCAGTATAAGGCCTCGGCAGGTGATGGTGACTTACGTGCAGTCACACATATGTGAGCATGTGAGAGGAAAAGCACAATTCTAATATGTTGTGACACACTGGGAAAGGGGTGGGGGGCTTGAGAACCAACAATTTAGTGCCTGGGAGTTAATACAAAGTCCATTTGTTACAATTATTGACACAACACCACTAAATGCCATCAACTAATTGGTGTTCCACTTTGTTTTTCCTTTGATTTTAGATAATGACTCCAGACACAACACTGTGGAAGAAGTCAAAGAGCGGTTGCCCAAAGGAAGTGCAGTGCCGATGAAGGGCCCAAGTGAAGACTGACGACAGTACCCACACCCTGCACTTCACTATATATGAAGGTGCAAATGTGAGGAGGAGCAAGCAGAAGGCTCAGGAGGCTGATGAAGAGCACACCAACAAAGAGATCAGTGGTAGAGATCACGTCAGCATGACTGAGCCCAGCAGTGTGGTGTCTGAGGGTGTCAAAGTGAGGCAGAGTGAAAGAAAGGCCCACGATGACTCAGACAGAGCCTCAAAGAAGAGCTTTGACCTCAGCCCAAGGACCAGCACATGTTCATCCTCATCGTCAGATGAGGAGGAAACATACGACTTGTCCTTCACAGTCAAAACCAACCGAGGTAAGTTGATAGTGTGAAAGAAAGTTATGTTGCACCTGATTCATGGTACAAAATTCTGAAGAATATGCTCATTTGCTTTGTTGCCAGGAGTTAAATGAAAAGAGTAATACCACTCATGTTTGTACCCAAAATATGAAAGTACAGCCAGAAGTCTGATAGCTTAGCTTAGCACAAAGACTGAAAATAGCCAGTCTAGCTCTGTCAGCAGTAAACAAAATCCATCTATCAGCATCTCTAAAGCTCACATTTTAAAAAGTTACACCTTGTTTGTTTAGTGCATCCAAAATCTGAAGGGTAAAATTGGCACATCTGAGTCTTGGCAAGAAAGCAGATGAGCATATTTCCACTCAATAGGCATCCCTCTAAAGTTACAGTAATACAAATACACATCATCTCTCTGTGTCTGTGTGCAGCTGAATTTGAAGGCAGCTACTACGAGCTTTCCCAGCTTGGTGCAGGTGGATTTGGAGCAGTTTACGAGGGCTGCAGACAAGATGACATGGCACCACTAAGTCTCACACATTATCCTGCTCTCTCTCTCTCTCTCTCTCTCTCTCGTAAAAACAAATGTTTTTTAAGTGTCTTCTTGGAAAGTGCCAAACACTTGTGTTTCTGTCTTTCAGGTGGCCATCAACACACGAGGAAAGAAAAGGTCCACTACACAGAAGTGGTGAGTGATTCAATCTGGTGTCCTAAGCACTATCATCTGAAACATGTTTGTACTTCTAGTGCTGTTGGTCAGACCATGCACAAGTATTGATGGAAGTTTTTTTCTCATCTAGAATGATAAACGTTGGTATATTTTTGTTGATATATTTTCTGTATTTGCTTTAGGTCCAGAACGGAGAGGTGTTTGAAGTCACTGAAGAAGTCGCCCTCATGGTGAAAGCAGCAGGTGGAGCTGATTCACCTGGGAAAACTGCAGCCATCTCCCTTCTTGACTGTTTTGATCTGGAGGAGGAGCTAATCCTGGTTATGGAAAGACCAGTCCCCTCCATGGATCTCCAGAAGTACCGCAGGGCCAAGGGAGGCTACCTGCAAGAACACGAGGCTAAGGTACTGAAGCTAGGTGAAGGATGAAGAGTTAGGCTGCAGTCCCTTTATTATTTATTATTGCCATAATTTACATTGTGTAGTGATCACTCATTAACGTCTATCTTGTTTGTTTAATCTGTATCGACACTGAGGTGTGTAAAAACACACTATGGTGTTCAGGGTGTATATGCACACATTCTTAGCCCACGAAGCTAATAAATTTTGCTGACGTGAACGTTTCACTTCAACCGCACTCCATTCACTCGTCTGTTTCACTCTCTCCCTCCATCACAGATCATCCTGAGGCAGATGGTAGATGCAGCCATTGGGATGCACTCGAACGGCGTCTTTCACAGGGACATCAAGTTGCACAACGTCCTTGTGGAAACTGAACCCACTGTCCCACGCGTCGAGTGAGTGATCGATTTTGGTTGTGGCTGCCTCGTGAGAAAGAGATACTACAATTACTACTGTGGTATGATATTTTTTTTTTGACAGTACTGATCACCTTTCTCCATAGGCTAAACATTTTTTTGTTGATGCTCCACAGTGTTCAATTCCGAACACCTTTAAAGTACTTATTTGAATTTTTTTTTAAATTTTATTTATTTATTTTTTTTCCCCTTGCCAGTACTGATCACCTTCATGTATAGGCAAAATTTTGTTTTGTTGATGCTCTTCGGTATCCAATCCATAATACCTTTAAACTATTTATTTAATTTTTTTTAAATTTTATTTTATTTTATTTTTTTTGCTTGACAGTACTGATCACCTTTATGCATCGGCAAAATATTGTTTTGTTGATGCTCCACAGTGTTCAATTCTTAACACTGTTAAACTATTTATTTGATTTTTTTTTAAAAAGATTTTGTGTGACAGTACTGATCACCTTTATGCATTGGCAAAACATTGTTTTGTTGATGCTGCACAGTGTTCAATTCTTAACACTGTTAAACTATTTATTTATTTTTTTTTTTTTTGTGACAGTACTGATCACCTTTATGCATCGGCAAAATATTGTTTTGTTCATGCTCCACAGTGTTCAATTCCTAACACTGTTAAACTATTTATTTGATTTTTTTAAAAAAAAATTTTGTGTGACAGTACTGATCACCTTTATGCATCGGCAAAATATTGTTTTGTTGATGCTGCACAGTGTTCAATTCTTAACACTGTTAAACTATTTATTTGGTTTTTTATTTTTTTAAATTTTTTAAAAAATTTTTTATGACAGTACTGATCACCTTTATGCATCGGCAAAACATTGTTTTGTTGATGCTGCACAGTGTTCAATTCTTAACACTGTTAAACTATTTATTTTTTATTTTTTTGTTTTTATGACAGTACTGATCACCTTTATGCATCGGCAAAATATTGTTTTGTTCATGCTCCACAGTGTTCAATTCCTAACACTGTTAAACTATTTATTTGATTTTTTAAAAAACAAATTTTGTGTGACAGTACTGATCACCTTTATGCATCGGCAAAATATTGTTTTATTGATGCTGCACAGTGTTCAATTCTTAACACTGTTAAACTATTTATTTGGTTTTTTATTTTTTTTATTTTTTTTTATTTTTTTTATGACAGTACTGATCACCTTTATGCATCGGCAAAATATTTTTTTGTTCATGCTCCACAGTGTTCAATTACTAACACTGTTAAACTATTTATTTGATTTGTTTTTTTTTTTTTGTGTGACAGTACTGATCACCTTTATGCATCGGCTAATTATTGTTTTGTTGATGCTGCACAGTGTTCAATTGCTAACACTGTTCAACTATTTATTTGATTTGTTGGTTGTTTTTTTTTTGTGTGACAGTACTGATCACCTTTATGTATCGGCTAATTATTGTTTTTTTGATGCTCCGCTGTGTTCAGTTCCTCACACCTTGAAAGTATTTATTTGATTTTTTTCATTTTTTTTTTTGTGACAGTACTGATCACCTTCATGTATCGGCAAAATATTGTTTTGTTGATGCTCCACAGTGTTCAATTCCTAACACTGTTAAACTATATATTTGATTTTTTATTTATTTTTTTTATTTTTTTTTTTGTGACTGTACTGATCACCCTTATGCATCGGCAAAATATTGTTTTGTTGATGCTCCACAGTGTTCAATTCCTAACACTGTTAAACTATTTATTCTATTTGTTTTTTTTTTTTTTGTGTGTGACAGTACTGATCACCTTTGTGTATCGGCTAATTATTGTTTTGTTGATGCTCCGCTGTGTTCAGTTCCTCACACCTTTAATTGATTTTTTTGATTTTTTTGTGTGACAGTACTGATCACCTTTATGCATCGGCAAAATATTGTTTTGTTGATGCTCGACAGTGTTCAATTCCTAACACTGTTAAACTATTTATTTGATTTTTTTTTTTTTTTTTTGTGTTACAGTACTGATCACCTTCATGCATCGGCAAAACATTGTTTTGTTGATGCTGCACAGTGTTCAATTCCTAACACTGTTAAACTATTTATTTGATTTGTTGGGGTTTTTTTTTGTTTGTGTGACAGTACTGATCACCTTTATGTATCGGCTAATTATTGTTTTTTTGATGCTCCGCTGTGTTCAGTTCCTCACACCTTGAAAGTATTTATTTGATTTTTTTCATTTTTTTTTTTGTGACTGTACTGATCACCCTTATGCATCGGCAAAATATTGTTTTGTTGATGCTCCACAGTGTTCAATTCCTAACACTGTTAAACTATATATTTGATTTTTTATTTTTTTATTTATTTATTTTTTTTGGTGACAGTACTGATCACCCGTATGCATCGGCAAAATATTGTTTTGTTGATGCTCCACAGTGTTCAATTCCTAACACTGTTAAACTATTTATTCTATTTGGGGTTTTTTTTTGTGTGTGTGACAGTACTGATCACCTTTGTGTATCGGCTAATTATTGTTTTGTTGATGCTCCGCTGTGTTCAGTTCCTCACACCTTTATTTGATTTTTTTGATTTTTTTTGTGTGACAGTACTGATCACCTTTATGCATCGGCAAAATATTGTTTTGTTGATGCTCGACAGTGTTCAATTCCTAACACTGTTAAACTATTTATTTGATTTGTTTGTTTGTTTTTTTTTTTGTGACAGTACTGATCACCTTTATGCATCAGCAAAATATTGTTTTGTTGATGCTCCACAGTGTTCAGTTCCTAACACTGTTAAACTATTTATTTGATTTGTTGTTTTTTTTTTGTGTTACAGTACTGATCACCTTTATGCATCGGCAAAACATTGTTTTGTTCATGCTCCACAGTGTTCAATTCTTAACACTGTTAAACTATTTATTTATTTCTTTATTTTTTATGACAGTACTGATCACCTTTATGCATCGGCGCTCCACAGTGTTCAATTCCTAACACTGTTAAACTATTTATTTGATTTTTTTTTTTTTTTTTTTTTTTTGTGTGACAGTACTGATCACCTTTATGCATCAGCAAAATATTTGTTTTGTTGATGCTCCACAGTGTTCAATTCCTAACACTGTTAACTATTTATTTTTTGGGTTTTTTTTTGTGTGTGACAGTACTGATCACCTTCATGCATCGGCTAATTATTGTTTTGTTGATGCTCCACAGTGTTCAATTCCTAACACTGTTAAACTATTTATTCTATTTGGGTTTTTTTTTTTGTGTGTGACAGTACTGATCACTTTATGCATCGGCTAATTATTGTTTTGTTGATGCTCCACAGTGTTCAATTCCTAACACTGTTAAACTATTTATTCTATTTGGGTTTTTTTTTTTGTGTGTGTGACAGTACTGATCACCTTTATGCATCGGCTGATTATTGTTTTGTTGATGCTCCACAGTGTTCAATTCCTAACACTGTTAAACTATTTATTTGATGTTTTATTTTTTTTATTTCTTTAATTTTCTTTTTTTTTGTGTGACAGTACTGATCACCTTTATTCATCGGCAAAATATTGTTTTGTTGATGCTCCACAGTGTTCAATTCCTAACACTGTTAAACTATTTATTTGATTTGTTTTTTTTTTTTTTTTTTGTGACAGTACTGATCACCTTTATGCATCGGCAAAACATTGTTTTGTTCATGCTCCACAGTGTTCAATTCCTAACACTGTTAAACTATTTATTTGATTTTTTTTATTTTATTTATTTATTTTTTTTTTGTGTGTGACAGTACTGATCACCTTTATGCATCAGCAAAATATTGTTTTGTTGATGCTCCACAGTGTTCAATTCCTAACACTGTTAAACTATTTATTCTATTTGGGGTTTTTTTTGTGTGTGTGACAGTACTGATCACCTTTATGCATCGGCTAATTATTGTTTTGTTGATGCTCCGCAGTGTTCAGTTCCTCACACCTTGAAACTATTTCTTTGATTTATTTTTTTTTGTTTTCTTGACAGTACTAATCAACTTCATGCATCGGCAAAATATTGTTTTGTTTATGCTCCACAGTGTTCAATTCCTAACACTGTTAAACTATATATTTGTTTTTTTATTTTTTTATTTCATTTTTTTTGTGACATCACTGATTACCTTTATGCATCGGCAAAATATTGTTTTGTTGATGCTCCACAGTGTTCAATTCCTAACACTGTTAAACTATTTGATTTTTTAGTTTTATTTTTTATTTCATTTTTTTTTGTGACAGTACTGATCACCTTCATGCATCAGCAAAATATTGTTTTGTTGATGCTCCACAGCGTTCAATTCCTAACATTGTGAAACTATTTATTTGATTTTTTTTAAAAATTTTTTCTTTTTTTTGTGACAGTACTGATCACCTTTATGCATCGGCTAATTATTGTTTTGTTGATTCTCCGCTGTGTTCAGTTCCTCACACCTTGAATCTATTTACTTGATTTTTTTTGATTTTTTTTTTCTTGACAGTACTGATCACCTTTATGTATCGGCTAAATATTGTTTTGTTGATGCTCCACAGTGTTCAATTCCTAACACTGTTAAACTATATATTTGATTTTTTATTTTTTTTATTTATTTATTTTTTTTGTGACAGTACTGATCACCTTTGTGCATCGGCTAATTATTGTTTTGTTGATGCTCCGCTGTGTTCAGTTCCTCACACCTTGAAATTATTTTTTTAATTTTTTTTTTTTTTGTGACAGTACTGATCACCTTTATGTATCGGCAAAATATTGTTTTGTTGATGCTCCACAGTATTCAGTTCCTAACACTGTTAAACTATATATTTGATTTTTTATTTTTTTATTTCATTTTTTTTTTTTTTGTGACAGTGCTGATCACCTTTATGCATCGGCAAAATATTGTTTTGTTGATGCTCCACAGTGTTCAATTCCTAACACTATTAAAGTATTTATTTGATTTTTTTTTTTTGATTTTTTTTTTGTATGTGACGGTATTGATCATCTTCATGTATCGGCTAAATATTGTTTTGTTGATGCTCCACAGTGTTCAATTCCTAACACTGTTAAACTATTTATTTGATGTTTTTTTTTTTTTTCTTTAATTTTTTTTTTTTTTTTGTGACAGTGCTGATCACCTTTATGCATCGGCTAATTATTGTTTTGTTGATGCTCCATAGTGTTCAATTCCTAACACTGTTAAACTATTTATTTGATGTTTTATTTTTTTTATTTCTTTAATTTTTTTTTTTTTTGTGACAGTACTGATCACCTTTATGCATCGGCTAATTATTGTTTTGTTGATGCTCCGCAGTGTTCAGTTCCTCACACCTTGAAACTATTTCTTTGATTTTTTTTTGTTTGTTTTCTTGACAGTACTAATCAACTTCATGCATCGGCACAATATTGTTTTGTTTATGCTCCACAGTGTTCAATTCCTAACACTGTTAAACTATATATTTGTTTTTTTATTTTTTTATTTCATTTTTTTTGTGACAGTACTGATCACCTTTATGCATCGGCAAAATATGGTTTTGTTGATGCTCCACAGTGTTCAATTCCTAACATTGTGAAACTATTTATTTGATTTTTTTTTAATTTTTTTCTTTTTTTTGTGACAGTACTGATCACCTTCATGTATCGGCTAATTATTGTTTTGTTGATTCTCCGCTGTGTTCAGTTCCTCACACCTTGAATCTATTTACTTGATTTTTTTTTATTGTTTTTTTTCTTGACAGTACTGATCACCTTTATGTATCGGCTAAATATTGTTTTGTTGATGCTCCGCTGTGTTCAGTTCCTCACACCTTGAAATTATTTTTTTAATTTTTTTTTTTTTTTTGTGACAGTACTGATCACCTTTATGTATCGGCAAAATATTGTTTTGTTGATGCTCCACAGTATTCAGTTCCTAACACTGTTAAACTATATATTTGATTTTTTATTTTTTTATTTCATTTTTTTTTTTTGTGACAGTACTGATCACCTTTATGCATCTGCAAAATATTGTTTTGTTGATGCTCCACAGTGTTCAATTCCTAACACTGTTAAACTATATATTTGATTCTTTATTTTTTTATTTCATTTTTTTTTTTTTGTGACAGTACTTATCACCTTCATGTATCGGCAAAATATTGTTTTGTAGATGCTCCACAGTGTTCAATTCCTTACACTGTTAAACTATTTATTTGATTTTTTATTTTTTTTATTTATTTTTTTTTTTTGTGACAGTACTGATCACCTTTGTGTATCGGCTAATTATTGTTTTGTTGATGCTCCGCTGTGTTCAGTTCCTCACACCTTGAAACTATTTACTTGATTTTTTTTTTTTTGTGACAATACTGATCACCTTCATGTATCAGCTAATTATTGTTTTTTTGATGCTCCGCTGTGTTCAGTTCCTCACACCTTGAAACTATTTATTTGATTTTTTTTTTTTTTTTTGTGACAGTACTGATCACCTTTATGAATCGGCAAAATATTGTTTTGTTGATGCTCCAGAGTGTTCAATTCCTAACACTGTTAAACTATTTATTTGATTTGTTTTTTGTTTTTTTGTGACAGTACTGATCACCTTTATGTATCGGCAAAATATTGTTTTTGTTGATGCTCCACTGTGTTCAATTCCTAACACTGCTAAACTATTTATTTGATTTGTTTTGTTGTTTTTTTTTGTGACGGTACTGATCACCTTTATGCATCGGCAAAATATTGTTTTGTTGATGCTCCACAGTGTTCAATTCCTAACACTGTTAAACTATGTATTTGATTTTTTTTTTTTTTTTTTGTGTGACAGTACTGATCACCTTTATGCATCGGCAAAATATTGTTTTGTTGATGCTCCACAGTGTTCAATTCCTAACACTGTTAAACTATTTATTTGATTTGTTTTTTGTTTTTTTGTGACAGTACTGATCACCTTTATGTATCGGCAAAATATTGTTTTGTTGATGCTCCACAGTATTCAGTTCCTAACACTGTTAAAGTATTTATTTGATTTGTTTTTTGTTTTTTTGTGACTGTACTGATCACCTTTATGTATCGGCAAAATATTGTTTTGTTGATGCTCCACAGTATTCAATTCCTAACACTGTTAAACTATTTATTTGATTTGTTTTTTGTTTTTTTGTGACAGTACTGATCACCTTTATGTATCGGCAAAATATTGTTTGTTGATGCTCCACAGTATTCAATTCCTAACACTGTTAAAACTATTTATTTGATTTGTTTTTTGTTTTTTTGTGACAGTACTGATCACCTTTATGTATCGGCAAAATATTGTTTTGTTGATGCTCCACAGTATTCAGTTCCTAACACTGTTAAACTATATATTTGATTTTTTATGTTTTTATTTATTTATTTTTTTTTGTGACAGTACTGATCACCTTTATGCATCGGCAAAATATTGTTTTGTTGATGCTCCAGAGTGTTCAATTCCTAACACTGCTAAACTATTTATTTGATTTGTTTTGTTGTTTTTTTGTGTGACGGTACTGATCACCTTTATGTATCGGCAAAATATTGTTTTGTTGATGCTCCACAGTGTTCAATTCCTAACACTGTTAAACTATTTATTTGATTTGTTTTTTGTTTTTTTGTGACAGTACTGATCACCTTTATGCATCGGCAAAATATTGTTTTGTTGATGCTCCACAGTGTTCAATTCCTAACACTGTTAAACTATTTATTTGATTTGTTTTTTGTTTTTTTGTGACAGTACTGATCACCTTTATGCATCGGCAAAATATTGTTTTGTTGATGCTCCACAGTGTTCAATTCCTAACACTATTAAAGTATTTATTTGATTTTTTTTTTTTTGATTTTTTTTTGTATGTGACGGTATTGATCATCTTCATGTATCGGCTAAATATTGTTTTGTTGATGCTCCACAGTGTTCAATTCCTTACACTGTTAAACTATTTATTTTATTTTTATTTTTTTTATTTAATTTTTTTTTGTGACAGTACTGATCACCTTTATGTATCGGCTAATTATTGTTTTGTTGATGCTCCGCTGTGTTCAGTTCCTCACACCTTGAAACTATTTATTTGATTTGTTTTGTTGTTTTTTTGTGTGACGGTACTGATCACCTTTATGTATCGGCAAAATATTGTTTTGTTGATGCTCCACAGTGTTCAATTCCTAACACTGTTAAACTATTTATTTGATTTTTTTTTTTTTGTGTGTGTGTGACAGTACTGATCACCTTCATGTATCGGCTAATTATTGTTTTGTTGATGCTTCGCTGTGTTCAGTTCCTCACACCTTGAAATTATTTTTTTAATGTATTTTTTTGTGTGTGACAGTACTGATCACCTTTATGTATCTGCAAAATATTGTTTTGTTGATGCTCCACAGTGTTCAATTCCTAACACTGTTAAACTATTTATTTGATTTTTTTTTTTTTTTTTGTGTGTGACGGTACTGATCACCTTCATGTATCGGCTTATTATTGTTTATTTGATGCTCCGCTGTGTTCAGTTCCTAACACCTTGAAACTATTTATTTGATTTTTTTTTTTCTTGACAGTACTGATCACCTTTATGTATCGGCTAATTATTGTTTTGTTGATGCTCCGCTGTGTTCAGTTCCTCACACCTTGAAACTATTTGATTTTTTTTTTTTTTTTTTTTTTTTTTGTGACAGTACTGATCACCTTCATGTATCGGCTAATTATTGTTTTGTTGATGCTCCGCTGTGTTCAGTTCCTCACACCTTGAAACTATTTGATTTTTTTTTTTTTTTTTGACAGTACTGATCACCTTCATGTATTGGCAAAATATTGTTTTGTTGATGCTCCACAGTGTTCAATTCCTAACACTGTTGAACTAGTTATTTGATTTTTTTTAATTTTTTTTTTTTTTTTATCATTCTTATTATTTATTTTCTTGTCAGTACTGATCACCTTTATGCATCGGCTAAATATTATACTGTTGTTGCTCCACTGTGTTCAGTTCCTAACACCTTTAAACTATTCATTTGATCTTTTTAAAACCTTTTTTTGTTATTATCAATAGTTGTTTTTTTTTTCGTGTGTGATGGCCCCGCCCTCTATGTTGGGGGTGTGTGGGGGCAGGTTGCTGGTTGGTCTGCTCTGTGTTCCAGGTTCAGCAGAGGTGGGTCTGTCATCAGGAGATCCGCTACACCTGGGCCCGGTGGAGCGCATTTATCCCCACGATGGTCTCTCTTGGTCTCACTCCATCCACGCCGTCAGAAGGGGACGCCACGGCGCCGCTGTATTCTTTGGTTTTCCCTTTTTGTTTTCGCACCCTCACACACATGCATCCACACCCACGTACACTACTGATTACTGATACTGATCGTTCACCTTATTTTACTATGTGTCAATAAACATGTTATTTTTGTATTGGAACCTCGTCTCCCCTCCCGTTATTGGTTGCAGTCCTCAAGCCGGACTGTAACACGTGTCAGTACTGATCACCTTTATGCATAGGCTAAATATTGTTTTATTACAACTTAAAGATTGTCTGCTAGTGCAATGTTCTGTCTGATTGAACATGTGTCATTTTTAATTTTGTTGATGACTACGTTTCTGTCTCAGCCTATTACAAATCATAATTTCATATAATGTGGCTGATCCACAGTGTTCAATTCCTAACACCATTAAACTATTTATTTGATTTTTTTTTTTCCGTGACAGTCCTGATCACCTTTATCCATAGGTTAAATATTGTTTTATTACAACTTAGAGGTTGTCTTCTAGTGCAAAGTTGTGTCTGATTGAACATATGTCATTTTTAATTTTGTTGATGCTCCACAGTGTTCAATTCCTCACACCTTTAAACTATGTATTTATTTATTTATTTATTTTTATTATGATTTTATTTTATTTTTTTTTTTTTCTTGACAGTACTGATCACCTTTATGCATAAGCTAAATATTGTTTTGTTACAACTTAAACATTGTCTTCTAGTGCAAAGTTGTGTCTGATTGAACATGTTATTTGTAATTTTGTTGATGCTCCACATTGTTCAATTCCTAACACCTTTAAACTATTTACTTAATTTTTTTTTCTATTTTATTATTATTTTTTTTTATTGTCAGTCCTGATCACCTTTATGCATCAGCTAAATATTGTTTTGTTACAACTTAAAGGTTGTCTTCTAGTGCAAAGTTGTGTCTGATTGAACATATGTCATTTTTAAGTTTGTTGATGCTCCACAGTGTTCAATTCCTAACACCTTTAAACTATTTATTTGGGTTTTTTTTTAATTTATTATTATTATTATTTGGGTTTTTTTTCTTGACAGTACTGATCACCTTTATGCATAGGATAAATATTGTTTTGATACAAGTTAAAGGTTGTCTTTGTGGGGGCAAAAACTCAAGGTCCAGAGTCGTGCCAGAAGGCTCGCAACCTTGTTCTTTTCCTCTCGAACAAACTTTCTTTGTCTTCCATTAGATATCAAACTCAAATACTCAGAAGTCAAAAATCACTGGAGACACGTAGAATCAGATGCAACTGAGTTTAATGTGCTTCATCAGGCATTAAAACACACAAACTCCTTGAGGCACGTTCAGGAACGCGACTGATGTTCAGTCTTTGCGCTCTGTCTTTTAAGCTGGAGGGGTAGCAGGCATCAACAACAGGTGTTAGGCCTTGACATTAGTGTTGTAATCGTTTAGTGAAACTCTTTGCTTCCATTGTCACCGTGCTTTTTCAAAAACATGCAGGTGTAATCATTCAGGGGAACTCCTTGCATCTTATTTGTCACAATGTTTTTGGTTTCGGGCACACCTGTTTTTAAAAGTATGTGAGACCCGTGAGACCCAAGGATTTTGTATGTATCACTGATACAGTTTTAACCTTGAGTGTGTGTGTATGTGTGTGTGTGTGTGTTTTAGTCAGTACGTGTGTGTGTGTGTGTGTGTGTGTGTGTGTGTGTGTGTGTGTGTGTGTGTTTTAGCATAATGTCTTATGTGTGTGTGCTTTAAACCATACAAAATATGATGATATGATGTGTCTCCAGGTGTGTGTATGTGTGTGTGGTTAGCATAATGTCTTATGTGTGTGCTTTATATGATGTGTTTTCCGTGTGTGTGTGTGTGGTGTGTGTGTGTGTGTGTGTGTGTGTGGCTGGTTGGCATAATGTCTTGTGTGTGTGCTTTATATGATGTGTTTTCTAATTGTGTGTGTGTGTGTGTGTGTGTGTGTGGTTTCCAGTCAGTACATCTGTGTGTGTGTGTGTGTGTTCTCCGTAATACATTTGTGTGCTCTCAGTACCTAGGCTTGAGTGAAGTTTCTATCATGCATGAATACATAACACATTTCTATGAGCTGAGTTTTCAGTCTTAAATCAACTTAAGCAAGATAAAGCATTTACCTGATTAATGAACACATTTATCAATGAACATAGTTACTTGATTAATGAATATTCTTCTGATTGGTAATTAAATCTTACACTACACTCCGTTATTAGAACCAAATGACAGCCGTTGCTGTTTGGGAGCTGAAGGACCAGCATTCTAAAAGTAACTGAAGTAACTGATGTCTTGTTTGAAAATATACTTAAGTATTTGATTACTCAAACAGCCAACTAGCGCGTTAGGTTACTCGTTACTGCAAAAAGTAATCAAAGTACTCGTTACTTTGTAACGCGTTATACCCAACTCTGGTCTTGTGTAGGGATGATAGACTCATCTGGTCTGAATGTGACCTCTGCTTTTCTTCCCCTCTCTGGCTTCTCCTCTCTTCTCTTCCGCCTATAAACAACACACAGTGTATTGTGAGTAAAATGATCAGCTTAAAAAAAGAAAGTCAATAGCATGAACACTTATATGTGATTACCTCTTGCTGGAGTTTAAGGTAGAGGGAGTGGTAGCTCTTCTAGTGCTTTCAATAGGTGGGTCCAGTCTGAGCAGCCGCAGTCGGGCCTCTTCAGCATTCTGCCTCGCCATCACTGAACTTGTCAACTCCTCCATGGACACGAGACGGGCCATCTGGCTTGAAGGAGCTGTCTCGGGTAACATCTGTGGCAGAGACAGATATATCTGTTTGTAAACTGCAATGATTTTATGATACATCACTTTACAGTCTTGAAATAACAGAAGTGCTGCTTGCCATTTGTGCTCCAGGTTCTGTATGCAGAAGCTTGATCATAGGTGCTTCTCCCCCCGGAGCTGCAATGACAGAAGAGGGCCTGAAGGAAGGTGCTATGGGTAGTTTGGGGAACGTGGTGTTGCTTTGTGGAGCAGGCTCGAAGCGCAGCAGACGAAGGCCCTCCATTGGTGCAGGTGTATGAGCAGGAGGAAGTAGGGTGAAGCTTTGCCCCCTTGGATCTGTCTGACATCTGACTCTTGGGTTGAGAGTTTATTGGAGTTGGATTAAAACTGAGTTGTTTTTTTGGCACTGAGACGGCTCGGTAGTTTTTTTAGCTTATACTGATGGGATTCCACAGTTGCAGGGTTTGTGGTTTGAAGCACAAACCCTGGAGGCCTTGGGGATGGTGTGGCGCAATCCGCCGGGGCAATGGAGGACGGCGGAGCTGAAGTAACTTCAAGCCGAAGACCTGGGGAGCAGAGTCTCTTTGTATGCTGTCATTAGAGGGCCAGTGGGATTAACCTCCTGCTCTCCATAAACTGGATTTCTGGTGATACTGCCTGGACAGAAAGTGGCTGCATTTCCTGAAGAAGAAATAAAAGTTGTATTCAGCTTAGTTATAGTTTTCATAGAGGCAAAATGTGACACAGCTTGACAGAAAACTTGAGCAACATGTGATAACTTACACCAGCACTATTAGCAGTGGACGTGGTGTGATGCTGGACACCTGTTGGGGAGGTTTTCCCTGAGCGCTGGATGGCGGTCTGGTCTATAAACATACACAAAGGGGCCTGATGGTGCTGAAGGTTGTTGGATCTTGAACTTGGCACGAATGCTAGTGTCTGAGGTGGCACAGGAATGTTGGCATTTGGTTGAGGGATAAAATTGGTCGCGTAAGATGATGTCACATGTGGCTGTGAGGTCCTGATGTTAGACTGGGCCATGGAAGAGCTCTGCTGGGCAAGTTGAAGGTTAGAAAACAAAGCTCCCAAAACCTCCATTAGACTCATGTAGTTGATATTCTGCAATGAAACAAAAACACTTCAGATCAAACTCAATCTTGAAAGTCACCTGACTCCAGACATTTTTGTGGTTAGTCTCTTCTTACTGAACCAATCTGAATAAGTCCTCACACAGACGCTGTTGCACTAGTGGAGTCTGAGCAGGTAATGGCTGACTAGGAGCTGTGGAATCTGCAGGGGGGGCAGCAGACATGGAGCTTAGTGGCTGAACGCTTGGAGGATCCACAGGTGTGTCGGGGAGCAGCACTCCAGTGGAACCAGCCGGCTCTGCATGGACCTGTGCCTCAGGCTGTACAGTAGGAGGAGCTTGGGGCTCTGAGTGCAGGGGGGCTTGTAGGCTTTTAGAATGACTGTGACTGAAACAACAAAGAAACAACAGTGCCAATAAAGATTTTGTTTGTTTTGGTCCCAGGTTTGTAGAAATAACTCAGCAGGGATTGTGCTGAATTGTATTTTTATAATGTCATAGTGTAATGTGGAAGAATATAAGTAAAGAGCAACTATTAACATTACATAACACAATAAGGCAAAAAGTCTCAAAGAATTCTGCCGTCATTTTGGCACTAGCTTACAACACTAATGGAGAAAAGATGCAAAGTTATTAAGTTTACATTAAAAACTCACAGAGAGGTGGAACTGGACACGTCTTCAGCACTTTCTGAGAGGTCCAGGTCTGCGAGCTTTAAACTCTGCAAAGAACAAAAACAAGTTATTTGTGTTTTGACAAAGTTGACAATATGTAGAAGAATGGGAAATCCTGGAAGGTAATATTCACTGTTTCAGGTGTGCAGATGTTTCCAGAGATGTTCCCATTGGAAACAGAGGATGACACTTCCAAGCCATCACTCTCACTACTTTTGCCTACAAATATCAAACACATTAATTCACTTTCTCTGCATTACAACAACTTTGATGATTCAATTTAACTTAGTGATGTACCTTCTTTTTCAGGTGTAACATCTAAGTCATCGAGAGATGGTTGTTGTGAACTGGATTGTCTCTCCGCACTGTCCTTCTCTAGCACATAGCTGAGGAAGAGCTCATCATCTTCCAGCTCAAACTCCCAGGTGTCAACCACTGGTAAGGAGGGCTGCTCATTCTCCTTGGTGTCGTCTGGGTGACTCTCCTCCTTGATGACGCTTTCAATCTTAACAGCAGTCTTCTTTGCATGTTCTCTGTCTCTTGCTGTCTTTGCTTTTTTGCCCCTGCAAAAACAACACAGAGCACAGAATAAGGCACAACACAGATACATGAAACCTCAGTGTGTTGGTAATTGGAACTATTCTACGCCAGCTACCTTGTTGTGGCTCTGCTGTGCTTTTAAGGAGAGACGGCCTCAGATGTATTATCCACTGTGTCTCCATCACTGTAAACTGGGGGGACCCCAAAGTCAGTTAAGGTGCTGGTGCTCAGACTTGTACCCAGTGAGAGTTGCTTCCACATGGCCATCCTGTGTTTGCTACCCCTGTCTTCCTCTTCCTGCTTCTCCCACAAATTGAGTTCAGGGGGGGCCTGATGAAGAAGGTCTAGTCGAAACGTTGGTACTTTAATAGAAGAATATATTTTTGCCTCGAGTCTTAGAGTGTGCGCCTGACCTCCTTTTTCAAATTTGTATTTTTTCGTCAACGGTCAACACCTCTCCATCCCTGGTGTGCGCTCCTCCTCTCTCTTCACCCATAACATTCACTCCAGCCATGACTGAAGCCTTTAGAATCTCCTGTATGGAAACCTGTAAGAAATCCCAGTCTTGTCCTTCCAAAGGGTCCGAAGTGGTCGGCGCAGTAATTCGTATACACCAGGCTCAGAGAGGCTGCTGTCTTCCAGTCCCCAAGATGATAAGCAGTCTCAGGAAGCAGACCCCCGAGCAGGAGCAGGTCCTGGGCGTAGTCTACTGTCCATACTTGTGTGTCAAACTACCGATCATCATGGAGCAAGATCTAAGTTTCTAGCAGCTGGATCATTTCATTCTTCTCAGAGTGATAAGTGCCAAAAGGACGGACAACTCCCCCATTTACTACATTCATAATCCAGAGAGATGTTGGAAATAGATTAACCAGATAAGACAAAAAAGAGGACATGTCTCTTTGTCCCCATAACAAAAACATATTTTTGGGCACACAGCCTTTAAAGGGAGACATTCAAAGCTAACTCACCTCCACAAGACTGAGTAATTATGGACCGTTGCTGACCTGTCATGCTTTCTTTCTGGTGTCCGGCCCTGTGCAGGATCAGGCGGGCCACGTGGTCCCCCAGCTCCTGAGCTTCTCTCAGACGGTACTGGGATAACAGACTGTATAGGAGTGCCAGACAAAGCTGTGTCTCCTTGAAAATGCCACCATCAGAGCCTAATGGAAAGATTTATGATTACTATTTCAGACTGATAATGAGCATGTGGTGTACTTAAATGTAAGCAGTGGTTCTTATTTTTGTTACTCTCCTCACAAATTTGTGACCGCTATTTATCAGCACTTTTAGGGTATGAGCCAAACAGGAAAAGGTGTTCACCTTGGGGAGAGGAAGGAAATAGTAGATACATTCATGTTTAACTCTAAATCTTTTTTTGACCTGAGCCACAGATACATTGTTTTGCATTTGGTTTGATTTGATTTAAACTTCCCAGTTTACTTCCTGTAGCTAGTACAATTATTAAAGTTAGATAATTAGTCCTTCTGCTACAGACCGGGTAACTCAGCAGTGCAGGACCCTCCTCTAGCCTTTTTCCTGTAGCCTGCAAAGCTGTTTAGATCTGGGACATGATGATGGACAACTGCTGCTGTTCCTCCTCCCAGCCATCACAGCCTTGAAAGCTTTTCAGTTCCTCCATATACTGCTGGCTGATCTTATAAACCCACTGCCGCACTCCATACAATCTGGCCAAAAAGGAAAATCATCAATCTTGTTGGACTTTGTGACAAATTTCAATTCCAGGCAAAACATGACATGCAATGACTTAGGTTGGGATCACCACAGCAATAAATGATGGACAATCAAAAAAACACATAAAAAGCCAGAGAGATGGTCTGTACCTGCTAGACGGTCGCTGGGGAACAGATTGTGCCTGACGTACAAAACTGGACTTCTGTTCCTTCTCGTGCTGTAATAGAGGCACACAGTGTGCATCGGAAGGCCAGAGCTGTGACTCCTTCTCTGCAGAGGACCAGACACTTTGTTGCTGCAGGCTGTAGGTGCGATCAAGACAATCAGAGACCAGCTCCAAGATATGCATGACTGAGGATAAACTATGAGAAGATAACTGACAGTGACCAGTCTGGTGGGACTCAGGGTGAGGGGTCAGCAGGAGGCGACGGCATCAGCCGTTTACTGAGCTCCACCACCAGCCCCAGGCAGCATGGCCCATCTGAGTGATTGCTGTCCCAGGGCAGGAAAGACAGAAGGGCTTTGAGAAGGTGCAGCAGGCAAGGAGAAACTGAGATATTTGCCTTACCTGTGTTGCCAGAGCTGGGGATCAGATGGAGTAGAGGAGCAAGTCACAACCCACAGTAGAGGGTGTGCTGCAGCAGACAAGTTCTGTTTTCCACAGCATTTCTGAGAGACATGCCAAACGCCCAAACTGTTAACAGCTTAGTCTGGATTTTTCCAAGTTCACGATAAAGTCAAGGTGTCTTCCTCTCTGTTTCACAAAAGTCCCTATCAAATCTGGGCTAGTCTGCCATCCTCCACGTGAGAACCAGCAGGAGGTCCGTCTTCATCAGAGTCATCCTCAAAGAAAGTCTGGGAAGCCACACAAACAAACAGCAGGTTAAAGACAGTTAACATAGGTAAAGTAAGCAACTAAGGGGCCTTTAACACCTAACTCATTTGGTCCAGACTTTTAGACTTTTCAGTTTGAGTCAAACCAAAATTACAAATGTTAAAACTGGACCACATTCTGGACCAAAAAGCCAAATTTTGGTTTGACAAAAAGAGGTGGTCTCAGTACAAATCAAACTGAACCTTGGTGGTGAAGACATTTTTTGGACGGTTCCGACTTTGGGACCAATAACAGGAAATTTTGGCAGGCTATTAGACAAAAAAAATACAAAATATAAATTACACTTTTGGTCGACAACTAGAATAATATAATCATTTGCCTTCTCAGTCCACTAGATACATGTTACTGCGATAAAATCATTGATGTAAGATGAACAGATTGAAAACTGTATCTCATTAAATAAAACAGATGTTGACAGAGTTTTCCTTTCCTTTCTTATGGTCTTAGGTCTGATGACTTGAAAGACTCCAGTAAACTGAGACCACTTTGGCGAGTGGAGGACTACTCTGACGATACCCCCATTTGTGTTACAAAGAGAGTTACTCTGGTCTATCAACATGGCAGAGCACCTTGCACAAGACCTACAGCTAAGGTAAACTGGCAAAGAAAATTATATGTATAGTTAAGCAGTTGAATGACTGCTGTTAACAGAGTCTGGTGGCTTTGAAGAGCATAGATGGGAACTGCAGACATTAATGGCTTGCCTGTTGGAACGGGCTTGGTTGGTAAAGTGGTGAAAATATTCTCAATATGGCATATTGATTTTTCTAGGTGGGATTTTTTTTATTTTTATTTTTTGGTGGCTAAAATATGTTTTGTGTCTGACCCCCATTTACAGCACGACATTGCTTGGCTTCCATGTTGGACTCCTGCCTAATTCTCCAAACTGTTGGTGTGCTGACTGACATCTACTGTATGTGATACACTGACTATGGAGAAGTATGTAAAGGTATGAGGGTACCATTCGTGGAAACACAGATATTTGGGTGTGAAAACCAAATGAAATGTTTAAGCTCATGTATCATTTTTATTTTTATTTTTTTTAGTTTTTAATGAATGTATTTTTTTTTTCAATTTAAATCATCTTAACTTGAAATAGCAAGTCAACATGCTAAGCAGTTACGGAGAATAAATGAATGAATTCATGAATTTTATGAAGTCTGCCATCCTCTTAAGTTAATGTGCTACTTATTTTTTACTCAGGTGGTATTTACTCATATTTATCTGTTTGTTTCTTCCTTTCCTTTTGTTGGTGTGGCTTATTCTACTTAGGTGAACTGTTATAAGTGGCCAAGTTGATTTAATTACACACTTGGCATAAGGGAGAAGTTTCAGTTCTGCAACCTCAACTAAATCCTACACACTGGACCTTTACGTTAAAGATCAAAAATTATGTATGACTTATTTCTCACACTTGAAAAGTGACTTTTGGAGCTTAATATAATCTTTCATATCAAACTGAATGTGTACAAAAACAAAATGCATCTTTGAATATAAATGTGATATGATAAAACATGGTCTCAAACCAAAGTTTGAACTCAATATAATATTATGAGCATTATAAGGACAGTATTTATCACAGGGCTATTGTATTGTGTTGGATTGGATTGTAGACGGCTTAATTTTTCTGTTCACTGAGCTTGTTGTAATGTGAAAGGTCTTAAAGGCCACCCTAAAAGCACTTAGTCCTGCTGCCCCTTTTATTCAAGCTGTTTATTGCACGGTAACAGAGATTTAAACACAAACAAGCATTAATACAACAAAAAACGAGAACAAAACAAACAAACAAAAAATGTTGAGGAAAAAACAGTAGTTGTAATTTTTGTAATTGTAATTTTTGTCATTGTGAAATTTCACATTGGTAAGCGGTCACCTTTGTGTCGACTTATTTAGTCAGCTCCTCCAAACTTTCAGTGTATGATTCTATGAGAAGGACCTTTACTGTGTTTGGTCATAACATTATATTAATAATGTATTATCATTAATTTTGTTATTGTTGCCATGGTAACTGTTATTATTTCAGTTAGAACTGGGCTTGAAATTGGAACTACAGCTGGCAGTGGAATTTGTTAGTCAGTTCACAACAGCATGTCAGACCAGTTCATGTCCTAACAGACGCACACAGACCAAGATTCGAGTTACACAACTGTTAACTACTTTGTTACGGATTATTTCCTTGAATAATTTCATTTTATCGGCATTTAACCATCATGGCTGATAATTCTGCACAGGAGTTGAAGACCCTTCACGCTCTGGCCTCTAGAGAGGATCAAGGTTAGTGTCAAAAAAGTGAGATGGACAGTAACGCTGACTTGGTAACTAAAATAACTCAGTCAGTTTCCTCTCATCCTGATAAAATATATGAGATTTAGAGAAACCTGTCAGTTTTGTGAAACATTTAATGGGCAGTGTATGATTGCACCTCACCCAGTTTGTATGTGTCCATCAATTGTGGGCAGTTTTTGTGATTTTCTTTGGATCAAGAAATTAAATTTTAAACACCTAGAAAAGTAAACTATCAAATATATCAGAAGTACACAGTAGATTAAGATTTAGGGCTTGAGCACATATTGGCAAAATTAACAGCAGCAAATATTCACCGTCTGTTCACTTCAATTCAGTTTGAGTCAAAGGGGGAAAAACCATTTGCTTCTGGTAGCAAAGCAAATTTGAATATTCAGATTGCATGGAGTTGCAGCCTCAATCAATAGCAAAGATGTACATGTGGAAGAGAGACATTTATTGATTGCCATGTCTAACCAGCCAATAGGCTATTATGATACTGGTCGTGACAAATACAAGCATGAGAGATGCTGCCTGGTTGGCAGTGAGTCAGGAGACAGGCATGTAACATAAGAAGATGTAAAATGTTTCAATAACATCGTATTTCAATATCATTAGCAAGCTAGCTTTTAGGGCCATGTCAGGCACTGCCACATTCAGTATAAGGCCTCGGAGGTGATGGTGACTTGCGTGCAGTCGCACATATGTGAGCATGTGAGAGGAAAAGCACAATTCTAATATGCTGTGACACATTGGGAAAGGGGTGGGGGGGGGGCTTGAGAACCAACAATTTAGTGCCTGGGAGTTAATACAAAGTCCATTTGTTAGATTATTGACACAACACCACTAAATGCCATCAACTAATTGGTGTTCCACTTTGTTTTTCCTTTGATTTATTTTAGCTAATGACTCCAGACACAACATTGTGGAAGAAGTCAAGAGCGGTTGACCAAAAGAAAGGCCAGCACCGATGAAGGGCCCTCCAAGAAGAGAGTCAAGACTGACGATAGTACCCACACCCCGCCCTTTGAAGGTGCAAGTCAGGAGGATGATGAAGAGCGCACCAACAAAGACTTCAGGGGTGGCGATCACGTCAGCATCACTGAGCCCAGCAGTGTGGTGTCTGAGGGTGTCAAAGTGAGGCAGAGTGAAAGAAAGGCCCACGATGACTCAGACAGAGCCTCAAAGAAGAGCTCTGACCTCAGCCTAAGGATCAGCACATGTTCATCCTCATCGTCAGATGAGGAGGAAACATACGACTTGTCCTTCACAGTCAAAACCAACCGAGGTAAGTTGATAGTGTGAAAGAAAGTTAGGTTGCACCTGATTCATGGTACAAAATTTTGAAGAATATGCTCATTTGCTTTGTTGCCAGGAGTTAGATGAAAAGAGTAATACCACTCATGTTTGTACCCAAAATATGAAAGTACAGCCAGAAGTCTGATAGCTTAGCTTAGCACAAAGACTGGAAATAGCAAGTGTTGCTCTGTCTGCAGTAAACAAAATCCATCTATCAGCATCTCTAAAGCTCACATTTTAAAAAGTTACACCTTGTTTGTTTAGTCCATCCAAAATCGGAAGGGTAAAATTGGCACATGCCCCTTTTTGCGGTCATTGTACGAAAGCTTACTGCTGGCAGTAGCTTCATATTTAGCATAAAGACAACAGCTGAACTTAATTGTCACACAGAATCTCAGCAAGAAAGCAGATGAGCATATTTCCACTCAATAGGCATCCTCTAAAGTTACAGTAATACAAATACACATCATCTCTCTGTGTCTGTGTGCAGCTGAATTTGAAGGCAGCTACTACGAGCTTTCCCAGCTTGGTGCAGGTGGATTTGGAGCAGTTTACGAGGGCTGCAGACAAGATGACATGGCACCAGTAAGTCTCACACATTATCCTGCTCTCTCTCTCTCTCTCTCTCTCTCTCTCTCTCTCTCTCTCTCTCTCTCTCTCTCTCTCTCTCGCTCACTCTCTCTCTCTCTCTCTCGTAAAAACAAATGTTTTTTAAGTGTATTCTTGGAAAGTGCCAAACACTTGTGTTTCTGTTTTTCAGGTGGCCATCAAACACATTAAGAAAGAAAATGTCATCTACACAGAAGTGGTGAGTGATTCAATCTGGTGTCCTAAGCACTATCATCTGAAACATGTTTGTACTTCTAGTGCTGTTGGTCAGACCATGCAAAATGACAGAATGATAAATGTTGGTATATTTTCATTTCTTTATTTTCTGTATTTGCTTCAGGTCCAGGACGGAGAGGTGTTTAAAGTCATTGATGAAGTCGCCCTCATGGTGAAAGCAGCAGGTGGAGCTGATTCACCTGGGAAAACTGCAGCCATCTCCCTTCTTGACTGTTTTGATCTGGAGGAGGAGCTAATCCTGGTTATGGAAAGACCAGTCCCCTCCATGGATCTCCAGAAGTACCGCAGGGCCAAGGGAGGCTACCTGCATGAACACGAGGCTAAGGTACTGAAGCTAGGTGAAGGATGAAGAGTTAGGCTGCAGTCCCTTTATTATTTATTATTGCCATAATTTACATTGTGTAGTGATCACTCATTAATATTTCTATCTTGTTTGTTTAATCTGTATCGACACTGAGGTGTAAAAACACACTATGGTGTTCAGGGTGTATATGCACAGGGCTGTTTCTTAGCCCACGAAGCTAATAAATTTTGCTGACGTGAACGTTTAACTTCAACCCCACTCCATTCACTAGTCTGTTTCACTCTCTCCCTCCATCACAGATCATCCTGAGGCAGATGGTAGATGCAGCCATTGAGATGCACTCGAACGGCGTCTTTCACAGGGACATCAAGTTGCAAAACGTCCTTGTGGAAACTGGACCCACTGTCCCACGCGTCCGAGTGATCGATTTTGGTTGTGGCTGCCTCGTGAGAAAGAGATACGACAATAACTACTGTGGTATGATATCTGGCCTCTCCTGATATTTTATTTCTATGTCTTGCCCTATGGTTGATTGTCTCTGACTGTGTCCCTCTGTCTTTGTGTCTTACATTGTGTATTTTAGGTACCTTCTCAAAAGCCCCTCCAGAATGGTTTCTGGTCCGAGAATATGAGGCCATTCCCACAACAGTGTGGCAGCTTGGAGCGCTGTTATGGGACCTGCTCGACCATAAACATAAATTTAACACTCACGTTTACTGCAAGGAGGGGCTTAAATTCAAAAGCACTCTGTCCAGAGGTAAGACACTCTCTCACACACACACACACACACACACACACACACACACACACACACACACACACACACAAACTTTGCAAGGGTCACTTAGTTGAAATTACAGAAGATGATATTCAATATTACAATACACTACAGTATTTTTATACCTTCATGCCAGCGAAAGCCGTTGCTGGAGACATTATGTTTTTGGGTTGTCTGTTCATACATCTGTATGTCTGTACATCCATACATCCATCCCATTCTTGTGAACTCAATATGTCAGGAACACTCTCAAGGAATTTCTTTTAATTTGGCAGAAACATCTCTCTGAAGATTTTGTTAGTCATTGGTCAAAGGTCAATGTGACCTCGTCTGTCTTCTTCTTGTGAACGCAGTATTGGCAGAGAACTTCGAGGGCTTTTCTGTTTTTTTCAAATTTGGCAAAAATGTCCATTTGGACACAAGAATGAACTGATTAGAATTTGGTGACATGAAATAAGTCAACATACACAAATCTTTGGGAGGATTTTTTGTTTTACAGTGGATCACCTCGCTGCCACTGAAACCACTGATATCCCTAACTCTCTCTCTCTCTCTCTCTCTCTCTCTCTCTCTCTCTCTCTCTCTCTCTCTCTCTGTCTTGCTCCCAAGGCTGCAGATGTTTCTTGCAGATGTGTCTCCAAAACGACCCTGAGATGCGCGCCACATTAGAGCAGCTACAGCTTCATCCCTGGCTCAGATAATCAACGACGAGCCACCTGTTGTCAGCTCCGCCCCTCTCATGCATGGTTGGATCACACTCCTATTTTTATTATTATTATTATTTTTTTTTAATTTATATCTATTTTTCATATTTATTCTGCACTTTAAAAACCAGATGCCTCCTAGTCAAGGGCTCTGCTGGAACTGTCCTAACATTCTACGTGTGCTTTTATTTATCTGTATATGCATTTTTTGTGATTTTCTGCTGGATCAAGCAAATAAATTTTACACACCTAGAAAGGCAAACTATCAAATATATCAGAAAGGAACATAGAGTAGATTAAGATTTAGGGCTCGAGCACACATTGGCAAAATTAACACCAGCAAATATTCACTGTCTGTTCACTGCAATTCAGTTTGAGTCAAAGGGGCAAAAAAAAAAAAAATGCTTCCGGTGGCAAAGCAAATTTGAATATTCAGATTGCATGGAGTTCAACTTTGTTGAACTGTGACGTGCAAAGCTGCAGCTTCAACCAATATCAAAGATGTACATGTGGAAGAGACATTTATTGATTGCCATGTCTAACCAGCCAATAGGCTATTATGATACTGGTCGTGACAAATACAAGCAGTCCAACATGAGAGATGCTGCCTGGTTGGCAGTGAGTCAGGAGACAGGCATGTAACGTAAGAAGATGTAAAATGTTTCAATAACATCGTATTTCAATATGTTCATTAGCAAGCTAGCTTTTAGGGCCATGTCAGGCACTGCCCACATTCAGTACATGGCCTCGGCAGGTGATGGTGACTTGCGTGCAGTCACACATATGTGAGCATGTGAGAGGAAAAGCACAATTCTAATATGTTGTGACACACTGGGAAAGGGGTGGGGGGCTTGAGAACCAACAATTTAGTGCCTGGGAGTTAATACAAAGGCCATTTGTTACAATTATTGACACAACACCACTAAATGCCTTCAACTAATTGGTGTTCCACTTTGTTTTTCCTTTGATTTTAGATAATGACTCCAGACACAACATTGTGGAAGAAGTCAAAGAGCAGTCGACCAAAAGGAAGACTAGCACGATGAAGGGCCCAAGTCAAGACTGACAACAGTACCCACATCCCGCACTTTGCTATATATGAAGGTGCAAATGTGAGGAGGAGCAAGCCGAAGGCTCAGGAGGTTGATGAAGAGCGCACCAACAAAAAGATCAGTGGTAGAGATCACGTCAGCATCACTGAGCCCAGCAGTGTGGTGTCTGAGGGTGTCAAAGTGAGGCAGAGTGAAAGAAAGGCCCACGATGACTCAGACAGAGCCTCAAAGAAGAGCTCTGACCTCAGCCCAAGGACCAGCACATGTTCATCCTCATTGTCAGATGAGGAGGAAACATACGACTTGTCCTTCACAGTCAAAACCAACCGAGGTAAGCTGATAGTGTGAAAGAAAGTTAGGTTGCACTTGATTCATGGTACAAAATTTTGAAGAATATGCTCATTTGCTTTGTTGCCAGGAGTTAGATGAAAAGAGTAATACCACTCATGTTTGTACCCAAAATATGAAAGTACAGCCAGAAGTCTGATAGCTGAGCTTAGCACAAAGACTGGAAATAGCAAGTCTGTCTGCAGTAAACAAAATCCACCTATCAGCACATTTTAAAAAGTTACACCTTGTTTGTTTAGTCCATCCAAAATCGGAAGGGTAAAATTGACACATGCCCCTTTTTGCGGTCATTGTACGAAAGCTTACTGCTGGCGGTAGCTTCATATTTAGCATAAAGACAACAGCTGAACTTAATTGTCACATAGAATCTCAGCAAGAAAGCAGATGAGCATATTTCCACTCAATAGGCATCCCTCTAAAGTTACAGTAATACAAATACACATCATCTCTCTGTGTCTGTGTGCAGCTGAATTTGAAGGCAGCTACTATGAGCTTTCCCAGCTTGGTGCAGGTGGATTTGGAGCAGTTTATGAGGGCTACAGACAAGATGACATGGCACCAGTAAGTCTCACACATTATCCTGCTCTCTCTCTCTCTCTCTCTCTCTCTCTCTCTCTCTCTCTCTCTCTCTCTCTCTCAATCGTAAAAACAAATGTTTTTTAAGTGTCTTCTTGGAAAGTGCCAAACACTTGTGTTTCTGTCTTTCAGGTGGCCATCAAACACATTAGGAAAGAAAAGGCCCACTACACAGAAGTGGTGAGTGATTCAATCTGGTGTCCTAAGCACTATCATCTGAAACATGTTTGTACTTCTAGTGCTGTTGGTCAGACCATGCACAAGTATTGATGGAAGTTTTTTTCTCATCTAGAATGATAAACGTTGGTATATTTTTGTTGATATATTTTCTGTATTTGCTTTAGGTCCAGAACGGAGAGGTGTTTGAAGTCACTGAAGAAGTCGCCCTCATGGTGAAAGCAGCAGGTGGAGCTGATTCACCTGGGAAAACTGCAGCCATCTCCCTTCTTGACTGTTTTGATCTGGAGGAGGAGCTAATCCTGGTTATGGAAAGACCAGTCCCCTCCATGGATCTCCAGAAGTACCGCAGGGCCAAGGGAGGCTACCTGCAAGAACACGAGGCTAAGGTACTGAAGCTAGGTGAAGGATGAAGAGTTAGGCTGCAGTCCCTTTATTATTTATTATTGCCATAATTTACATTGTTTAGTGATCACTCATTAATACGTCTATCTTGTTTGTTTAATCTGTATCGACACTGAGGTGTAAAAACACACTATGGTGTTCAGGGTGTATATGCACAGGGCTGTTTTTTAGCCCACGAAGCTAATAAATTTTGCTGATGTGAACGTTCCACTTCAACCCCACTCCATTCACTCATCTGTTTCACTCTCTCCCTCCATCACAGATCATCCTGAGGCAGATGATAGATGCAGCCATTGAGATGCACTCGAACGGCGTCTTTCACAGGGACATCAAGTTGCAAAACGTCCTTGTGGAAACTGGACCCACTGTCCCACGCGTCCGGATGATCGATTTTGGTTGTGGCTGCCTCGTGAGAAAGAGATACTACAATTTCTACTGTGGTATGATATCTGGCCTCTCCTGATATTTTATTTCTATGTCTTGCCCTATGGTTGATTGTCTCTGACTGTGTCCCTCTGTCTTTGTGTCTTACATTGTGTATTTTAGGTACCTTCTCAAAAGCCCCTCCAGAATGGTTTCTGGTCCGAGAATATGAGGCCATTCCCACAACAGTGTGGCAGCTTGGAGCGCTGTTATGGGACCTGCTCGACCATAAACATAAATTTAACACTCACGTTTACTGCAAGGAGGGGCTTAAATTCAATAGGACTCTGTCCAGAGGTAAGACACTCACACACACACACACACACACACACACACGCACACACCTACTCACACACACACACACACACACACACACACACACACACACACACACACACACACACAAACACACACACACACAAACTTTGCAAGGGTCACTTAGTTGAAATTACAGAAGATGATATTCAATATTACAATACACTACAGTATTTTTATACCTTCATGCCAGCGAAAGCCGTTGCTGGAGACATTATGTTTTTGGGTTGTCTGTTCATACATCCGTACGTCTATACATCCAAACATCCATCCCATTCTTGTGAACTCAATATGTCAGGAACACTCTTAAGGAATTTCTTTTAATTTGGCAGAAATGTCTCTCTGAATATTTTGTTAGTCATTGGTCAAAGGTCAATGTGACCTCGTCTGTCTTCTTCTTGTGAACACAGTATCGTAAGAAAACTTTGAGGGACTTTTCTTTTTTTCAAATTTGGCAAAAATGTCCACATGGACGCAAGAATGAACTGATTAGACTTTGGTGACATGAAATAAGTCAACATACACAAATCTTTTGGAGGATTTTTTGTTTTACAGTGGATCACCTCGCTGCCACTGAAACCACTGATCTCCCTAATCTCTCTCTCTCTCTCTCTCTCTCTCTCTCTCTCTCTCTCTCTCTCTCTCTCTCTGTCTTGCTCCCAAGGCTGCAGATGTTTCTTGCAGATGTGTCTCCAAAACGACCCTGAGATGCGCGCCACATTAGAGCAGCTACAGCTTCATCCCTGGTTCAGATAATCAACGACGAGCCACCTGTTGTCAGCTCCGCCCCTCTCATGCATGGTTGGATCGCACTCCTATTTTTATTCTTCTTTTTTTTTTAAATTTATATCTATTTTTCATATTTATTCTGCACTTTAAAAACCAGATGCCTCCTAGTCAAGGGCTCTGCTGGAACTGTCCTAACATTCTACGTGTGCTTTTATTTATCGTATATGCATTTTTTGTGATTTTCTGCTGTATCAAGCAAATAAATTTTAAACAGCTGGAAAGGTAAACTATCAAATATATCAGAAAGGAACATAGAGTGGATTAAGATTTAGGGCTCGAGCACACATTGGCAAAATTAACACCAGCAAATATTCATGGTCTGTTCACTGCAATTCAGTTTGAGTCAAAGGGGCAAAAAAAAAAAAAAATGCTTCCGGTGGCAAAGAAAATTTGAATATTCAGATTGCATGGAGTTCAACTTTGTTGAACTGTGACCTACAAAGCTGCAGCTTCAACCAATATCAAAGATGTACATGTGGAAGAGACATTTATTGATTGCCATATCTAACCAGCCAATAGGCTATTATGATACTGGTCGTGACAAATACAAGCAGTCCAACATGAGAGATGCTGCCTGGTTGGCAGTGAGTCAGGAGACAGGCATGTAACATAAGAAGACGTAAAATGTTTCAATAACATCATATTTCACTGTGTTTATTAGCAAGCTAGCTTTTAGGGCCATGTCAGGCACTGCCCACATTCAGTATAAGGCCTCGGCAGGTGATGGTGACTTAAGTGCAGTCACACATATGTGAGCATGTGAGAGGAAAAGCACAATTCTAATATGTTGTGACACACTGGGAAAGGGGTGGGGGGCTTGAGAACCAACAATTTAGTGCCTGGAGTTAATACAAAGGCCATTTGTTACAATTATTGACACAACACCACTAAATGCCATCAACTAATTGGTGTTCCACTTTGTTTTTCCTTTGATTTTAGATAATGATTCCAGACACAACATTGTGGAAGAAGTCAAAGAGCGGTTGACCAAAAGAAAGGCCAGCACCGATGAAGGGCCCAAGTCAAGACTGACGACAGTACCCACACCCTGCACTTCACTATATATGAAGGTGCAAATGTGAGGAGGAGCAAGCAGAAGGCTCAGGAGGCTGATGAAGAGCACACCAACAAAGAGATCAGTGGTAGAGATCACGTCAGCATCACTGAGCCCAGCAGTGTGGTGTCTGAGGGTGTCAAAGTGAGGCAGAGTGAAAGAAAGGCCCACGATGACGCAGACAGAGCCTCAAAGAAGAGCTTTGACCTCAGCCCAAGGACCAGCACATGTTCATCCTCATCGTCAGATGAGGAGGAAACATACGACTTGTCCTTCACAGTCAAAACCAACCGAGGTAAGCTGATAGTGTGAAAGAAAGTTAGGTTGCACTTGATTCATGGTACAAAATTCTGAAGAATATGCTCATTTGCTTTGTTGCCAGGAGTTAGATGAAAAGAGTAATACCACTCATGTTTGTACCCAAAATATGAAAGTACAGCCAGAAGTCTGATAGCTTAGCTTAGCACAAAGACTGAAAATAGCCAGTCTAGCTCTGTCAGCAGTAAACAAATCATCTATCAGCATCTCTAAAGCTCACATTTTAAAAAGTTACACCTTGTTTGTTTAGTGCATCCAAAATCTGAAGGGTAAAATTGGCACATCTGAGTCTTGGCAAGAAAGCAGATGAGCATATTTCCACTCAATAGACATCCCTCTAAAGTTACAGTAATACAAATACACATCATCTCTCTGTGTCTGTGTGCAGCTGAATTTGAAGGCAGCTACTACGAGCTTTCCCAGCTTGGTGCAGGTGGATTTGGAGCAGTTTACGAGGGCTGCAGACAAGATGACATGGCACCACTAAGTCTCACACATTATCCTGCTCTCTCTCTCTCTCTCTCTCTCTCTCTCTCTCTCTCTCTCTCTCTCTCTCGTAAAAACAAATGTTTTTTAATTGTCTTCTTGGAAAGTGCCAAACACTTGTGTTTCTGTCTTTCAGGTGGCCATCAAACACACGAGGAAAGAAAAGGTCCACTACACAGAAGTGGTGAGTGATTCAATCTGGTGTCCTAAGCACTATCATCTGAAACATGTTTGTACTTCTAGTGCTGTTGGTCAGACCATGCACAAGTATTGATGGAAGTTTTTTTCTCATCTAGAAGGATATACGTTGGTATATTTTTGTTGATATATTTTCTGTATTTGCTTTAGGTCCAGAACGGAGAGGTGTTTGAAGTCACTGAAGAAGTCGCCCTCATGGTGAAAGCAGCAGGTGGAGCTGATTCACCTGGGAAAACTGCAGCCATCTCCCTTCTTGACTGTTTTGATCTGGAGGAGGAGCTAATCCTGGTTATGGAAAGACCAGTCCCCTCCATGGATCTCCAGAAGTACCGCAGGGCCAAGGGAGGCTACCTGCAAGAACACGAGGCTAAGGTACTGAAGCTAGGTGAAGGATGAAGAGTTAGGCTGCAGTCCCTTTATTATTTATTATTGCCATAATTTACATTGTGTAGTGATCACTCATTAATACGTCTATCTTGTTTGTTTAATCTGTATCGACACTGAGGTGTAAAAACACACTATGGTGTTCAGGGTGTATATGCACACATTCTTAGCCCACGAAGCTAATAAATTTTGCTGACGTGAACGTTTCACTTCAACCGCACTCCATTCACTCGTCTGTTTCACTCTCTCCCTCCATCACAGATCATCCTGAGGCAGATGGTAGATGCAGCCATTGGGATGCACTCAAACGGCGTCTTTCACAGGGACATCAAGTTGCACAACGTCCTTGTGGAAACTGAACCCACTGTCCCACGCGTCCGAGTGATCGATTTTGGTTGTGGCTGCCTCATGAGAAAGAGATACTACAATTACTACTGTGGTATGATTTTTTTTTGTTGACAGTACTGATCACCTTTCTCCATAGGCTAAACATTTTTTTGTTGATGCTCCACAGTGTTCAATTCCGAACACCTTTAAAGTACTTATTTGATTTTTTTTTTAAATTTTATTTATTTATTTTTTTTCCCCTTGCCAGTACTGATCACCTTCATGTATAGGCAAAATTTTGTTTTGTTGATGCTCTTCGGTATCCAATCCATAATACCTTTAAACTATTTATTTAATTTTTTTTTTAAATTTTATTTTATTTTATTTTTTTTGCTTGACAGTACTGATCACCTTTATGCATCGGCAAAATATTGTTTTGTTGATGCTCCACAGTGTTCAATTCCTAACACTGTTAAACTATTTATTTGATTTTTTTTTTAAAAAATTTTGTGTGACAGTACTGATCACCTTTATGCATCGGCAAAATATTGTTTTGTTGATGCTCGACAGTGTTTGTTTCCTAACACTGTTAAACTATTTATTTGATTTGTTTTTTGTTTTTTTTTGTGTGACAGTACTGATCACCTTTATGCATCGGCAAAACATTGTTTTGTTGATGCTGCACAGTGTTCAATTCTTAACACTGTTAAACTATTTATTTATTTATTTATTTTTTTATGACAGTACTGATCACCTTTATGCATCGGCAAAATATTGTTTTGTTCATGCTCCACAGTGTTCAATTCCTCACACTGTTAAACTATTTATTTGATTTTTTTTTTTTTCTTGACAGTACTGATCACCTTTATGTATCGGCTAATTATTGTTTTGTTGATGCTCCGCTGTGTTCAATTCCTCACACCTTGAAACTATTTCTTTGATTTTTTTTTCTTTCCTGGCAGTACTGATCACCTTTATGCATCGGCAAAATATTGTTTTGTTGATGCTCCACAGTGTTCAATTCCTAACACTGTTAAACTATGTATTTGATTTTTTATTTTTTTATTTTATTTTATTTTTTTTGTGACAGTATTGATCACCCTTATGCATCGGCAAAATATTGTTTTGTTCATGTTCCACAGTGTTCAATTCCTAACACTGTTAAACTATTTATTTGATTTTTTTTTTTTTATTATTATTTATTTATTTATTATTATTATTATTATTATTATTTTGTTTCTTGACAGTACTGATCACCTTTATGCATCGGCTAAATATTATACTGTTGTTGCTCCACTGTGTTCAGTTCCTAACACCTTTAAACTATTCATTTGATCTTTTTAAAACCTTTTTTTGTTATTATCATTAGTTGTTTTTTTTTTTTCGTGTGTGATGGCCCCGCCCTCCATGTTGGGGGTGTGTGGGGGCAGGTTGCTGGTTGGTCTGCTCTGTGTTCCAGGTTCAGCAGAGGTGGGACTGTCATCAGGAGATGCGCTACACCTGGGCCCGGTGGAGCGCATTTATCCCCACGCTGGTCTCTCTTGGTCTCACTCCATCCACGCCGTCAGAAGGGGACGCCACGGTGCGGCTGTGTTCTTTGGTTTTCCCTTTTTGTTTTCGCACCCTCACACACATGCATCCACACCCACTACACTACTGATTACTGATACTGATCGTTCACCTTATTTTACTATGTGTCAATAAACATGTTATTTTTGTATTGGAACCTCGTCTCCCCTCCCGTTATTGGTTGCAGTCCTCAAGCGGACTGTAACACGTGTCAGTACTGATCACCTTTATGCATAGGCTAAATATTGTTTTATTACAACTTAAAGATTGTCTGCTAGTGCAACGTTCTGTCTGATTGAACATGTGTCATTTTTAATTTTGTTGATGACTACGTTTCTGTCTCAGCCTATTACAAATCATAATTTCATATAATGTGGCTGATCCACAGTGTTCAATTCCTAACACCATTAAACTATTTATTTGATTTTTTTTTTCCGTGACAGTCCTGATCACCTTTATCCATAGGTTAAATATTGTTTTATTACAACTTAAAGGTTGTCTTCTAGTGCAAAGTTCTGTTTGATTGAACATATGTCATTTTTAATTTTGTTGATGCTCCACAGTGTTCAATTCCTCACACCTTTAAACTATGTATTTATTTATTTATTTTTTTTTATTATGATTTTATTTTATTTTTTTCTTGACAGTACTGATCACCTTTATGCATAAGCTAAATATTGTTTTGTTACAACTTAAACATTGTCTTCTAGTGCAAAGTTGTGTCTGATTGAACATGTTATTTGTAATTTTGTTGATGCTCCACATTGTTCAATTCCTAACACCTTTAAACTATTTACTTAATTTTTTTTTTCTATTTTATTATTATTTTTTTTATTGTCAGTCCTGATCACCTTTATGCATCAGCTAAATATTGTTTTGTTACAACTTAAAGGTTGTCTTCTAGTGCAAAGTTCTGTCTGATTGAACATATGTCATTTTTAATTTTGTTGATGCTAACGTTTGTGATGAAGCCAAAAGAACCACATCATCTGTAAAGATCAGGGATGTAAATCTGAGGTCCCCAAACCAGACCCCTTCCTCCTCCTGGCTGCGCCTCGAGATCCTGTCCATGAATATCACAACAGAGTTGGTGACAAATGAGAATGTATGTATTCCTGAATGTATGGATACAATGTTTTCAGTGGGCTATTGTGACTTATATTGCAACATGCCTATTCCATCACATCAAACAAGGCAATGGAAATGACTGTTATGGAAATGACATTTGGTCACATTATTAAAATAAAATCTCATGGTATGTTAGTTCACTAATGTCAGTTTTAGCATTAGTAACAAATATACACTAAATACACAATATAAATGTTGTTTTTCTTGTTATTTATATCGTCAAAGGAAATATGAGCTGTTTGGAAATGACAGCCACTAAACATAATCTTGATTGAACAAATATTCACCTTGATTTCCTCCCATTTCAGTTCCCTCCATAAAGCTAACTGTCCTTCAGCCATGTGCTCTCCTGCCACATGACTATTGTAGTGGTCACCAAGATCAGAAATAAACTGATCCATCATTTTATTTTTCTACAGTCCTTGTGGTGTCATGTAAGTGTGACTAAGGACCCAACACATAATTAATATAGGCTAACTAATTAAATACTGGCTATATGGACTATTTTATTTAAACTAGACTGATGGCTTTCTGATGTGTCCACATGGTGACAGTGCAGAGAAACGCATAGATATAATTATTAGATATAATATAGATATGCAAAAAAAGAACGCCATTTTCCTCAGTTTCAGCTAAATATATCAAATTGATGAAAAGCCAAATATCTTTTATTCCCCAAATAATTAGCAGGTGTATTTAAACAGCTGCTCGTGGCCCAGCTTACAGTAACTCAGGCCAAGAAGCTGAGGTTCTTTTTCTCCACAGGGGAAAATTAAATAACCAATGATTCTTGGATTTCAGACACAAGGAACCAGAATCAGGAGCTCTTTTTTATATTTCAGTCAGATTTTTGCTGCTGAAATGAAAACAGTTGCTGGGTTATTTAATCAGCTGTTGCGAGTTGCTTTGAAAACTCCTTCTGACTTGTGTTTCCAGCTTACTCCTGTGAGACACGAAGCTCAGAAACAGCAGTGTTTTCTAAGGAAACTTAAGACGGCAACATTTCCATACAAAGTTCCTGGTACTATTTACGGAGGAGCTATCCATCCAGACTGGAAACATTACAAACTGGCATGTGCCCGGCCCAGGACAGGAGGGCTGTGCAGAGGTTCTCATGACAGTGCCGATAGCATGACTTTTGATTGTGACTTGGTGAAAACATTCTTGAAAAACGTTCTTCAATGATGCTCATATCAGACGTGTGCTTACTTCACTTCAAAGTCAGTGTCCCAACTCCTTTCATTTTTGGAAAATGATGCTTCCTAACATTAGCAGGACTGTTACATCTTCCTAAAGAATGACACGCTCATTGATTACTTTTGTGATTATGGTACTAATTATGCAAAGTGACACATAGATGCTGCCAAACAGCAGTGACTGCTTTATCCATTTACTGTACGTTACCTAGGGTCTCTTGCATTAGCAGTCATATAGCATCTATTGAGTTTCGTAATTTAATTTGTTTTGTTGAAATTCCACAGAATGAATCAGTGTGATATTTTATAGCATGAACCAGAATCCTGTCATTAATTAAGATGTAGGTATAAACTTACAAGACAAGCAAAATTACAATATCTTTAGTTTTCTCACTGCAACAGGATTTTGAAATAATAGGCAATTAAGTGAACACACTAAAAAAATAAATAAATAAATTGCTGTTATAATGTCAGCAAAGATGTACTGGTCAAATTTCCCCACTGTTAGTGTAGTTAAATAAAAGACATTCACTTAGATTTGACCTTTTATTGAATATCTTGTCAACAAAATATCACAAAGGTATACTGCTGACTTGACACATGCCCCAATATCGTTCAGACATGTCTTGAAGCATTTATTCATGGTGTTCAGATGCAAAATTCTCACTTTCAAACGTCTTCAATGCATACGTTATCTGTAGATAACTCCAAATGTCCGTCCCCAAGGCTCGGGTACTACACTGTGAAGACAAATCACAATTAGGTGTTGTGTTCTATTCGTTCCAAAATTCAACAATCGTTTCATATTTTACCATCTTTCAAAAAGTGATCGCTTCAAATCCCCACTGATAAAAGTATGCTTGATGAGAGCAAAGGAGGAGTTCAGTCAGCATGAATTCTCACCTTTCCAAGAAACTCTGCTGCTGCTCCACAGGTTCATCTGGTCTATCAGAGGTGAACACAGGGCTTCTATATGGTGAAGACGTCCATTGCTAGGAAACAATCAAAGCAAAATGTTAACTGCCTTTTTGTTCTATTAATTGCCTCTTCAAAACTCCTGTTAGCTTCAAATAGATGTAATGCACATTCATTTATGTTCCTAAACCAGGACTATTAAAAAAAAAAAAAAAAAAGATTTATATTATGTGAACAGTTGCAGTTAAGATTTCTAATGAATCATATACACATGTAGATGTTGGGTTAGTCTACAAAGAAAAAATACTTTTTTAAAACAGCTGCTACAGTTCATTGCCAAAACATTACAGTAGAACCAATCAACAAATCAAAAGAAAACTGATTAAGTGAAACAACATAAATGTATTCAAGTCACTGTTCCTCAGGTTTTACTTAATGGGAATATGTCGCACTTGTGAACGGAGTATCTAAGTATCTGGCCCGGTTCCATACCCAAAGCCCACAGAACAGTGGAAATTGAGTAATCGAGAGCCAGTCACTTACTGTCTGCCCACCTGTTGCACAACAGAGACACTGCAGCCAGAGTTGCGTCTCAGGGGCAAATATTAAACCTAATGTGTCCAGTTACAACGGGAATATCAAACAAAACTGGTTACCATGCTCTGAGAAGCAGTCATCTCAATATCTGATCAGCTGTTGTCATGAGGACAAATCCAGGCATCTTCTCTCTGCATATATCTGCATAACAAGAGCAAGAGGACAGACAAGACTGTTTACAAGTATTCCAATACAAAATCATAACCATTAGTATTTTACATACCAAAGATCATTGCCCGTTGTTAAGTGAACAGTGTGTGGCATATGGGGGGGATATATTGGCAGAAATGGAATATAATATAATATGCAAGGTTTCTTTAGTGTATAATCACCTGAAAATAAGTAGCGTTAGATTGAATCTACACAGGGAGCAGGTCCTCATCTACAGAGATAGCCATGTTGCATAGCCATGTTTCTACAATAACCCAGAATGGACAAAGAAAGCACTGTGGTTAGAGGCCCCGTGAAGACGAGACGCTCCTGGTAAAAAATAAATAAATAAATAAATAAATCTGAAAGTCTGGCATGTAAGCAGACCTTAATATGCCAAGCAACATCAGAGAAACACTGATTTCTAATTGCTTCATTTAATCACCTGGTCCATTTCTTTTGGAGAAGAGGAGACCTCTGCAGATAGTTCAGCTCCCGGTACAAACCTCCTGAACAACGAACACTGAAATTCTAACCGGGAGAAGTTTCAGCTGGTTGCAATCTGCAGTCCTCACTGCTGCCACTGAATCTTCCACACTGGACCTTACAATAAAAACAATGACAAAAATGTTACTGTTAATGCCATTTTATTTTTTTAAGTTATGTGTTTGCATATTCAATCGAGAGAAAATTAATCAACAATAGTGTTGATAATAATTTAATTCGTAAGCAATAATAACGAAGGTTTACTGATTACAGCTTTTCAAATGGGATTTCTGGCTTTAAAACTCTTATATGATAGTTGACTGAATGTATTTGGTTGGAATACTTTTGTTTAATCAATGAAAGGATCACCACATAGACCAGATCATTAGTTACAATCCTATTGTCATAGAGTTTGACACACTGATTGTACTGTCAGATTATTTAACTCTCCCTTTGACATTTACTGGAATAAAAATAGTGGAAAGTTGTGTCCCAGTAGTTATGTGTAGACAATATTAAACACTTCTGGAGACATTTGTCTTTATACTAAAATGAGGGAGCATCATGCTACTCTTCTCACTCAGCTAACAAGAGGTCCGCCTGTATGCACCCAGGTGGATCAGGTTTGACACGACTGTCAGGTTTCAAATGCTCAGCACGCCCCACCCGTTCTCGCATAGCACCAATAATCTAATAACGGCTAATTTGTATGACATTAAGCTTGTGATAATAGCTCAAAAAGCACACTGAATAAAAACTGAACTCTTAATGTGGGGTGTCACCGTGAACACAACAACAACAGCTTGCAACTAAAAATAGCCTGTTGCTCACCATGTAAGGCGGGTTCCCCAAAGCAGGAAACTAAACCAAAAACAACACTTAGAACAAGCATTTATCTCAAAGTAAACCTCGGCTGTGATTAACATTACATAAATATTAACACTGTAAGTTACAGCTAACATAATTTATATGAGTGGAAATTTGCCAGGAAGTCGCGTTCAGTTTTAAACTGTACGTTACGTTATGCAAATACTTGACTTACGACACACGTTAAACTTGTTTTATCAGTAATATGAGGAGCAATTTCACAACAACTACGGACTTCTTTAAGATATATTTTATTATAACCTTATTTTCTCACTCACCATTTTGTCCTTGCGGCGCTTTTCCCCTGCTGCTGCTGCTGCTCACACACACACACACACACACACACACACACACACACACACAAAACACGTCGATACAGGAGAACTTGTTGTCAAAGTACGGAAACGGAGAGCGACCAAACTTCATCTACTTAGCGATCTCCGCACACTGTAGAGACGTTTAGGATGTTTCACAGCATCCATTAAAGAAGACATTTTGTACTCTAAGGTCTCTCCTGAGCTGAGACTTTTATTTAAAGCAGACATTTTGACTTGTCATAGCAGGGAAATCACTAGTGAATGTAATAACAGTAATGATGGTTCAGCTCCATTTAGTGTCCCAGTGAGCTCTTCCAGTCAGCCAGCATGTTCGATATCAGGACTTCCACTAAATACAATGCAGCTATCATTCATGTTTTTAAATGCACCTGTGCTTTGTCTAGTTTGACGTGTCAAATGTTGCCATGAAAAGGTTTTTATTTTTTAATTTGTGCAGTAAATGTACCAACCTAGAAGGCAGAAATTATATTATCAAGGATTATCAAGGAATAAGATGTCAAAGAGGGTAAGCAAATAAGTGGAAATATATATTTCCTTTTCCTCTAACTCCTAAGTTAAAGGGCTGAACTTGAAAAATTTAAATAAGATTTATCCAATGAATGAAATCTAAAGATTAAGATTTAATTTCCACGTGAATAACTGCGTTATATGACAGGAAATTTTAATGTTTGGAACATGTCTTTCTAGAGCGACATGGAGTCCTGACTGCAGTCTACAGGTATTGAGTTGTGACCCTTGACAGTGAAAAGTCAAATTTGGAGTTGGCATTAAGAACATGGACTTTGTTTTAAATGTTGTCTTATTATTGGGGACGTTTTTCATACATAAATGCATATTTTAAGACAAAACCTAGTTTGAAACAACAGAAGAATGAGTTAAAACCTTTCAGTAAACCTTTCAAACTTATTGAGGATGAGAAAGCTCTTAATTTGTGTTCATTTCAAGACATTTAAGTTAATTTGAGATAGCCCTGTTATTTTATTTTGTTCCGTTTTTATCACTTTGTATCTTGATCTTGTTCAACCAGAGACAGAAGCTCCGTGATGAGTAAGACTTGGGAACGTGCCTTGTTTATACTCAAGTTGACTGCCTTAACAGTTTTCTAATAAAGTGATGGTGCCATAAAAACAATTTTGTTGCTGGCTGTTTAACCGGGGACATTACACAAGACAGACTTCTTGATCAGAGAACATTTCAGTAAGTTAGATCAGATCACTCTTAAGTTCAGCTGAGAATCTGTGACTGATTGGACTAAGTGAAAATGAACTAAGCGGCTTTATATTTCACGAAACAAAGACACTACCAGGTATTTCTATAGGAGCAAAAGTCACAATTCAAACCAGTCATGACAACTCCTCATTCTTCATTAAACAGTGGCCTGAATTAACCATTTACAGGATGAACAGAATTGTTTTCCTAAAAATGGCGTATTTTCTAAGTAAGTTCTGGAGTGCAGTGCACATCTTATCTTAGAGACCATCTGGCTAATTTTCACCAAAAGTGCCATTATTCTTGCATACGGATATAAATTTCACATTGCAACACTATTTTTCCATAGACTGCAAAATAGGTGTAGGTGTTGCAACTGTCGATGAAAGACATCAATGTGCAACTATGCGGATACAAATGCTTCACCTCTGGGTCCATCATCCTAAACGCAAGGATTTCCTGCTTGTGGTGGGTTTATATTGTTGTTAACTGAATGTCTTTGGATCCTACACTGTTGGTGAGATAAAACAAGCCATTTTAAGATGTACTGTCATTTTGAGCTATGGGAATTTATAACAGGTCTTTTTTTAGTAATTCTATTAAACTACTGTGGAGCATTTTAGATTCACATGAACACACACACACTGAGCATGTGTGTGCTGGTGTAAACAGGGCAGATTGTCTATACAGTGGTTGGTTGCTTAGTTGCAGAAAATACTACAAGGTTGTAAGGCAGAGTAAAAGAGAGATTTCTTTGCTTGGACTGAAGACGAGGTGGAACTGTTACTGAAAGTAAAACTCTGAGTATAAGGTGGTGAAGACAGTTGCAATCATACTGGGAGTTTTTCCAAAGCAAATATGGCGACACATTAGAGCAGTAGTGGGATGTAGCTGTGGGACTGGGAAAGGCAGACCCACACAAAAAGGATCACAAAAGATAAGCAGAATGACCTATGATGTTTTGGTTTGATGCGTTGTGCACAAAAAAGTCTGTACCCCGGCTATTTCAAACTGAAACGGGGTCGGCAGCGTTATCATAGGAACCTGTGACCATTAAATATGGACGCAACAGTGAGACAGAGTGCTGGCAGACCGTGTTAACATAAGTCATTGTTTTATCAGTGGTGCATGACAGATACATTTGAACAAACTACTTTAAGAAAAATGCTCAAGGTCCAGTATGTAGGGTTTAGGGGGGATATACTGGCAGACATGGAATATAATAAGTGTCTTCTCTTCAGAGTATGATCAACACCATGATGCACTGCCATGTGTCTGCAGCAGCCCAAAATGGACAAACTAAACACTGGCTATTCCGTGTTTTTACTGTTTTAAATCACCTGGTTTGTTTGTTCTGGAGAGAAAGAGACCTCTATGGATAATTCGGCTCCCAGTAAAAACCTCCTGAAAGTATATATAATAAACAAACAATGAAGCTGGGAGAAGTTTCAGCCCCCCGAAATCTTACATACTGTTCCTTTAAATTAGAATCAGAAGACCACATGTCACAGAAACAAGATTCATTCAAGAGCAATATTCACACAGCTCCAGTCTTAACACAAGACAGTATTGTGGATCCACCCCTGAACACTAGCATCAGATTTCTTTTCTCTAAAATGCAGATGAATGGTGACGGGGAGCCGCAGACGGTTTTGACTTTAGAATGCATTTTTTAGCGTCTCTTATTTGAGACTATATTCTGTCACGAGCTTGGGGTGGAGGGTGCCGACAGGCCGTGCAGTAACTCCATCTGCTTCCTTTTCTCCTTGGCACGTCTGATGGTCATCTTGAATAAGCGACAGTATAACTCCACTGCAGCTGGAGTGTCGTCGTTCCCGGGCACGGGATACGTCACCAGGCTGGGGTTGCAGTTTGAGTCCACCACACCAACTGTGGGAATGTTCATCTTTGCCGCGTCTCTTACTCCAACGTGCGTCTCGAACACATTGTTAAGAGTGGACAGGAAGATGAGGAGGTCTGGTAAGCGGACTCCTTTGCCGTACTGGATGGGGGCGTTGGTAAGCAGGCCACCCTGCCAGTACCGTGTATGGGCGTACTCCTCGCAATACTTAGCCGTGGACTCCACCAGGTGGCTGAACTGGCGCCGGCGGCTGACAAACAGTATGATGCCGCCACGATATGCTATGTGGGCTGTGAAGTTCAGGGCTTGCTGAAGGAGCTCCACAGTCTGGTCGAGATCAATTATATCTTGTTCCAAACGGGAGCCATAGAGGTACGGCTGCATGAGCCTGAGACAGAGAGAATTACAGTTAGCTTACATAAAGTCTTATCAAAACTTAAAATGAAACAATTAGTCGTCTAATAGTTAATAGTTGCATAACTGAAAATTAATCAGCAACTACTATGATAACTGATTAATGATTGAAGACATTTTTCATGCAAATATGCCCCACACTTTGGTTCTCTCGTCTCAATTGTGATTTGGATTTGCTGCTTTCATAATCTTTTGTGATAATTTATTGAACATCTTTGATTTCTTTGGACTGCTGGTCAGACAATACAGGTGATTTGAGGATGACACATTAAACACTAAAAAAAATTGTAACAGCCAACTAAGTTGATTTTCAATACTTTGACATTTTAGGATCTACAACAATAATCGATCAATGGTCAGCAGATTACTTGACAAAGGAATGAAGCATCAGTTGCAGCTTTATCCTTAACACTCAAAAATAGGGTTGACTCAAAGCAGAGTAAAAACTTTAACTCAACAGTTAAAGGGCTGTGGGAATTCATACCAACCTGTGCCTGCAAGTTTTTTTATGACCCAGATGCACTCTGGCGTTGAACAGGTCTTTCAAAGAGAAGAGCTCCGACACACGGAAAAAGTCCGGATGCTCAAGTGGCTTTTTTAGTATTTTTTCTGCATGAAGAAGAAATAATATCGATTAATGTCTGGAGAAAAACAAAACTGACATTACTCATACACACTCCTACTTGTTTCATGTTTGTTATGTTAGGGGCCTTTCCCAAACCAAACCCTCCCCACTCCCACTCCATCACAGTTTGTAGTCACCTTCACAGCTGAATGGTGTAACCTTCATTACGGTGTGTGGTATAAATACAGCAGCAAGCTTTAGAAAATGATTCCCTCTCCCTCTCTTGTATTACTTGATCTGTATGTGCTGCTACGGTTTATCTGAAATTCTGAGTATTATTGTTTTGGCATTTAAACAAATAAATGTATTGATACAAATAAATAAACAGAAATAAAACTTACTCCTTAGCTTCGTCAATAGTACTTCTTTTCTTTTTTTGTAAACGCCTTGTTTTACCGTGTGATGGTTATAAACTTCCAGGTTTTGCAACAGTCCCTGTAAATACACTAGGGATACACCGCTTTATCTACCACACATCATTATTGGCCGATGTTCCTCTTATTGACTGGCATCAGCCCATCAGCAAATAAGATAACGTTCATGGATGGCAATGGCCGTTGTTTCTCTGTTGTGTCACTTCAATTTAGGGCAGGCTGAAAATCAGGACTCGAAACTAAAGGGCCGTCCACACCAAGAAAGATAACTGTGTTAACTATAACGATAACAATGGCAGCATCCACACCAGTGAACGATATCGTTGTGCTGCTAAGTTACGCTAAACACACACTGCTCGGTGCGGTAGGCAGGGGAGCAGAGTGATGGATAAAATGGATAATGATGACCTGTTATTGCTGTATGTTGCGAGAAAGAAAAAGAAAACCAATTTGCTGCTTGCTCCACCTGTCTGTCTGTCTGTCTGTCTGTCTGTCAGCTCCATCTGTCATGAGACAAACACGAATGAAGACGTGCAGTTTATTGTGTTTCACCGGCGACGAGCTGTCATTACGCGCAATAATTTCGCACGGCTGCGCGCTCTTTATAACTCACTGTGTGAACCTATGTTGCATTATAAAGATTTGCCCCCCTCAGTAACTTCATCCTGGCGCCTGAATTTTATGAATGGAGGGGAAAAGAGGAGACGCATTCCCCTGCAAAATGTATTTTATTGCAGTTATTTACCTGGTATTTGCGAAACAAAATCACTGAATGTAAGGTTCTGTCACAAAACTAAATTGTTACGGATCTTTGCACATGTTTAAGTGGGTATATGGAAATCCTGGAGCTTTCTTAGTGGGTATACGTGATGTGATGAACGTCTCGACCTGTCATTTCGGATGGATTTTGATCGGCTGTCAGTGTTTCTATCGTTCATCAAATCGCTCTGAAAGTGATCCAAACGATATCGTCCACCACTATCGTTGTCGTTATAGTTGTAGTGTGGACACTGCCAAACACTTGAGTTTGGAACGATTTTTAAAACTGTATATTTATAGTTATAGTTCTTGGTGTGGACGGCCCTTAACGCCACACCAAGGGATGGCGCATTCTATAATCTATATAACCTGTACGATGAAAGAAGCCACTAGCCCCCAGGCATTTTCACTTTATCTATCTGGCCCCCAATCAGAAATGTTTGGACACCTCTGGTGTAGGTGGTGGTTTGGGAGAGGCTTAAGAACTATGTATCTAACTTTACCTATACTGCAAAACAAAAGAAACACATTTCAAAATTATTAACAAATATCCTTCTGGAGAAATAACTTAGACTACATTTCAATACAGATAATAATACATGCTGGTTTTATGAATAAAACCACAGACCATTTATTTTTCTCATGTAGCCTATACACTTTGACTTAAAATTCCCAAATGCATAAAATAACATATCTAATCCTTTCCAGCCTCTATCTAGAGTAAACAGTACATTTGGTATGATCCTGAAAAACTAAAATGATGAACTGTGTAGTAATGCAACCATATGTCTGGCAAATACATAAGAACAGAATCCTGAAAATATCTCCAAGATTTGTTTTAATGAATTTAAATTGTACATGCAATATTTAAAACTGTTATAAGTAATAAAGGCACAAGTTATGATATTCTAAAACATTTCATGCTGTATCAGATAACTGAGACAAATTTCTTTTTCCCCTTGTATGTAATCTATTTTATTTACTGTCCCCCTCTATGTTGTCTTACAGTACACTTGCATCCAAAACGTACAATTAGAAGCACTTTCCCATGTAACCAATCTTACCTATTTATACTGTATTGTTTTGACAACTTCTCTGCACTTTACTGGACTCAATTAAAGTGAATGTTGCCGTATTTGTTCTGTCCATTTTCAATTAAAAAAAAGACACATTGAGAAAAAGAGTGCCAAAGGCTCCAGCTCACCTAAAGTTTCGTCATTGGGGACTTGGGGTGATTGGATGGCGGCTGCAGTGGCGTAGTGATGTCCACCATAGGAGTATCCGATTATCCCAGCCCGGGAGTGTCGCAGCCCCAAAAACCCTAAATATAAGACACAAATGTCAGTCAAGACATCCGACATGAATATGTAACAAGCGGGTACGGTTAGCTTCCCAGCTAGCTACAGATGCTAGCTGTAAGCTAAGTTGCTAATATGTCAGGTAGGACAAGCACACACAGCAATGCTAAAATGCTAAGACACATCTTAAGGTCTTGTGACATACACTCAAATATATCAAGACGACAATTTAGTCTGACGGACAATTAAAAATATTTTTGTGCACGTACCTTTGGTGATAGCACGGGCTGCCATGCCTGCTGGAAGGTCAAACTGCGACTGCGTGTTTGCCGTTCACGGACTGTCGTAAAGCTCTGTCGTGACAGCTTTCTGAAGTAGACTACAATACCCATGATGCCACACAGTTGATTTTACTCACAACTTTATTGAAAAAAAATAATGACATCACTGCTCTGGTGTTTTGCTCAAAAATGTACAAACGAACAACATCCATGTAAAGAAATAACTCCTTTTTGTTTTCAGTAAAGATAGCACTTCTTAGACAGACAACAGTATGAATAAGAATATATGGCAGCTATCTTCTTCAGGACAACTCAAATTCAATTTTAAAGAACAGCAACTCACTCAAACTATGACACCTGTAATTACAATTATTCAGTAACAGCATGGAACAAAATCAAGAGAAACATGAGTGAGGAATGGCAAAATACTCACATTTACTTTTTAGTCTAAACTGCAAAAAAAGGAAGAAATGCCCTTAACTAGTAAATCAAATAAGTGACCTTAAACCTTCAACCATGTACTGTTATGTATTTTGGCTGAACACGGCAACACTGCAAAACATCTCAACTTTAAAAAAAATCTGTCCTGTAAGAAAAAGGTAAAAAAACAAAATAAAAAAAAGAGCCAAAGACCAAAATATGAAATTGTCACTTGCCTTGACCATAAAAAATAAAAGCAACCCTTAACTTAAAAATAAGTCGAGGCTGACTCCTCAGGAGATTGTCCAGAGAGATTGAGAGTGACAGAGAGTTATTTTCCTTCCTTAATATCTTCATCTTGAAGTGGGGTACATGTCATGGTACTGTTCCTCGATACATCTGTCTCTACTTTTCTCTGCTTTGGCCTTTTCAGCCAGAAACCTTCTGATCTCTTGCTCTATGCTATCATCACTGTCTGCTGAGCCGCTGTCTTCCTTTATGTCAAGAGCAGTCTGAGCATTGTGTGGCAACAGGGGTGTCCTCACCCTCAGTTGCTGTTTCACATTCATAAATATATTGCTCTTTGTTCTTACTAGTTTAAGTTGTAAAGTGCTCTTTTTAACCAATCCAGATCTGTCTTTCATGTCATCCTTAATCTTTTCTACTTTTTTCAAAGAATTATGCTGGGAAATAGGATCAGCTTTGAAATTTTTGGTCTCTATAGTATTTCCCAGCAGTGGCAATCTCTCGTTTTCTTCTTCGACTTCTTTTTTGTCTTGAGCAGGTCTTTTATTTTATTGCTCTTTCGTGTGTAATCCAGCAATTGGGTGTGCTAGACTTCTTTATGAATGGGCTGAATTCTTTTCCATGCTCAGGTGCAAGTTTAGGGGCCATTTCTTCATTGTTAAAGAAGAAATACCCTTAACTGGCATAGACAAACGTGATCTTAAATTTGTTTCAATGTACTATTATATTGTGGAGAATCTCCTAAACATATAACTTTCAACATCGCAGAACATCTCATCATCAAAAAATCTTGTATGAAATTGGAGAAAATAAAAGCCGAAAACCAAAATAAAGAAAAAATAAAATTGCTACTAGCCCACAATAGAAACACTGACAGCAACCCGTACATAAATAAACAATAAAGTGCAATCAAACATCATCCATGTGCATCGCTCAAATGCAGAATTAAGTCCTCTGCTCTGTTATGCTGTGGTGCCTGGGTGCTTCATTGCTCCTGAAAAGAAGATGAAAATCCAAGATGACTGGGGTTTTATTTGACTGTGATAGCTCACTGGAGATAAAACCATTTGGGTCCAACCACATACCTGCTGACTGGAACAAACTGAAGCTTCCTTTTGACATGTTTCAAAGTCTTGCTATGCACAGGAGCTCTCCTGTGAGAACAGACCTCCTGCAAGCATCAAGTAATACAGATCTCACACTCTCTGGATACAGACAATTTAAGTAGAAACAACAACAGCAAAAAATTAGAATTACCACCTTGCTGATGTGTACCTCCGCAAACCAGTGAAGCTGCAATTACAGTTTACATCCAAGTCTGTCCACACTCATATGTAACTGTAGACAATGCTTCAAATATGGATGTTGCTGCAAAGAAGGTGCCAATTCTAAAACTTGGAACACCTTCAACTCGGCAGCACACAAGATCAACACAATCACCACAGTTTCAATGTGGGTACTCAAGATTAGCATCACCAGTTCACAATCCAAATGTCTCCCCTTCTGTTCCTGGTTGAATAATGGCCAAAAAAGAGTTTTTTAAAGAACACAGTGAGGCTGACCCTTGACCCTTTGGACATAAATTGTCCTCACTTCAGCATTTTATCTCATTAAACATTTATGTGAAATTTTATCATTAACATATGAAATCTTGAGTTAGGGCCTAAACATTTGTGCCAAATTTGAAGAAATCCCCCTTAAAGTGTTGTTAAGATATCATGTTCACAAGAATGAGACAGATGAGGTCACAGTGACCTTGACCTTTGACAACCAAATTCTAATCAATTCATTGTTGTAGTTTCTGCTCGATTTAAACAAGTTCTTGAGATACAAAGTTCACGAGAAACAAATGGACCACCTGAAAACACAATGACTCCTGGTACAGCTATCGCTGCTGGGCATGCATGAGAACCCCAGCTGTCCACATTAATGGGGCTGGTGAGTTTAGCTATCATGTCAATGAACATCTGGTTTCATCATAAAGGGATACAAATAATGAGTGTTTCTACATAATTGTACCTCCTTGCATTTTTCAGCCAGGTACCTCCTGTTGAACATGCTGCTTCTCTCCTCTGTTGTAAGAGCTATGCAAGGTCTGAAGGTAAAGCCAGGGTCAATGGCAGTGGACAATGACCTGGGCAAGGCACAGGGGGACACACATCAGACCAATTCACAACAATTACTAAATGCTCGAATAATTCATCCCAAAATCCATCTTTAAGCCAGTGAACATAAGCAAGTGTTACTATAATGCATTTTCCATTATTAATGAGAACGACCCAGTGTTGCTCGGATTCCACTCTTTATTACACAGATGCACTTAAAAGACACGGCAAAGGTTTTTTGTTTGTTTTTTTCTGAAAGAGTAAAAGAAAAAAAGAAAACACTTCTTACAAAATATTTACAAAACCTGGCGATGCACAGCATGTTCAGTAACTTTTTCTTTTTATAAACAAAAATAAATAGCCTTTTTTTTCACATAGGAAATTCAAGGAAACTTCAACATGACAAAGAAATGAACACACTAAATATCACGTTTAGCAAGACAGAGAGGAGTAACTATGTGGCTTCTGTGGAATCTGGAACAACCATTTAGTGATAGAGGTAATAAGTCCAAGTTATAGTGGCTTTCATCAACAACTAAGCTTTAAATTCCCATCTCTGAGTTTAAACCGTACAGTGACCTGAAACCACTGCGTCTGAAAAACAAATGTTGTTGGGAATATGTTATGATATCTCCATGGTAGTCAAGAGGATACAAGATTGTTCCAGTACCACCTGGTGTTCTAAAATTGCTCTAAAAATGGTGCCTATTAAGGGTCAATGGTTTAATGTGTTTTCAACATGTACCCTGGCCCTTTCTATTTATGTGCAAAAGTTAGAAAGGTTATCCTCAATCTGCGGGTGAGGTGAGAAGTCATTTTCTGGAATTATTGTTATTATAACAACCTAGATTTAGAGATTCAGCAGCAGGAGGGTAATAACATAACGAGGTCGGGTAAGGAGTGAGGTGAAGGGTGACGACTCAGGAGAAGTGCTTTTAAGTTGACGCTGATGATACAGAGTGACCCTTGGTTGCTGGACTTGACTGGTAAGGTACAACATGGAGGACAGAGTTGAGAGTGGTCTGTAGACAAGCAGCCCCAGCTGCAGAGATAAACATGATAAATGGTTGGCATGAATTTGGGCAGGTAAAGTCATGGTGAACTGTATTATGTTAGGTTAGATGGCATCTGACTGGTCTTTTTCATTGTAAATCTAAAGGGGCTTTCACACCACCGTGCTATAACTCAGAGCCTGTGGTCATTTCAGTGAGGGGAAGCAGTTTTGAACACGGTGGTGCATTTGCCACACACATGAACACAAATCTGTCATGCTGACCTCACCATGTTGAACTTCTGGTGGTTGCCGCCTGGTTTTGGCCGATCAAACAGCGGGCATCGCAGAAGCAGGAAGATGACAAGATGGAGGAGCTGATAATTTTGGTATCTGAATACCCGGAGTTACAACATAAGCAACTTGACAACCAGAATTAAAACTGGGCCTGGTATAACATTTCCATGAAACTTAAGATGACTGGGAAATCGTCCACATATGTAGAAATTTCTGTTGTCTTGGTGCAGCTACAAGCTAGCTTGCACTTCTGCCAGTGTCAACTAAAGCACCTGCCTGTCATTGCAGTAGTGGACGCTAATGGCAGCTTATTTAAAAACTTGCTTTTGGGGGAACACGCTTGCAGATAGGTGGTTATCATGCGAAAGCAGCTTAAAAAAAATAAGCATTGAGGAGACTTTGCATAGATTTGGATAAATGTAATTGCATATTACAGACAATTTGATTAGCACACATTTCTAAAGTTCATGAGTTTTTCCCAGTAACAGTGTTTAGGACTGCTACACATGCTTATTTTTATTACTGACTTATTAATTTTTTGCTCAATTGCAGCAAAGGTCTAACAGCATTTCACATGCACAAGTCTCTTTTTGTTTCACTCTAACCATTCCAGTAATGGTGCAAGCTGGGTACAGATTTGACATTTTGATTTACTGTACACCAGAACATGAAATGATCATGGACTGTATAAGTATAATAAACGTAGCTATCATGACGTTACCCACTTGTTTGTGGACTCCCAGTCTGAAGCCTCGAGGTTGGCATTTTGGCAGCCGCCATCTTCGGTTTTTTTGGACCAGAAGTAACAATATTTGGAGAGGCTGGAACTGGATCTGACACAGATTGTACCAACGTCCCACAGACAGCCTGTCACTCAGGTGGCCCTGCCCTTGAATATGCTTGAATCATGGATGGTTAGCTACCAAAACTTTTTTTGTACCTGGCTAAACATGTTTATTTCTGCTGTAAAGTTGGGCATTTTTATAGGGAGATGTATGAGGATTGACTTGTTTCTGGAGCCAGCCTCAAGTGGCCATTCAACGAACTGCAGTTTTTGGCACTTACTCGTTACCATGGAGGTTGCTGCTTGAAATGGATGTAATCATACAATATATGTTGTCTTCCTGCTTTTATTGAGATATTTCTAATGAAGGCAGTGACGGAAACATAAAAACCTATATCAACAATAATTACTTTTTAACTTTTGCACATAAAACGTCTTCTTAAAGTAAACCCACATACCACATGTACAGTAAATTGGGTAAGATTATGTAATAACAGCATGTATTTTTCTGAGTAACATTGCTAATTTGGTACATTAAAAAGATACATCCAAATCTTAAGCATTTGGTCATAAACTTAAATCTTTATTTCGTCATATTGAGAGATTATTTTTCTTGGTCACTTTTTTTTTTTTTTTTTTTTTACATAAAATGGGAAACATATTTAGGATGATGTCATTTTCTGCAGGAAAGTATGCTGCATTTTGATGGTGGTATTACTCACGCAGTCTGCTTCTTGTAGCAAAATGTCACTGTATTGCTTTTCAAGGGTTTGATGATATGAATTAACCTCAGAGCACAAAAAGTCATGATGGTGTCACTGTGTTACATAGCCGTATAAATGTACAAACACATTTTTAAAAAAATGCCTGTTTTGTCTTATTAACAAACGTTCCCTTCGAGCCTATAAGTGAATAAGCTTGATCATTACCTACACTATATTCATTAGCAGGGCGCAATCAAGAAATGAACTCATATAAAATTGGATTATGATGCTATGGGACATAAAGGCCAAAGAAAATACTTACACTGTGGAAAAGCCCTGCTTCTTGTCTGGATTTCTCCTGTTGCCTGACTCACAATCTGCCTCGTCTATAAATTCTTCCTCTGTTCTTTCTGGATGTACTTCTTTATTATCTATCTTCATGCTCTCGCCTTCTCTTTTTTTCTCACTTAGCAAGTCCACTCTCTCCTTTCCCTCGTTCCTTTCCCTGCTTCGAACCTGCACATGGTTGGTCCTATTAGATTCCAGTTCAACAAACACACTCTTGTCCTTAGGTATATGTACCATACTCTCAGTCTCTCCTTCTACGGGGCACTGTGACGTGTGGCCAGGCGCAAGGCTCCGTGCAAAGGACATCCTTGGATGCCTGGCAGTAGACAAAAAATTCAAAACAGGGGATCTGAATGTGGTATTTACATTTGTCTCTGCAGAGCAGGGGAAAGGTGCTCTGCTGGTCCGTGCAGAGGACCAAACATCGACTGGAGTCTGTGATTTGGGCCCACTGCTTTGATATGATGGAACTGCTGATGCAGCCTCGCTGATTTTAGATGAGGTGATATGGAATGGAGTTCGACTGAGAGTCCTAGTGTCAGTCGCAGGGAGTCCAAAGCTCTGGCGCCACTTGATTGACTCTGAGCGAGAATGAGCAATGCTAGGACTCAGAACTGGCCGAACTCTCTCCGTCTGTGGGGTGGCGTCCTGGCCGTCACCTCTCCCAGAGCTAGGCCTCCTTTGCTCAGTTCTAGCAGCCCCCGCCCCGTCTGCTGGCTCCAAAAGACTGGGGCTGCAGGACTGGACTGACGGCAGATGGGATTGTGCACTCGTGGAGACGTCTGGCAGAAAACTCTGTGGCGCTGGAAGAGGCTGACTCCTCAGAGGAGATTGTCCAGGGAGAGGACTGATACTTTTTCTCGGAATTTCAGCCAGCTGATTTTCCTGTTTAGTGTCTTCATCTTGAAGTGGGGTACAAGCCAAGATGGTACCGTTCCTCGATACATCTCCTTCTTTACTTTTCTCTGCTTTGGCCTTTTCAGCCAGAAACCTTCTGATCTCTTGCTCTATGCTATCATCACTGTCTACTGAACTGCTATCGTCTTTTATCTCAAGAGCAGTTTGTGCATTGTGTGGCAACAGGGGGTCCTGACGCTCAGTTGCTGTTTGACCTTCATGCTCTTTACTCTTATTAGTTTGTTTAAGTTGTAAAATGCTCTTTTTACTCAATCCACACTTGTCTTTCATGTCATCCTTACTCCTTTCTACTTTTTTTATAGAACTGCGCTTTGAAATAGGATCAGCTTTCAACTTTTTGGTCTCTAAAGCATTTCCCAGCAGTGGTTCTTCATCCTTGAGGCACATCCTTGATTTCCGCTTTAAATCTCTCGTTTTCTTCTTTGACTTCTTTTTTGTCTTGAGTAGGTCTTTTATAGCCGTGTCTAGGTCCTCATCACTGTCAAGCGAACTGCTTTTGTCTCCACTTTGCTCTCTCTTGTGTAATCCAGCTATTGGGTGTGCTGGACTTCCTTGTGAAAGCACTAATGGGCTGGATTCTTTTCCATGCTCAAGTGAAGGTTTAGGGGCCATTTCTTTGACATTGTTATCTGTCCCTGATGTGTTGGAAATGCTACAATTTTCCTCTTTGTGTTTTCTTCGCTGTAGCAAAGACAATCGTTGAGGTTTCTTTTGGATTGCAACTTGTTTTGCTTTTATTTTCTCTGGCTCATTTACACTTGGAGACTCTTGAGTCATGGCAGTGAGTGGCTGTTTGTGCATTTGGGCCTTCTGCTCAAGAAATTTCCTGATTTCTTGCTCTATTCCATCTTCACTATCAATAGAACTGCCATCACTTTCTTCATCTGGGCAGTTGTCAGGAGGTGAAGATAGCAGGGAAGGTTCGGTCAGAGCACAAGTGCCAAGACCAACACCATGATGGAAGGCCCCAGGCATAACAGTTTTTGAGATGTCCAGTATGGCCTCAGCACACATGAGCTCTGCAGTTGTATTAACCTTTGGAGGGGCAGGGGTAGGCTGATCCTTAAAACTTTCTACTTTGAACAAAAGCAATCCATTTCCTTTACCCTTTGAGCTCTCTGAAAGTGTGTTCTTGGGTGTGAAAATAGACGGAGGAGGAAGTTGAACAGATTTTACTTCTCTCTCTGCTCTGGTCTTTTTCTTTCTCAGTTTGTGTTTCTTCATGTTTTCCGTGCTTGTACTTCCAACATTATGAATTAATGACTTAGTTAAGGGTTTTTGCTTATGTAAGAATGGTTTCAGGGTGCTTTTCTCTTTGAGTTGCTCAAGCTGATAGCAGCGAATAGCTTCTTCAATCCCATCATCACTTGTAGAGTCAGACTCATCTTTGAATGCATGTGGATTAAAAATTTCCCTTTTGTTCTGCTGCTCCTTTTTCTCTAACTGGTATCTCTGAATGGCCTCCTCGATGCCGTCATCACTGCTGGAATCATTTGAGTCTTCCTCCACCTTAATGGTGACCGGGCACTTTACTTTGTTGAAGGGGCTAATTATTTTAGAGGGGCTCTTTGTCTGCTCTTTTGGCAAGACTAAACTTTTGGTAGCTGTACTTTTATTTGAATCCAATTTCTTAACTGTGTTGTCATTTAGGGCAGCCTTGTTTTTGATATACTTTTTTATAGGTATTACAGCTGATGATGTAGGAGTCTCAACTTTGATACTCTTGGGAAACTGGCTACTGGCAATCAAAAACGTATTGCTGTCAGAGTTCTGTTTGGAAACCTCAGGAATAGGTGGGCTTTTCCTGGGAATTTTGGATGATTGGAGAAAGGTGAAGCATGGTTCCCCCTTGCGTTTGTGATCATCCTTTTCCTTCAGGTATTCCAGGATTGCCTCCTCAATTCCTCTGTCCACAGAATCATCACTGTCAGAGTCAGTGCTCTCTTGGTTGACTGGGGAGGAAACATCTACATGTTGGTTTTCAGTGGGACCTTTAGTTTTGGACTTGGCTCCCACATAAGAGCCCACTGCAACCTTGCAGACTTGGGGGTGACTTTCCTGTCCTGGTGGCACATTTCCCTCGATCTCGTCGCCCATCTCGAGTGAGGACTGGGAGCTCCTAAGGCTCTCTATAATCATCTGGACCTTATCAGAGATAGGTGCGCCTCTAGTGGACAACTCAGTGTCAGAGTCATTGAAGCAGACTGGAAGGCTATAGCCTCCAGGTGGACCACATGCTCTCCATTCCGATTGCGTCACTGCGACAGGAGGCACATTCATCAAGTACATTCTAGTGAAGTGAGGAGAGGTCCTCGACCATTGGAGTGCAGCTGCCTCCGATCACAATCACATTGTTCAATCTGAGAAGAAAACAGAAACAGAGTCAGGTCAAACTAGCAAGTCAGACTACACTGATAATTAAAGCCCCCCTGGTGGAATTTTTACATTAAGTCACTTGAATATTGCAAACTGAACCATCTGCCAAGGAAATCCCCCCAAAATGTACATTTTATTTAGGTCTGAATTATTACTCAGAATTATGTCAGTCAAATCACATTTGGCTGTTCAATATGAACATTCAACTGTTACTTCCATGGAGAGTTTGAACAAGGCTCAGGGGAACATTCAAGATTACAGCAAAGTTCATGTAATACAGTAAACAACCCAAGTTAGCCCTCTAAGCTAATGCATGCTACAGTAGCTATTAGGGGTGGCAATCACCAGAGGACTTACGCTAAGATATTGTCACGATACTTGGGTTGTGATACAATATTAGTGATTTTAAAAATGCTATGATATGCTGAGTATTGCTAGAAAATGTACTGCGACATGCTGCGATTTATTACCTTTTTTCAACTGTAAATTATGTCCCCAAAGGAAAACTTTGTCAACATCTGTTTTATCTAATAAGATAAAGTTTTCAGTCTGTTCGTATCACTTAAGCCATTTTTTGCAGCAGTAAAATGTATGTAGTGGACTGAAAAAGCAACTGATTGTATTATTCAAGTAGGCTACAGAAAATTTGATTTGTATTTGTAATATAACTAATTTATGTAATTAAAAAACTAACTATACTAACGACAGATTGAAAATGTGCAAAAACATTTCTTGCTGACTCTAGAAGTTTCTACGCAGAACATTAAAAAATAAAGACTGCCAAATTAACCGTTTCTAAATTACCTCAACACAATTTTAGCATGTCTGTACACAGCAATATTTTGTTAGTTTTTAGCTAACATATACACAGATACAAATTTATTTCTGTAGTACTGAGAGGCAATATTGTAGTTCACTGAAATAAATTTGTATCTGTGTATGTTAGTTTTCAGTTAACATATACACAGATACAAATTTATTTCAATGAACTACAATATTGCCTCTCAGTACTACAGAAAATGGTACAATACATTTCTACTCTTGTCTCTGATATTTCTGTACTTTTTATATTTGCCCTTGTTGAACTCTCACCCTGAGAGAGAGAAAAACATGAGGTTTCACAATAAATATTAATGTAGAAAAAGTACCTCTGTATTAGCACTTGCTACTGAACATGTCATTTTGTCAGTTGCCTACACTTTGACCTACACTTTGGTCAATCACTATATATATCCTTGCAAATCCTGAATATGCAGCACAATGGGTAATGTTATGCTGCCATCCTGTGGAGGAACTCCATGTGACCACTCAGCAGTATGTTGTGGGCTATTTGTTGTGAAATGTTTAAGTATTAAAAGTTGTTTTTGACACCCATCTAAAAGACAGAGCTTTAGATGAGGTAAAAAAAGCAAGAGTAACCAAAGGCCCTCGCCATCTAATATGGTGCATATGACCGAGGAAATGTGCAATTAATCAAATGACCACAAAGTAATTGCCACACTGTGAACCTGAGGCTTTCAGGGCCCCCAAGGGGGTGGAGTGCCAGGGCAGTTGTCCAATTTGCCAAGTAAGTGATCCAGCCTTGAGGGCTGCCCTGAAGCTGTGACTGGAGTGTAATGTGAATTTTATTGCAGTACTAATACTAAATAAAACAATGTAACAATATTTAACTCCGTCCTAAAATGTAATGTCACTATTCTCACAGTATATTCTTGGATCCGTTTGTTGTTTATCGCCATGTATGATTGCAACCCAATCACCAGAATAAATGGTGAGTATTGAATGTTTATGCAAACCACAGATATGTAATATTTGTACATTATTATGTACTGGATATGTTGAAACTTAACATTTTGACAATATTGTGGTTAACGTGTTGTTATGTTTAGGTACAGAAACCGCTGGGTTATGGTTAGGATAAGATCATGTTTTGGTTTAAAATACTTGCTTTTTGGTGGCAAAAACACAGCTGGAAATGCCACGATGTCCAAAAGACAATGGACAGCTTAGCAGTTATCTCGTCTAAGTGTCAAACCATTTACCATTCCCTCCACCTCCTGATGACAAAGTCAGCTCATATGCAATCAGAACTATGTCACTTTAGGAAGACTGATGACACATTAAATGTACACATGTAATGTATTCGTAGTTTGCAGAAATGCACAATGCCAATATTTTCCTCTGGTGATTGGGCTGATGATTTAATTGCAGCATTGGGAGAAACAGGTTTAAAAATGCTCAGAATGGAGTACAAACAAAATATTTTGGTACATTTTTCCCCTCTGGAAGCCCCATGGAACCCACTAAAGGGCCTCTGTGGGTCCCCTGGCCCCACAGTATTTATTTGAGAACAGCTGATGTGAATTTACTGAGCCTGGCAGGTATCACGGGAAACATTTTGGATCACTTGTGTGCACAAAGGAGTTAAGTATGCCCTTGAATTACTTAATTTAGCCCTCCAAATTATTACTGTTACGATATTGTAGAAGTAAGACCTGAAGTTAAAGGTTGTTGTGACATGCTAATAGCTGTGCTTTGAATGTGCCCTCTAATTACTATATCAATTCCCTCAAATTAACAGTGTTAAATCATCATGTTTATCCAATTGGTCCTTGTCCCCTCAACACCCTTTCTCTGATTCTGCTTTAACGCTACATCAGATGTAGCGTTAAAACAGAAAATGTATTTAAATTATCTAAAGTAAAATTTCTCCTTTTGCAGGAAGAATGGCACCTGTCCATATCAGTGACTATTATTATTATTTAACAATTGTTTATTACATTATTAGATTATTATTACTAATGCAGCAATGTGTAAACAGAAGTGTAATGATCTACTTTTGAGCCATATTTGAAAACCCCATATTTCATATCCTCATATTTTTAAATACTAATTCTAAATGTAACTAGTAACATACTATAAAATACAAGTAACCTAGGGACTGTTATTAACTTATCAGATGAGGGGGTGGATGGCATGTGACTCCTTTCCTTTCCTTTTTTTTTTTTTTTTTGTTAATTTTGACCCTCACTGAAGGTACAGATATTTTTGGTGATAAATGCATGACCCTCCCTCCACCACAAATTAGATTCTTAAAACTTACCCTTTGGTGTATGAAAAATAAAAAATAAAAGTTAAAGACAAAATCCAGCATGCATGACACTCTTGTCATGCATGCTGGATTTAGTTAGGGCAAATGGTTTATTTTTGGTCACATTTTGGCAGAATAAATGATTTTGATGACATTTTTTCATTTGTTTTTTTAATGTTCTCTTCTGACTTAGGCATTCTGGCACATGATGTGTCCAAGGACTGTTGGAAATTTGAAAAACCAGAGATAAATTCAGTTTTTGCCATTTCTGGCTACAACAAATATTGCAACTTTGGTCATGTTTAAGGAAATCGTGCCTTCAGGTTGAGAGAGGATGACTTCTTAAGAAATCTGTGCTAAATCAAATACAAAATAAAACAATTTTAAGTGGTATGCACCTCCCGTAAACCAAAATAAAATAACAAGTCCATTTCTAGTGCTTAATTTTTTTTTTGCACCACCCCTCCCCCCTCACAAGTTGCGAACAGTCCCTTAACCTGCAGTTCTTTGTGGCACCTGACCAACTGTAACGCATTACTTTCCACCACTGGGTTTATCCTTATGTTGGACTGATACAAGCGCAAAGTAACGCTGTTTAACATGTTTTGACTGCAGCTCGTGTTGGTTATACGATGCAAACACAATTCCTGCACATGAATCGAAATGGTACCTGCCAGGCTCCGTATATATAGGATGGTAATGTGGCACCTGAACCTAGCACGACTATGAGACTGTCCTGTGAGTAACCTAAAGTCCAAAGTTAAACCCTGCAACAACCAGTACTGTGCCCCCGCGAGCAGACATGCTTTTGGGCATTAACCCAGCCGAGGAGTCGCTATGCATCAGCCTTTGCTAGCCGTCCTACCCCAATTGTAAAGCCACCCTTCCGACTGTGTGTGCACCCTGCAGGGGGACTGGGCAACCCGACTACAGCGTCACACCATGAGACAATATGCCCAACTCTTAATCATCCTCATCGGTTGACTTTAGCCTGCTAAACCCGCTAGAAAAGTGGAAAATAACTACAGGAAACCAGCGTGGCTCACCAAAGACGCCCCGCCGAAAAAACACCGAGAAATACAAAAAACCGAGCGAAAAACGTAGCATAACGTAGTCGTATGCCAACTTTGTTTGACATATCATGTGTACGAACAAAGTTTCACCAAACATGCCAACATTAGCTGGTAGAATTTTCTGTATTACATAAGCAACCGTGGTGCTGCGTGTTTTGTCCCTCCCGGACGCTTTCCTGGTTGCTACAGAGAAACCCCGGCTGTCCCCGTAACCCTCTAGCGGCACGGACTGCACCGATGCCCGGCGTGCAGCGTTAGGAGACTCCGCAGAGCAACCATGTTTCTTGGTACCGGCCATGGTTGTCAAAACCCTCGATACTCGGTCGATAAGAGCGCTAAATGCAATTGTAGCCACATAACACTTCTATATAAAACAGCGTGGTTACATTTGCAGAAGAAATAGGCGAGATGGTGTGAAACATCGGAGGGATAACCGTGGCTAGTCGGTGACTTGAAAGACACAGGCGGGCCTCCCGGCTGCTGCAGCCCCGGCATTTTCTCCGGCAAAGAAAGCCTTTGTATTGAACCACAGCTTGCCCTCCTCGCCTCGGCTATTTTCCACACAGCTACAGCCACAAAACACAGTGCACAAGTTGAACTCACCTGGATATGACACGAAGCCGCTACAGTGGAAGTATGTTCATCGCTCCGGTGATTTAAGACGTTAGGAAAGCCGCCGTGGAGAGATTTCGGTGTCCGTCGCCAGCTCACTCTCCGCCTGAAGCTCCCTCAGCCGAGTCCCCCTCCGCTCCGACTGCCGGGCGGACAAGCTTCCTTCAACCCAGAGTCCAGCCAAGCACGGACCCTTTCAAATGTGACATCGGTAGTTTACCCGGAAAATGTGTAGTCTATGCTCATATTTTACATTATCACACTACAAAACAGTCATATGTCTAGTTTATATCTCTTAATATTGCAATAATACGTGAAACAGGCTTTTCCGGGAACAATTTAATGTATAATATCCCTTAAATATACTTAAAAAAATGCGTATCCCAGAGGACTTTGCGACAGTGTCACTATCATACGCCTTCTTATTAGAAAGTTTTAACTCCCATACGGCAGAGTAGTTTGATAAATTATTTATTTAAATAGGGACAACTCCAAGTATGCTTAAACCATGTTATATTGGAGTATAATCCTACACAATACTGAACTACCATATCATATTCATTGATATTTAGTTAAGCTTCGACTTGATATCTGCAAGTTTTTCTGTAAAACAGCCCAGTTGTGTCTATAGGGTTGCAGCTAAATAGTTAGTTACCACCTTAATATATAACCACTTTTTAAGTGTGTTTTTAATTGCATTAAAGATCCAGGAAATAGAGTTGTTTTTTGTTGCATTTTGCTCTTATTCTCAGTTAGGGTCCACCACTGGTGTAGTGAAGGGGCCCCTGGGGTGGGAGGGTGGGGGACCTCACGAATGACCTAAATTGCCACTGTGGAATGACCCCTGTGTTCAAAGAAGAACTCATATTAAATTATAAATGGTGCCATTTGCTATAGACTACATTTCCTCAAAAATGTAAACCCGTCTCTGTCATGATTTTCTTTTTTCTTTTCTCTCTTTGCTTTTTTTTGGTGAAATAGTCAGTAGCAACCTACATCAATTTATAAACTTATTCTACATAAACTATGAATGAACTATTTAAAAATCTGTTAAAGTAAATAAATAATTTCTTATTTTATAATATTTTTGACCTATACAGGTATGCAATGATGATTGTTGGTTGTCTAATGTCAAGTCTCTATTTGATCATGGGACAAGATGATACAATCTGGTAGCTAGTTTAAATGCAGCTCTTTCAAGTTGAGCACATCTACAAGTCCAGTGAGCAGTCATCTCTTTTAAACAGAGAAGCGGCTGTAAGGACGAGAGAAACGAACAGTAGGAAAAAGTAGCAGAGCTCCCTAAATTAGATTCACTTGGCTTTTTTCTAGAAAGCTGCCTGCGGTGTGTGTGTGTGTGTGTGTGTGTGTGTGTGCCTGATAACTAGTAACTAGTGTGCACTGGAGCCCATGGCAACTACCTTACACTGCTAATACTGACCCTTCACAGTACACCCACCTATCAGCCATAGAACAGTTGGAATATATAAGAAAGTATTTAAACTTCATCCTCTGTAACCTACCCATGTACATAGTAGTACACCACCTCATCAGCTACCACTACACCACTCTGGCTCATCCCCTGTGGCTTGATCTAAATGGATATAGGTACTTTATGCAAGGTTTTACAAAAAAAAACAACAGATTTGCTGATGCCTAAAATTTACTCACATACCTGTAACTCCAGTAAATACATTAAACTGAAGGGTGTACCCTGCCTCTCGCCCAATGTCAGCTGGGATTGGCTCCACAAACTCAAACTCTCCTACCGCTCATAATGTATAATCCAAGTCTCATTTATTTAGCCATATGCTCAGTACTTCCTGACCAAATTCATTTAGCTAAAACTTTAAAAAAACAAAAACTAAACTGAAAGTGAAACTTATTTATAATCTCTTTAATACCAGACTCTGATGCTAAAGTTTGCTAGACAAAATGCACAAGTTTTGCTGTTGTTAAACGTGGCCCCCAAAGTTGTGTTAAAACTGTTGATGAAAGATAATACATACATTTGCCTGCTTGACATTAAGTCGATGCAAACCTCAAACCTGGATTCTTAGTTCTTCTCGAGACACCAGCAGCCCCGAATGAGCTCATATCTTACATCCAGACACCAGCAGCCCCCAATGAACTCATATCTTAAATCCAGCACATTTACTGAGAGTCCTCTCACTCTCCTCTCTCTCATTAACCCTGAATGGGGTTAACAGAAGCTTATCTTGTGCACGGTTCAGGCTACTGCAATTTAAAGTCTTGCCTTGTGTGCAATATCTAAGCTTGTAAAAGTATTTGTGACAACCTACAGTATCAGCACGGCACCCACAGACTCCAGCCATGCACCTGTTTATTGAAAATATTTGAAATGTTTTTCAGAATATATATTTCAGCCAAAACATCTCAGTAGCCATCTTGGAGTTGCATGTAATTTATAGCTTTTTAGTCAGTATCATGTAGCTTTTTAGTCAGTATCATGTGGGTGTTGTCTTGCCCTCTTGAAACATGTTAGGATGGGATGTAGGAATACAATGTGGGATACATTCATGAAAAAAAAAAGTATCAAATGAGTGTCTAACTTTGAATAAAGGAAAAAAGGCCTTTAAAAATGTCTTTATAAGTCCTATTTTAAAGTTTTCTTAATTTTAATAAATTAGAGGGATACAGAGCAGATATATATGCCCTGATGCATGTTACCTTATGCTATTATGATGTATCTGTGACTTAGGATTGCTGTCGCCATGCTGCACTATTACCAGTGCCACTCCTGTTGGCACACATCCTTTCACGTTACAGGAGCTCTGAGTCACGTTCCATTGTTTCTGTTGGGATATGCCGCAGTTTAATGGGTTTCTTTCCAGGGTTGTTCCTCTGATCCTGATCCCAAAAAGCAACACAGCTTCTCAAGAGGCAATTAATCTACTAAAGTGTCTGGCTACATGCCTCCTGTAAGTAAACATCCAGTTCTGTTTGGCTTTGAGTCAGTCAGTAAAGTGAAGTTAGTATTCTCATCCAATTGGTGCCGGTTTAAACAAGGATTTCCCTTGATATTTGGGTTATTCATGAATGCTTGTAATGGTAAACAGAGGGATTTAGGGCTGCAACCATCTATTATTTTAGTTATTGATTAATTGGTTAGTCTTCGAAACATCAAAGTTCATCAAAACTCAGTTCGAGTGAGCATTGGAGGAACTGGGAAAACCTGCAAAACCTAATAAAAACAATTTACAAAACAAACAAACAAACAAAAAACAAAACAAAACAAAAAATAAAACATATATAAAGCTGCAAAAATTTACACTTACCATAGAACTTCAATTAAAGCGACACTTACCTTTCTGGAAATTTTACACTTTTCTTTGTTTAGGTTAAAATAAACTGATGGCACACTAAAATGTAAGTGAATTCCACCAGAGATAAAAACTCATAATTATACCATTCTCATATGGTTCTAAGAAAACTCCGACCAATCATTACATTCAGATCAAATGCAATGACTGGCCAAGCGTCCTGTCTGTCTTCCTCACATGGAGGCCTCCAACTGACGTAACCGCTCGCGTTACACAGTTTTATAAAGGCCTGTCTCAATTAGAGACCCAGTCTAAGTTTAAGTCTAGTTTTTATACAAGTTGTTTGGATGTACAAAAAAACAAAAAACAAAAAAGGTTGTTGACTACCCACTTGAGCTAACATTAGTCAGCTGTTAAGATGACACGTACAATTATAAATTTTTAAATGTTTGTCAGTATGGACATGCTACACGTTGTTAGCTCAGTTGATTTCATTTCGCTGAAACCATGAGCACAAGAGAAGACCGTAAGTCATTCAGATTTACCTGCATGGTGAGAAATCAAGTGGTGACTCCCTTTTTCTGAAGCTGTATAAAGTCAGAATATGTGTCTATTCCTCGATTACCCAGTAAGTTATTTATATTCCTTTAGTTCGTAAGGGTCCACCAATCAAAAGAATCAAAGGTGTTTTTCATAACGATTAATCCAAGTTATGAATATTGTTTTAACAGGATAAAATGGTGTCGTGTTGGTATACCAGGTGCCGTTATCCTTGGGTACCATGAAACAAAAATCATAACATAACACATAATTGAATTTTGATTTTTGTGTAAAAGGACTTGAAGGTCTGTTCCATGTAGATGCTGTTGAGTTCAGTGATTTAAGCAAATAACAGCCCAGACTACTAATTGAAAGTGTATAGTTGCTTTATCGCCCATGGCTAATGTGCTGCTGATGAGTAGGGGAGACCGGGGATGGTTGTAACCTTTTTGACATTTCTCTCTGTATCTTGGAGCTCTCTTACACCAGTGTATTCAAAAATGTGACACCAACTAGTTACATGTGTTTGCTATTCAATGGTGGAGCTGTTATCTCTGCAACACAGACTGAAAATATCTGGTTTTAGTCTCAAACACAAGGACAGAAATACACCATGTCCTAACTGGATGCGGCACGAGCGAATGTCAGTGACTAAATCACTTTGATTGTATTGTTTTCTATTAGACTGTCCTGTTTGCGAGTGACACAGCAAACTGGTGTTTGAGTGAAACATTTGCTAGATGCCCCTTATCTATTTTATTCCCGATGCTTGCATTTAAAGCACTGAAATGGACGAGGAATGGCTGAATCACAGGATTGAAATAGAGAGTTGTTTATATGATACATCCTCATTTTGCCACAAAAACCTAAATGAGTTGAGTCAGACAACTATCAGACAACTAGTCAGACAGTTGCTCGCTATTACTGTAGGACATAGCATTACTTGTGGCATAGCTTGGGGTAAAATATGACATTATCAAAAAATGATTATGACAATGATTGTGTCTGTGAGTGTCTGGTTATGTGTGCTTGTCTGTACTGTATTTGTACGTGTGTGTGCGTATGTGTGAACCAAGCATATTGAAATTTTCTTTGGGACATCTCTTCTTGTACTAGCTTACCTCACAGCTAACGGCTAAAACATTAGCACTAACAATTTGCATGAAAGACATACATTGACTCATATAAACGTGACTGTAGTTTGATGAATCTAACTATGAAGCAGACAGTGCTATTACAAAAATAAAGGAAGTAAAAAAATACTTTCTTACATTGAAATTATTATTTTTTCCTTATTAACTTGGCCATGTCAGCCATAGGGTGCTACTTCCTCACATGAAGAATAAATACTAAACAGAGCATGTGCAGAGTGATTCAGGTAGCTTTCTTTGGATTTGAGAAATTGAAAGTGTTACAACAATCCTGTGTTACAACCATTCCCGGTCTCCCCTACACCAGTTACTAAGACAGTGGCTCAGGTCAGTATAAATCAACTACGGCAAGCCAGTAACAGAAACGGAGTGAGTCACCCACACTGTGACTTTTGTCAGGCTGTGCAGTGATCCACATAATGCGAGACGAGATTCTCAGGCCTGAAACGCTCTCAGTTCACCTTTGACATTTCACTACACGTCGCTGGGATGGAATTCAGTTTTTATCGCTATCCATCATCTTCACATTCCACACACACACACACACACACCACACACACACACACACACACACACACCTACTCATCCTCATCTCGTGTCTTGACTTATGATGAGTCCCATGTGTTTTTTTTCCTCAAATATATGGGAACATTTTAAAAGATAGATAAGAGATAGTTACACATGTATTAATTAATCACTATAAACATAAAAACACTCATAGGTCAATAATGGAATAAATGTAATTCTGTGGATCTGATGTTGTGTATTATATGATTCAAAACAGCCATTTGCAGTTTTGTTTCTTACACTGTATTGCACTGAGCACAGAAAACAGATCAGTTTTTTTAACATGGTAACAAGTTGCTTTGCCCGTGTAAACATTACTTATAATTACCAAAAGTGTTAAACAGATGCATGCTATGCTACGCTCTTAATGTGTGGCTCCATGCCAGTTATTTCTGATCACACTTAATTTAGATAGAGTGATGATATTCAGCCCGCAGTGCTGAGTATGTAAATTCACTCTGTCCACTGAATTTCAGATTATATTTACAACAGTGTGAAAAACAATCGATAGACATTCATGTCGGAAATTGAGTTAGGCAACAGCTGGGGTTTATTTTTTATTTTTTTATTTATTTGTGAGTTTTTCACCGGCTGAACTGTCAACTTCCCACACAGCCAACCAGATGGAAACATGAATGAGAATGAACACTAAAATTCCAGGAGGAAAAATAAGCCTGTGAAAGGTGCAAATGTTGGTTAATGGTCCTCATGTTGAGCCTAACATTTACTGCCATTATAAATGCATGGAAGATGCCTTTTTGTAAATCAGTGTATCAAACATTTAATCATTATTTATTCAATAAGTAATCTGACTCCCTTGTAATCTATAAACAAGTGACTTGGGATCCTCTCTATTAAAGGACTGTGTTCACATGTTATAATCAGGCAGTCAACATCAGTCTGTCTCCTCACACGTCTGTCGGAGTATAGGAAAGGGTTGGACCACAAGGAGCTGATATACTGGACCTACACTATTCTCAATGCATACTGTTTGAGATCCTCTATTCTGCTTCACTGCAGGAAATGAAGTGATCTGAGTTGCACTAATGGTAATGTGACTGAACCAACTGGCCCCATTTTCATGGCACCACAAAGACCGGCACAAGCAGCTCTACAAAATACTAGTACGTTCCTGACCTTGAAATGCACTTTGCTTGGTCATTTGGTGTTTTCATTTGCATGCAAATCAGGATGCTGATGGGCTGGTTCTTGGTACTTGGTGACTCTGACGTTGCACCGACAATAGACGTCAGAGGGCTGCGTCAGTTCTCAAGCAAACATCGTGCAATTGATATTAAAACAAGGTACGTGACGGAAATCCAAAGCTCTCTCACTTTCTGTCTCTCTTTGTGTCTCTCCTGCTGCTTCTTGTCCAGAAACTTGCCGTCTGCTGGGGCTGCTCAGCCATGCAGGCACAGAAGTTGCCTGAGTGAAAAAAGAGGTTCAGCACCATGGACAGCAGCCATGCTCACTCCAGCCTCAAAGGGAAAGAATATGGGAACATTCGAGAGAGTAGTCAAAGTCTACTTTTGTATCCTTAAGGTCTTACAAACATGCTGATGCGCTGCTGGTAATCAGTATAATATTAATAGAACACATAAACAAGGTTGGAGCATCTAGTTATTCTAGAGGAAGATGGTGGAGGAAGGCGATTAAACTGTCAAACAGTTCGAAGTGGTTTCCTGGACGTGCCAAAAATTAAAAGCAATGTTAGCACTAATCTAGGATAGTTAAAACTGCTTTTTACACAGACATTACATTTACTCTAACTCTTGAGTAGGGAGTTGTCACAAAAGTCATACCACATTAGTTTTTACCACCTCTCTGTGTGCTCATTAGCGAGTGAGCTCGGGAGAGCTCATAAAAGCTGGGATGGATCAGTCCATAATTTGGTGGAGGGAGTAAAAGCAGTCAAGTTAATACCATTAATGCCAGCAGAGAAAGTAAGTCTTTTAAAATACCCACAAAGTTTGAGCAAGAGTGGACAAGCCATCCAATAACTGGAAATACTGTTGAAAGAGTGTAAAGAGACATAAAAGAGGCTTAGCTCAGATTTCATTGCATGTCTCCTCACCCATCCTGTGGAAGAACATGAAAACTGTCTTTAGAAATGCTGTGGTCCGAAGGGAGAGGTGTAAGACTGGTGTGGAACACAAAACAGAGCAGTTAAATCGCATCCTGTTACAAAGCTGTATTGATTCCCAATGTTACTAAGAAAATAAAATGGGGATTAACCTTGAGACACACCTGAAGCAGTCTGCATGAAGCTTAAAGGGACAGTTCACCTCATAATCAAAATGACATATTGTTCCTCTTGCCTGTAGTGCTGTTTTTGCTTATTATGATTGTGATTCAAATTTGACAGCGCTACAGAGTGTTTTAGTAACGACCGTAACAATCAACCCTGTGCGTTTAGGTGGAGCGACATATGTTAAAGGGACAGTTCACTCCAAAATCAAAAATACATATTTCTTCTCTTACCTGTAGTGCTATGTGTCAATGTAGATTGTTTTGGTGTGAGTTGCTGAGTGTTGGAGATACCAGCTGTAGCGATGTCTGCCTTCTCTCCAATATAATGGAACTAGACAGCACTCGGCTTGTGGTGCTCAAACCACCAAAAGATACATTTTACAAACTCAACAGCAATGTGTCCTAACATAAATCATGACCCAGCTACTCAAGATAATCCACAGACCTTGTTTTGAACAGTCTCATGTAGATGCACTCTTCCTTCTGCACTGTCATATGGTTGGGTGTTGTAGTTTGGTAGAAAGAAACTGCTCACATCAAGGTCTGTGGATTATATTGAGTAACCGGGTCATGATTTCTAGAAAAAGACATTGCTGTTGAGATTTCAAATGTATTTTTTATTTATTTATTTATTTTTTATGCTTTGAGCACTAAAAGCCCAGTGCCATTTAGTTCCATTATACTGGAGAGAAGGCAGACATCTCTACGGCTGATATCTCCAACACTTGGCAACTCACACCAAAACAATCCATATTGATGAATAGCACTACAGCTAAGAGGACAAATGTGTATTTTTGATTTGGGGCTGAACTGTCCCCCTCCCCAAATAATATACCACTCTGTAGCCCTGTCAAATTTAATTTGCAATCACATAATAAAGCAATTCCAGTTACTGTCCATCCATACCAAACATGACTATATTACACTAAAGTAGGTTTTCCTGCAATGTACCACTAGATGGCAGTGTAAACCCATGAAAAAACATCAATCATTAGTTTGAGTGCAGCATGAGGATAGTTAAAAGAAAAATGATGAAAATAAATAGCAAGTGAATATGTAATGTATAGAACTTCATCTTACTTACAGAACCATAAAATAAATATTTTATTAGAACCACTCTGTTCAGGGACTGGTGAACATACGCATATAAGAAATGTCTTTTTGTCTTGGCCTCACATTTCATCTTTATAGTGTCTGGAGACACAACAGGAAGATTTTGCATCTTCTTGCATACTTTATTTGCAACTGAGCCAGCCATAATGCCTTTTCTCTACAGCAGATTGACTCGTTTCTAATTATTCATAGATATAACTATAGATGTAATAACTTTTATACACTCTATGAGAAACTCTGGAGTGTAAAAACACGTGTACCTTAAGATACAGTCTAAAAAATAGTTTGGTCGTCATGTTCTGCTGAGGTAATTACACAGCACCAAGATTCAGTTATTAAATGTTTCATTCTTACATTAAAACTGTCCCATCTTTAGTATATTTCTTGTAAAACCTCCAATATAAAGTTGGGTTTATCATGGGACACATTAATAGTAGTCATAATTCATATTGCTCCTACAGGGGGCAGCAGAGACCCACTGTGGATCCTAAGCTTTATTTCTCAGCAGTATTTGAAGTGATCAAATAAGAGAAAGGTAGTACAGTAACAGCTTTAATTACAACACAAAGTTCAATCTTAATTCGTCTTCTCCCATCCTGCATCATCTCCTCAGAGCAGCTTGACAACGTGATATGATGGCTGATGTTTATTAACCAAGATGAAACGGTTCCAGAGCTTGAAATGCCACTCGGCAGGGCCATTATTTTTCTTAATGCGCCTGTCAAACACCAAAAGTGCACGTCTTGTTGGCATGTGTGTGCATTCAGAGCTGAAATGAAGATTCTCCAAGTTCAAATGCGGGCAGCAAAGCTCGCCAGGTTAACCGTACAGATGATGGTGCAGGTGTCTGCTGGTGCCTGTTAGTAGATCTGTCAGTTTCCAGGGGTCAGAGAGAAGCAGAAGGAGATATGGGGGGTATCACGATCTACACATTTGAGATGAACAACATAGTAGTAAGAGGAAACAAAGGAAAAGGACTATCATGCTTGAGGCCAATAGAGACGCTGCAGAAATAAGGCGAGCTTAAGAATCGGTAAGTGGAGGTTTCACGATCAGATGTAAAAAAGCTTGAAGATGGTGTTGAGAGAGAAAGCCAAGACCCCAGCTGTGCCCCTGCTCCCACTCAGCACACATGTACAGTTTGCACATATGCAGGTCCACCCACACACAAACACAGTGGGCCAGCGATGATTTGTGTAAAAAAAAAAAAAAAAAAAAGCAGAATATTTAAGCCAACAAGATATACCAGTCATTCCTCTTACCATATACTGAGTGCACAAACAGCAGAATGATCAAACTCAATCTCAGTGAAGAACCGTTCTCTCAAATTTTCATTAAATCCGTAATTAGCCATCATGCACAATATCTCAACTGAGAAAGCTAATATTTTTATGTTTTAATATAGTCTGCAAGTCAAGCAAAAATGATTCAATTTAATTGTATTTCTTCAGCTTGCCAGGCTGAGGTGTGATGATGCTCTGTGAGTGTACGGTGTATTTCAATAGCCAATATACATCTTTTAGTGAAATACTAAATGTCTTATACGTACACTGGTGGCTGAATATGTAATTTATGTAAAGACATTAATACTTATTAAAGACACCGACTCATCTCTGTTGCTGCAGTCTCCAGGGGCTCCGGCCATAATGCATAATATTGTTTTTTTGATTGATTTACATCCTGGCAGTTTATAGTCCCATGGGAGTTTCTATTCTTAGAGTGAATGTAATCCTTTCAGAAAGAAAACTCTATTCTGCCTGTCAGGTGTGACATATAGGATGATTCAGTGATTCACTTATCTCTGACATACCATTCACATGAATGCTTCTGAACATGTACAGCACAGACTTAAAGCTGGAGCAGACAGTTTAATTTGGGCGTCATTTGGAAAAGAAATCGGATACATTTTGAACACATTTGCCCCTTCTCCACTGCGGGAACTTTTATCAATTACCCTGAATTTTGAAACACCTCAAAAACTTTCCCTCAACCCCAAATTTACCCTGGAAAAAGGACCTAGTAGGGGGGGTAGGACTTTTCAGATTACCCAGAATTCTTGAACACTGATCGGTGGAGCACACACTTGCAGCGTTCCGTACTTCCTGGTACGGGCAGCCGCTACAAGCTTTCTTTCATTTTACAAGCTCCACTTTGTTTCTGTTTTGATTTAGGATGGTTACCGAAACCCGGTACTAAATTATCCCCGGAGCTAAATTATTAAAGACCGTAGTATTGATCAGCGCTAATGGTATCGGTTCTTTTGTGCCGGCGCTGATCTTCTCTACACACATCTACACACACACTGATGTGACACGGTAACTGGTGAATAGTCAAGCGGCAGTAAGGGTGTTTCTATTGGCTGTTCTACAAATGCAGATGTGTCTGCACGTCCCTTGGCTAAAAGCCTGATTCAAAGGTGTGGAATCCTGCAGAGACAGTTGCTAATCCAGCATCGGCAACAACTGCAGACACTGCAAAGCATCCCAAAAAAGTAAGAGAGTCTAAAAAAGAACATGACAATAAGCAAAGCAAAACACATGTAAATATGTGCAAAGCGTTTTAGAGATGGAGAAAAATATTGCTAATAGCTTAGCCTCCTGCTAACTGGAGCTAAAGGCTCACAGGTGCAGCTTCAAGTTCATGTTTATGTAGCTAAAGTGCGGACAGCAGCTCCAGAAATGGACCCCCATTGCACGGCCACAGCAACAGAAATCCAGCATGTGCAAATCCAAGCTGGATCAACAGACTTTATGTTGCTGCTGTTACACAGGTTAGATTTAGCACTGCTGTTGTCCACCAGCCTGCTGTGACACCCAGAGCTGGGGGGTTTTTTGCTCGCCGAATTTGAGACACTACAGCTGCCAAACAAGGGTCTGTCTCTGGAGCTACTGCTCTCCTCCCAGGGAAACAGTCCACAGTGTTGGGGAGTGAGGTGGAGGGACCGTGAGGTGGCTGGCAGCTAATTCTTGTCTCATCTGTAGTCTGATAAACAGAGAAAGAAGGTGCTGAGTGAATGTGCTGCGTGCAACCGAAGAATAAAGTAAGATTAATAAATCAGCGTAAGGGAAACACTAGGTTAATGTATGAAACATATGCCCATGGTCGTCTGGTGGGAGGGCCTTAGGACAGAGACGGGGAGAGGGGGGAGCTGCAGGAGGGGGCTGTATTTTCAAATCCTGCCATTTTTTTGTTTGTTTTTTTTTTTTGCCTTCTCCAGATCTCTGCCTGCTCCCAGCTTCAAGCCTGATGGCAGAGCCGTGGCACCACGTCTGAGATGAAAACACAAACTGTCGAATCAAGCAATTAAACTTGTTCTTTTCAGTTTACACTCAGTATTTTGGGACCTTCTCCACAGCAACCGCAAATGAATTTGTAAAAATTCCAACGTAATCAGGGAGAGAAATCTGCTTAATTGAGCTCGGAGTTTGTGCAGTGTTTAATTTGTTCTTGTATCCCACTCGGGGAGAAGTAGTGTTTGTCAGCATGTTTGCTATTGACCAACAAGTGAACGTGAACAGTTGTATTTGGCTCTCCTGTTATTGCAGTGTTCTCTGGCTTTCACCGCATGCTTCTGTGTTATTACAAGTTTATGTCCTTGCTTTTTTTTCCCCCAGCTGGGGCATTGTGATGCTCTGCAATGTCGCACAGAGGCCATGTTGCATAACCACTTTTTACTCTCAACCTCAGTCTTGATGCAACAAAACTGCTGTTTCTCTCACAGATCTTGTAGGATTTTTTATATTTTTGACAAATCAGTTTGGGGTTTTTTTGTTGCATTTTTTTTTTGTGCTGCCTATAATCATATGAGGGCATGTGAAGTATGGGAATGTGATGGTCAGGTGTACCATGGTTGAACATGTGTGGGAGGAGATGACTGCTGTAACTCTTTGCCATAGTATTTCCACCATGGAGGCAACTAAGCAAAGTAGAATAACCTGACATTTCAAACACATACGCAGACAGGATAAAAAAAGAGTAGCATTAACAACAACTAACAAACGATGTGGGGGCACAGCAGAATGCAGAAGCACAACATTTTTTAATACTTTATTGTAGGTCACCCACAAACAGATGAGATAAAGGCTGATTTAGCAAACATACACATACAGTGTGTTTTTAACTACAGTTTGCAGATGCTGAGTGCGATGACCCTCAGAGCTCAGAGGACAATGTCATGTCACATAAACACTCTATTTCTAACCCCAACAACCCTCTATCATCCCCACACAGCAGGGTATTGATTGGTGTAGAAAGTACATTTAATTTCTCTCTCAGCAGGTTAGCTGGGCCCAGCTGTCCTTCAGATCCTGTTTTCTCCACCCAAATGGAATATTCCAGAAAGAGTAGAGAGAGCGAGTACACGTGTGCCTTCAACACCTCCACTCCATAGGGAATGCTGATTTGATGAGTTCCTGTCACGGAAATCACATGGCAGTAATACACTGGGGAGTTTTTTTCCGGCACTCATTCATCCTGTCATTTGAATATGAGTTATCTGTTGTGTAGGATGATGCTTATAGTAAATCATTTGTATTTCTGCATTCAACAAGAAGTGTTTTTCCCCAGCACAGTGGAAACCATTTCAAAAGCTCAACAAAACATTGCATCAAAACAGGGGACAAAATGAAGTGGTATTCATTTCCACAATATGTAAAAGCAGCGGCTTCCTCCTTGACAACAACCTCCTACTTTGAAATTCAAAAGGCGTTTTGCATGAAAAGAGTGAAATGCATAATTTTGTATTTTGCCCATGAAATCAGACAGAGTAAAAAAAGATTCATGAAGTGTGTACATATTAGGTCAGTATTGTGTTGTATCCATTATAAAATAGACATATCTATTGATATATTTGTATGCATTTAAAGTTGGGTGACAGAAGGAGTAGGTCTACATCTGTATCTTTCTATCTATTTTATACAAACATGCCTCAAATCGCTACTTTCAAAGGAAAGTGTGTCAGTATTCCACACCACCATCTGTTTACAGGTCTAGGGGAGTGCTGCTGGTGTACATTCGAAAAAAAAAACCTTTTGAGGCTCCAGAAAGAGCTGTGTGAAGTCTGAGAAATTGCCTCAAGTGCAACACATTCTCACTCCAACCTCGTCACATAATCGACATTTGATCATGGACTTTCCAAGTCGACATGACATGGAGGTATGCCTGGTGTGTTGGTTGTTGACATCCTGGGATGCAGTCTCAACTTCAGCCTGTTACATGCATTGTCTGTTTTCAAAGTACACTTCTGTTTTCAAAGGAAATGCTTGCATACAGTCCCTTTCAAAATAATGCACTACGTTGGTACAACACCGCAAATTCACATTTCTATCCTTCATGAATGAACGCATGTTGTTGTGTTGAGGAAAAAAGAACAGAGTTTGACTTTACAATCTTATGCAGGGTTCACACTGCCTGATATCAGCCCGATTGTAGCCTGACACAGCGTCATACAGTGTCAGCTCGGATCGTGAGTGACAATGAGTGTCGAGTGTGACAATTCCATCGTTTTATCTTGTGTAGTGAGTCAAAGTAGATGACGACCGATGCCACATCTGGGATGCCTCGCGACCTCCCGACAGACAGTATAGCATGTTCATTTTTCTTTTTGTCGGTCACGACTTCTACCATCACAGTCGTCACTTTGACCACTAGAGACACAGAGCGATCTGCTCCCGTGGACAAGTGTATGGCAACAACACCGCAGCCTTTTTTTTTTAGATTTTGTCTTCTGGGGATGTTACCACACAGCACTTTAGCAACCCAGTGCGTGGTGCCATTAGCATAACGCTGGCTAAGAATGTTATTTCTTCATAATGGAGAAGGATATAATATAATAAAATCCACTAATAGCGGCAGGGCTTTTACTCACTACAACTGCAGAAGCTACCAGCTTCATTTGAAACAGACAACGCATTTTTCTATTTTTACTTTTAACCTGCTCCCGTTTGCCTTGTGAAAATTAATGCATCATGCCGTTATTTCAAATTCAACACTTGCTGTATCTGTTTAAAATTAAAAGCTCCTTATAATGTTGGTTGAGAGAGTCCTTTCATTTTCTAAATAGGCTTTTAATGTGAAACATTTGCAGGAACTTGGTGTGGAGGATTCATTGACTTACACCGTTTGCATGCAGTGCTTCAAATGTTGCTCCTACCATCCGGTGGCGCTACAATAATATTTCATTTGGGACATGACCAGCCATTGCAGCTGAAATAATAATAAGAGGATAGGGCAAGAATAACCAGATGACATCATACACGTCTTGAAGGAGGCCAGGGATGATTGGTTGTGGACCATCGTGTAGTCTGTCATGTCTGTCGGCCAAGTCCGGCACAATTTTAGGAATCCACAGTCGCCTAATCTGACAGAGTGACTGTCGGAACAGACAAGAATCTTGTGTAGTGTGAACCCGGCATTACAGGAAGTGAACACTGGCCTCCTGTGTGAAAGTCGGTGGTTACTGGAAACATCCACCAACCATCCTACTTACCCAACCTGGACTTCTGCCCCCCTTAACTTGCGTTGTTGTCCCACTGAGCTTCCTCCTAACGTTCAACAACTTAATAAGTTGCCTGAGGAAGACCATTTGGGTCAAAACGTTGCATTTTAGTCCATAAAGTAAAGTGGGAGCTCTAATTCAGCGTGCAAATTTTCTTCTTCTTTCTGCATGGACCCCTATTATCCAGCACCTGACCAAAAACAGGATTGGATGTGCGCACAACTACTCTGTCTTCAACATTAGTACTGTACAAAGACAAAACAATAAAGGAGAGGGCTTGAAGAAAAGTGAGTGTAGTGAAAGGACTACATGGTAAACTCTGGAAATATGTATTTGTTAATTGTGTAAGCTATTATGTTGGGTTACCTCTTAGCAAAATGCTCTGGGTAATTTCAGTTCGGCTTTTATTGTGAAAGTTGCTGTCTTTGTTCATTCTGGTTCAGAGCAGTAGCCTCCACGTTCACCACGTTCACATCACTTCATTTGAGTCATCAGTTGTAGAATCCTTTTCTACTAACCAAGTTAGCATTAGCCGACTTACCCGTTTAGCACAACCATTAGCTTTGAAGGGCAAATACTGCAAGTTGCAAAATACAGCCGTATTTGTACGGTAACGCAAGGGCAGTTATTTATTTTACCTTTATTTTTTCCAGGATGTGACATATAATCAAAAAACATTAACAACGCACTAAACAGAATGTATAAAGAAAACACAGGTAATTTAATCCATGTCTGCTAAGTTCATATTATCCACAGGTCTCCTGTGAAGAACAGAGGAACAATGGAATAGAAAAGATGATAGCTCTGGTTGATGTTTCTTTTATCTGTTCTTAGTAAGTCCAACAATGTCACTGAAGTGTACTCTTTTGGGTTTGTTATGCAAAAAAGAAAAAACAAAACCATTAATTGAAAACCGTTCCAGGATCATCCACAATACCTCTCCAAAATGTAGAATCTAGTCTGCAACAAAGGTCTTCCAAGTTGTGCATTACGAAGACTTATGTGCTTGTTTTTGTTTTTGCTCCGGGAAGCAACGGGCATCAATTTTCTGCAATATAACTGATGTCATATGAGAAACCATTAGTTGTTGAAAAAAAGTGGCATTCACCTTTATAGTCAGAAAGGGTATTTGTTCCAGAAGTGAAAATTGAGTTTTACATTTTCTGAGCTTTTAGCAGTTTACACCTAGTGCCTTTGGGAGTGTTTGTGAATTACAAAGTGTAATCGTATGTCTCCCATAGGGATGATACCCCCATGTGTCCTTTATTGTTTTCTGGTAACCTCTCCTCTAGGGCTTTCGTAGCTACACCCAACCTCATTATAAGTAAGAATGACATCATATCATCTCTCCCTGAAGGCACGGCGTGGAACAGTGTTTCCAGGATCACTGATAAACACAGGAGAGTTTTTGTTTTGTCATCACTTGACATATATATAGTAACCTACATGTAACAAATATACAGTTATATATGAGAAATCAAACAATATATGATGACTTGATGATTTTCTTTTATTTTGTGTCATGCACACAAACATGTGCCCAACCCTCATGGGTTTGCTAGACACCATTACAATGAGATTGCAGTGATCAGTCCAAAGTACATGTTATTTTACTGCTCAGTCCTCAATACTCTGCCCCCTATCCCAGACCTGGCCAAAAAAAATCTGGCATAAAAACGGATGATAAATGAAATATCACTTAATATAATATATAAAAATAAACAGACTTAACCTTATGTATTAAATATTGATATTTGCTATTGTCAAAAGCAAATATCAGATATGATTGAGTATCAGCACTGTGTTGGATTGCCTGACACATTTCCACAGATCCTGTATGAGCCAATAAAACAACAAGATTACCACTGGTTGAAGTTAACACACATCCTGCTGAGTTCTTGGCAGCGGCGAAGAAAATGTTTGCCTAGTCGATGTGACTTTTAACCAGAATGCTCCCCCGGGTTCAGGACTGGGATTGGAGTGAAAGGTTGTCTATAAAATATGCATGTCACACTAGGGGCCAGTGGTGGAGTAAGTGTGAGTCTGTGTGTTTTTTTCTCTGTGTCTGTGTGATGGGCGGAGTGCTAAGGTATTACTTGAAAACCAGAGCCATATTTTAAAATACTCTCACATTCTGTGAGTGATGCTGTGGCTGTAAGGAATTATAATACAGCCATAATTCAATAGAACCTGCATACCCACAGTAGCAGTTTGTGCACAACAGAACAGGATGTAAAAGCCCTCACGTCTCTTTTTCTCACACTGCGACTTCCACAGCAGCTCTTTATTTTACATTATTAGAGTTAGCTCCTGTAGTTAAACCCCCTGTTTGGCTTTTAAATGACATGATGGTTCCTAGTAATGTTTTTGAATAATGACTATGAATTTAAATGTATATTTAAAGCAGGGGGACAACAAGCTGTAAACATAACATTGACATACTTTTCCCCTTTTAACTGATTGACAAAATTTTGCGAGCAAACAGTTGTGAATTTACATATTCAGCAGATGCACAGCATCAGTAGCATTTATTTGGAGTTGCGTTTCTGGCAACCTGATGAGTAATCCAATAATCACACTCCTTTTAGCTCTAGTTTTGGTCTCCACCAAGTCCTGAGGAAAATATCTGGCTCGTCAAATACTGATGCTTTGACACGCCCCCTCAATGTCTGATACTGACACACAAGGCACTTTAACAGCTGTATTAGATGCACAGTGGTGTCTTAGGTGCAACAGTTGTAAGATTTGGTTTAGGCAACAAAAATACTTGGTGAGGTTTAGAAAAAAGATCACTGATGGTTATGGTTAGAAGTAATAAAACATTACATAAAGATGTGACATCAGTCACTCAGACATATGTATGTGACTCACATAATGTTACGTTAAAGTAAGTCAACTTTTGATTTAACACAGGACACAAATAACAGTCTTCTTAGTTAAAGGTCCGTGTTTGTTTGACCAACCCCCTCTAAGACTGCCATGGATGGGTTTCCATTGGAGCAGTATGTAGATTTATAGGATTTAGTGGCACCTAGTGGTGAGGACATCAGATTGCAACCAACTGAAACTTCTCCCATGTGCACGAATGAGCTTGAACTCAGAATTAGGATGTTGACCTTATATTAGGATTCCTTCAGTGCTCATTGTTCAGGAGGTTTCTAGTGGTAGCCAAATTATCCGCAGAGGTCTCCTCCTCTCCAAAACAAATGGCACATGTTGGGGATGTGCCACCAGCAGCGTTGGGCTTATTGCTCTTAAAATGTAATATATTACTCATTACTCCTTTTTGTGCTCTGCGGCGCAAGATAACGGCTCACCGACGACAGAAGTCCGACTCCAGGTCCAGTAATTTCATCTTTCGTTGGTGTCATGACTGCCCAGTAGTACCTGGACAACCGGGCCGTGGCGGCACACGGGTATGTGGCATGTCAGAGGAGAAATGAGCCGTTCACACTTCTGTCTTTGTGGCAGGTAACAGTCCACAAACCTCACCGCACTTTAGGGACCCTCATGGCTTCTTGTATAGGGTGACCATATTTTAATTTCAAAAAAGAGGCCACGAGATAACCTACTTAAATGATACTTGCAGTTTACTCAAAGATGCCTTATAATTTTAATAAATTTAAAGTTTATATGTATGGATAGAAAATTCAGTTATATTACAAAATAATATCTCTCAAAGACAGAAATTCAGATAGGCCCCTATAGATAGGGGACACATACACACACTAGAGTGTGGCTACCTGATCCGAGCTTGATGGGTCCGACGGTATAAATTATATTCGGGCTTGGGTTGGATTCAGTCAGCTTTCAGTGAAAATGTAGTGTAAAAATAATAAAATAAAATCCTATTGTCTGTCCTGTTTATTGCTTGGGGACTGTTATTTACGTGACAACACCTGAACACAACACACACAAAAACCAGACATTATCATTAATTTATAAATACCCCCCGGATGCCCGGGACAGGATGTGAAAAGTGGACATGTCTGGGCAAAAGAGAACGTTTGGTCAGCCTATTATTGTACATGTGCCAGGAACACATGACGTCAGCTACCGGAACTTGTTTCCCGGGCATTCTATGGTAACTTCTGAGCAAGATGTGGTGACACATTTCTGCCGTGAAGCCACCGCCAGAAAAGACAAGAAGAACAGACAGTGAAACGGAGTACAAATGTTGCATGGCATTTTATTGAAAAAAAAAACTAGACGAGGCTGGCCAGCTGTGGTCATGGCTGACCTACGACCTGCACACCAACACGATGAGCTGCAACCTTTGCGGCAAGCACGCCGGAGAAACACAGAGGACAAAGTTGGATTTTCATACTAAAACGTAAGGTAATTATTTTTCGTCAAATAAGGCACAATTTTTTTATTTGGCTGGTGAAAAATATGTTTGGCCACTAGGCAATGGCAGATGAGGTAAAATGTTAATTTGACGCCCTGAGTCACTGGAAGCCGATGGCCCTATCTAGAGCCAGTGTTTGGTTTGTCAGCTCTTGGCTCTTGTAGAAACATGGTGGTGCCACACAGCGGACTTCGTGGACAAGGACCCGCCCCCTATGTAGATATAAACGTTTCATTCTAAGTAATGAAAACACAAAGATTCTTATTTTTTAGTGATTATGGGCCCACAATAAAAATAACGATACGTTATATTCCACTTCTGCCAATATACCTCTCTCAGATCCTACACACTGGACCTTTAATTGAGAGCCCATTGATACTTATACAGATGCTAAAGGGAGCGGAGTGGCATGACAAAGTGTGGGTATTTTTGCTGCAGCTTTAAACAGGGTTAAGGAGAATGGTGAGAGCAGACTTAAACAGTAAAGCTGCAGGCCGAAAAAACTACAACAATTAGCTGAGACACGCTTAAATGCTCTGTAAAGGAGGGGAACTGCCAACTTGAATGATAATTCTCAGGGGAATCTCATTGGACACGCTCATTTTATCGACTGTTGATATAAATATTGTAATCAGTGCAGCTTAAATGTCATATAGACGTTGCAGTTGCATTTTGATATAGGCAGATAATGTGCATAACAACAGCAGAGATTGCTACAATATCTTCCAGAGGCCTGCCTGCCCGCGTGAACTTGAGAGCTATATGTTGTCAAGGGCAACAGCTCCTCGGAGGGTGTCTCAAGGTAAACTGGTCTGAGGTCAGGGGCTCCTTGGCCCCGATGAATCTGCTTCTATAGCCTGTATACATGGGGCCAGGTCAAGCTGAGCCCATTGAAACAACATGCGGTTACTCCCACATGAGCTCATGACCCACAAGGAGTGCAGTGTGTTAGATGACAAGAGAATGTGGAGGCCTTGACTGATTGATCCCTGGATTATAACTGACTGATGGGACACAGAATATCCTCCCAGAGCTAGTGCAGGAAGCTGAGTGATACATCTGAGCTCACTTCTACAGAGAACTGTGGCTCTGGATCAAAACTCTCAGATGAGCCTGGACTCTCTTTTCTGGAGTTCCAGGATGAGAGGTACCTGGCAGGCACAGTGAGAGTCAGAAGCCCCCAGCTGAGTTACGCTGCCCTTCATTGTTTCCACATTTATCCGACTGCATAACAGCACCAACTCAACCTTTACACAAAGCAAAAAAGAAACATAAGGACAATGCTGTACTGTACTGTGAAAATATGAGATCTCTACTGAAAGGATTCTCAACAGGAAGCTGACATATAAATTCAGCTGCTGTGTGCAGGGAAAATATTTGTTCCTGAGTGCTCCATCCTGCTTCAATGTCAGGCCATGTAAATATCCAGTGTGGCTCCAGGGTAAAAGCTTTCAAGACTTTATTTTCATTCTAGGTATTCAAGGAGAAATTACAGCCACACTGACAGGAGACATCCATTTATTATCGTTATCTTCAGATGACAATCAGCTATAATGCACCGTCTGGTTCAGCTGAAACAAACATCAAATCTGGTTATTTATCAACTTTTTTTTATGGTTGAGAAACCCTGCAGCAGCTTGGTAATTCCATTAATGGAGCATTTTTCTTGTTACAGGACAGATCCTGTGGCAGTTGCACCAATCCAAAAACAGAAAAACGGCTCCCCGGTGGGCTTCAGCCACATATTCCCTTTTAATAAAACATGGACATGCAAGTACTCCACCATACAGATGGAATCACTGGATGGTAGTTTGGGATAATGTCACCTCTCGCTGCACTGCCAACCCTTTTTGTTGGTTGCTAGGAGACAACACTGTAGTGCCTAAAGGTTTTCAGAGACAGTGTAATGTTCCAGAGCCCTACTTTTTCAGCCAAAGTGTGAGAAACACGTTTGCAAAGATGGAGGAATCTTCAGTGCATCAGTCAAAGGGAGAACTGCCAATATGTGAGAATGTTAATCGCAGGTGTGAGCGACTGAAGCATGTGGCAATGATGTTGTTCAGCTAAAGGAGCAAAGTGTTGCAGTAGTTTAAACAGCAACTTTCGTGGAAAGATTATGAAAGACACTAGAGAGCGTACTGATTACATAAACTGCTCGATCATATCCAGGGATTACAAAAAGCTTACAAGTTTATCTTTCTCTCTGTCAGTGTTTGATTGGAAATAACTTGGGTTTCTCCACCAGTGGGGGGCAGTAAAGGTCTGTATCAGGTTGACACTCATCCATTGGCAACTTTATTGTTCTTTCCCCGCCTTGCCTTTCTCCTAGTTATGTTTCAATTTTCTGTCCATCCACTCAAACTGTTCCCACACCAAGCAGTGCATTCAAGAGGACCCATTGCAAACATCAAATTGGACGTAAGGGGAATTTCCCAGGAGAACACTCCCTGCCATATGATCATATGTTCAAAATATACAGTTGATTCAAACATCTCTGAAGACATGAAGGCTGTTTATCCACCAGGCACAGCGTTTTACACTACAGGCTAGTTTTTTTATATCCCAAAGAAAACAAAACACTAATCCGCAAACAAGCATTTAAAGCTTAATTTTGGCTTTAGACCTCAGAAGCTTACACCAGCACGTCTCCAAATATCTGCTCAGTGTTATTATAAGCTTAAACTCAAAACAGGTGCCTTTTAGGTGAAGTGATGGATGCTACAACAGTTAAGGGTAGGAGCATGACTGAAATTTAGGATTTAAGCAAATTATTTCCTATGTTTAAATGATGTAAAAGTTTAATGCAGCAGAAAATCTCAAGACCACCGTCTGGACATTACCATGATAGGATCCATGTGAACATGTCATGTCCTTTTGGTTAAGTACTGCAGTGCACTGACAGAGGCCTCAGTAACAATTGCATCTTCAAGCACTTCAAAAATTTGTACATGAATTTCAACCAGACAATGCCATCTGCAGTTATTCTATTCCCTCACTTGGAGAAACTATCACCACCTGACTGTTGTATGCCTCCACACACTAGTCAAGTTGCAGTTTACATACATGTCTGTCAGACTTGTGTAGCCATAACAGTAGACAATCCTTCAAATATGGATGTTGCAGCAAAGATGCAACAAATATTAAAACATGGATGTTTCACACACAGAAGATCTATACAATCAGCACGGTTTCAAGGTGGAACCCCGAGATAAGTGTCACCAATTCAGTTATGCCATTTGAATTAAAGGCCAGAAAAGTGTTTTTGCAGAACATTATGATGTCACAGTGAAGGTGACCTTTGACCATTTGGACACAAAATGTCATTCCTAATAAGCATATGAATTCTTAAGTTATGGTTAAAAAACATGTTTTGTGAAGTCACAGTAACCTTTGACCACCAGTTCATCCAAGTCCAATTTAAGGAAATTCCCATAAGGCCTTTTTGAGATATTGCATTCATGAGAATGAGACAGATAAGGTCACAGTGACATTGAGCTTTCACCACCAAAATCGAATCAATTCATTGTTGAGTCTAAGTGAAGATTTGTTCCAAATCTGAAGAAATTCCCTTTAGATATGGCGTTAACAAGAATGGGACATTGGTACATATAGACGGACAATCTGAAATCATAATGCCCACGACCACGACTGTTGCTGGCGCAGAGGCATAAAAACGTGCCAGAACATCATGCCAGTGTGGTCCTGCATAGCTACACCACCTGATTATGATGTAATTGAGAGGAAAAGTCCATGACATTATCCACTGAGCTTGATCCATCTCACTTTTAGCTAAACACTGTCCACGAAGCATTATTTTGTGGACATATTATTTTTGTTATATGGGGTTCTCACCCATCCTTAATAAACAAATTACTTTAATTGGAATGAAAGCTGCAACTTCTGTCTTTTGGGAGTGAAATGGCCCCAATAACCCTCAAGCAATGCTTAAAAGGCAAAAGAATTCTTAATTTGATCCACTATGTTGCCATCTTCTGTTGAAGCTACTCAATGTGAAACTCTAAGTTACTGCTATGAAACACTTCCAACCAGCTATATCCAGCAATCATGGCTGCATAGTAAATGAAGTGATTTAACGTACCGGAAGGAGGAAAACCTTCTTTATATGCACAAATTTCCTCCACATCACATACATCAAAGCCATAACCATGTTTTTCTCGCCCATGGTTGCCTCTTTCCAGTGTTTATACAGGCTCAGAAAATAAAAAGATGCCTGGAAGAAAGATGCAGTGCGAACCGTCAGAAGTACAATTTAATATCAGCTCTGTAAACTGACAAACATGCCTGGAAGAAGGACACACAGCGAACCAGCACTGTGAGCACATGGTTTCATATCAGCTTTTGAGAATGTCTGATAGAGTGGACTGAGAGGAACAGGGTGTGCACACAAACACAGTAAAGGGTTAAAAGACCAAGGATGGGTGTAGTCCTCGAGAAAATGTAGGAATTACAGTTGTCAAGCTGTATGTTTAGTCCTTTGGCCTTGAAAAAAAAATGCAATTAGCTACCAGGAATGGTTTGATCAGCATGGTTGATTGACTGCATATGTTTGTATCCATCAGATGTGGCATTACCAGGAGTTAGCCTTCCTCCAAATTGGTTTAATTTTCCCTGGTTGTTTGAGCTTTCTAGCTTCACTGGTGGTAAAAACTGGTGTCAACATGAGAAAGAAAAAATGAAAAAAAAATGTCAGGCTGCCATTTACCTCTAAAAATGTCGCTAAAACCCACTTCATTTGGAATCTGTTCTTTCCTTGGCCGTCGGCTGTCATTTAGTTTGAAGAGTAACTCTTTCTCCTCGATCTGTTGTCTATCTCAATTGAAGAGAAAAAGAAACAGACATGCCTGCAGCTACGATGAATGAGAAGATGAGAGATCATTTTACTGAGACAAGTGCACATCACGACAGCAGTGCTTTCAGCTACATGCTAATATCAGAGTGCTAACATGAACGATGACAATGCTAGAATACTGATGTTCAGGAGGTTTGTTTTCTATGTTTCACTTTCTTAGTTCAGCACAATAGATTTCTGCTAGTTTTATTGGATGAACTGAAATTTTGACCTGATGATGGAGCTGGATGAAATCTTAAAGCAACACAATGGAGTTTTTGAGCCCTCAAAACAACATCAACTCACAATAGATTGGATGACACCTCCATCATTGCTTGAGAGCGTCTGTTTCACTTGCACTGGCGCTATGCAGTTTCGTGCTGATCACATGTATTGATAAAGTATTGGCTTGACTGGCAGAGGTTTTATCGCACTTACTTACAGTAACAAGCGTAGTGACAGTGATCTTGAAGTTATATTCCCTTCATCTGCACCGCGGCCTCTCTGCTGTTGTCTGACTGACTTCACTCTTCACCCTGACAAGCAGAGAGTAGCTCATTTCTGAGTTTCGAAAATGAATAAATAAATAAAACAATCAGCCTAATCATGTATGTACAAAATGCTATAAGGCTACTTTACCTGTTCTGACGTCATGATGATCCTGTCCAGCTTCAGGAAGGTCACTGGTATTGTTGGCTTGTAAACAAAGATTTTTGTGACAGTTGTAACAGACAATACCGTCTTTTTGTCTGCAGGGGGACCCTGTGAGGTAAAAAGTGCAATCGGCGGGGCGGTGGACTCTGGGGGTTTTCGGACCTATTGCAGAGTTTTGCACAGCGGCGACCAGATCTTTGCTCTCAAACCACAAAAAATGTGATGGCACAACAGTCTCCTTCAGTACATTATTCTATGCTTTCTTTTGATTTTCACATTGGCTAGTCATCCTGTATAATTTGTCCTCTGATTAAATCAGAACCGTTGAAACAAGTTGTAGGAAGCCTCTGCAAGTAATTGGTTGCTGGCAGACACTCTGTGCTGCAATAAAATGGTTAATCAGCAGTGCCGTGCACTGTAGAGCCGATGAGCTGCTGGTTCTGCTGGCCTGAATAGAATATAATGTCTATAGCCTTACTGTTGTGTACAGCCTTTTATAGACTGAGCTGAGTAGTGATGCGCGGGTTGACCCGTAACCCACGGGACCCGCAAATGGACCTGTGGGTCGGGCAGCAGTGATCTTCTGTTAAATCGGTCTGTAAATGATATTTTGACATTATTGGCTATTACTGTCATGGCATCCAAAGGTACTGATGCGTTGAGCAGGTGACAGTCTGCGGTTGTTTTCAAAACACACTTGTGTCACACACTCCAAAAGAAACTTGTTGAAAACTTTAAACAATAATTTATTGTACAAAATGTGGGGGAGACAAACGTTGACAAAAACGGTTCCATAATTCATATTAAATTCAAAAGATAACGAAAAAACAGCTACAAGTTAGAGGGAATAGTGATAAAGTGGTAAAACTTGGCACTGATCCACAGCCTCAGACGGATGCGCTAAAGCGTGCTGCGTGCACAAGCTCAGTAGGCTATACTATAGGCTATACTATATTTTAACATTTTTAACAATGCAATTTAAAAGTTTTGATTTTTATTGATGACCTACATTTACCAACAACAAAAACATGTTTAGCACCAAAAAAAAATTTAAAAAATAAAAAATGAATAAATTAACAAAAATAAGTAAATAAAAATGCGAATATTGAATACCCAAATTTTCATAACGAATACCTACCCATAGAAACGAATATTCGAATATCCGAATATTTGGGTACAGCCCGAGTGGTGGGTAGAGTACTGAAAATCTGCAGATGCAGATGTGCAATTACAGCCTTGTTGTGGTGGCGACATCAAAGTCAAGCGATTGTGGTGTCGTTCATTTATAGTCTAACGTTAGCTTTGAACCAATTTAAAAGCCTAAAGACTACTAGCTACAAAATAAGTTGGCTTATGAAAAGGCATACAGAGAATCAAAACAACGTTTCACTTTAAATTGACCCACGATACACACAGTGCAAAAGGAACAGTATAGAATAGAAACGATAATATATAAATAAATAAGAGCAATCAAGTGGTACAAAGATCTAACTGCAGTCAATCCAAATGTGCAACTATTCAACAATTTGAATAGCAGCTTGCATATCATACGAACAGTAAATGGTGAATGAGTATATGAAGTTTAAAGTGCCTGGTGCTTTTTGGGTAATATGGTTAGTATAGGTAACCAGTCAGTGGGGGTGGGTGAGATGGTGGGGTCAGGGCTGTGTTGTGTGTGTCAGACTGCAATGCTGCAGTTCACTGGGGGTGGGGGAGAGAGTTCATTGTCCTGACAGCTTGGTGGATGAAGCTGCTCATGAGTCTGGTGGAGCAGAAACGAAGGCTCTGGAACCTTTTCCCTGATGGCAGGAGGCAGAGGAGGTTGTGTGAGGGGTGGATGGGGTCACCCACAATGCAGAGGGGTTTGCGTGTGAGGTGGGTGTTGTAAATGTCCCAGAGGGATGGGAGGGAGAGCACCAATGATCTTTCCACCTGCAGGTGTAGTCAGTGCAGCCTCTGCACTACTACTGGTCAGGATAAATGTTACACATAAGAAAAATGAACAAAGGCTAGCTAACATTAACCATAATGAGTGGACGGCGACAGCCAGTGTTTATATTGTAGGGACAATACAGAAGGGGCTGAATATTGGTAGGGACGTGTCCCTACTGTCCCTACCCAATCCTACGCCTATGGAGACTGCCTCTTTCTCTGGGTTTTGCTCCATCATCATCACAATATGGTCAAAAGACAAGTGGTGCTTCTTTTTCTTCAAGGCACTCAGTTTTTGCATTTCGAGGAGACTAGGGAGAAGAAGGTATAAATGGCAAATGTAGCAGAGTAAAAAATTCATTACTGGCTCAAAAAAGAACTCGAGTGAAGAGTAGAAGTTCAGGTTGAGAAAAAAAAGGAATGTGACACTTGGTCTTTCAAAAACGTACTTCCTTAGTCATATGTGTTACTTGTAACATGTTACTATCCACCTAATCTATCCAGGTAGTTGAGATAACTCAGTAAGCACTACAAACTGACCTAATGGTGGCGCTAAAGGACATTCAGGAGATAATCAAGGTCATCAGGTTCATCAACTGGGAACCATGAATGTCTGCACAAAATCTGATGCCAACCCATACTCAAGATATGAAAATATACAAGTGAAAAACTGGCCAGGTGCTGCCATGTAGCCACAGTGCAAACATGGCTAAAAAAAACCAAGCAAAACAAAACTAATAAACACAGCAGTAGGTAACTTCAGGGGAGTGTTTGTTAATGTGGTAGCAATAAGAACTTAGTAAATTGGCATATTAAGGTATTTTTTCTAAAAGTTTGTAAGTACTTTAGGGCAGCCAAAAACAATTTAACACAGCTTTAATATCAGCACTGAAATAAGCTATACAAAGAAAACTTTACTTCCAATCTTACCATTCTCTCTTACACAAGCTCAGTTCCACACAACAGCACAATAACTGCTCCTACCACCAACAAAACAAATTTCAAAATAAGACAAATAGATGAAACAAACCCATAAACCAATACCTTTCCAGGGTGCAGAATTATAGCCCTGTCTGTCAGGATTCGATTTGTTTGTGCATCCCTTTTTTATTCCAAGGTTTCGCACCTGTCTTGAATTTGTTATTACTGGAGCTGACAGATACAGACTGTTAATGGCATCAGACGTTCTTTTAAATCATCATTCATGGTTGATTTTGCCAAATGTTTGAGCTGCTACTGTAAGACAATTAAAATGAAAGTACTGTTTGAAAGTGAGATTTTGGACAGGATAACTGACAGGTCTATTTGATCTGATTTGTGTTGTGATGGTGGACAAATATCAGGGAAGAAAACAAACTGTTCCCCCTCCATTTCTTTTGTGTTCTCTGTGGATACAGGGTATTACTTCTCTCAGTTGTGCAACCCACTGTGCTCCCTCTGATGTGATCTCCATCTTTGGGGAGTAGAAGTAGAGCACTACCCTCAGCTGAGAAAGGCTTAGAGTTTCTTGGCATGCCTGGAGGCCCACGTACCTGAGGTGATTTGGGATTTGTTGCGAGAGACTTTGCTGTAGTGGCAACGCACGGGAGGTGAAGAAGTTGCACCGAGGTAATGGCCCATTCATTTTTGTTGACAATATGCCACTGAATCTGGACTTAGGCCATGTGCTGAGGTTTTGTGCGGTCGTCTACAGCCACATTTCCAGGAAGCGTAGTTTAATCCTCAGCGGATCAAAGGCTGAAAACGCATTTGCTGAAAAACAGCAATTTGTTTAGTGGTGTGTTGGCTCTCTTGAGGAAACTCAACAATTGAAAAACGTGTAATGAAAGTCAGCAGTCTGAATAAAAAGGAGATCAGCTAACCAAGTGACTGGTTTTAGTATTTTTTAAAAACAAACCAAAAGATTGTTGCCAATTCAGGCCACATAATTGAAAACTTATGAGTCAGATCATTCAAGACATCACTGCTTTAGGCATTTTAAGTACAATAGACGACAGTATTTATACATTTCTCTGGTAAGCAGCAGCTTATTTAACACTGATTAAGAAATAGCTGTGTGAATGTATCAACTTCCCAGTTAAGAAGCAACAAAATACACATCAGGTGCATTGAAATAATAAATTCAACTTGATAGTGGTAGTGGATTTATGGTCCACATCACCATTTTGGCAGGGAAACCTTGTGATAATGCTGATGCTTTTTACCTGTTGTGACTGACCTGCAGGAGAGAAATTGTGATTCTCGCCACCTGTTTTTATGCAAATTTTCAGCTTCCACATTAAAAAAAAAGAAAAGAAAAGGGAAAATAAAATGGAAAGGAACAGCTTGCTGACATTTGTGGAAAAAAATACTGGTCTCTTTTATTCAGGTTCTGTGAGTTAATTTAGTTGCAGCTGTTGCAGGGTGTTTACAGGTATGAGACATTTTCAAGAAAATGTGTAATGAAATTTAAGACTGACAGTCAATTATTGAGAAATTTGGAGAGGAATGAGATAAGAGGTATAGTTTATTCCTGGTTGAAAAGCTACCTGGAAAACAGACAGCAATGTGTGCAAATTAATGATACTCACTCAGGATTTAGGATGGTCACCTGTGGTGTACCCCAGGGATCAGTGATTAGGCCAAAACATTTCACACTATACATAAATATTTCCATTTACATGATATTTACAATGTCACTTATTTGTTAACATTTGTTATTTTCACAGATGATGAAAATTTGTTTTGCTATGGGAAAAACTTATATGAACTTTAGTGTGCTATTGGAAAGGGGTTGGAAATTCTTAAAATCTTAAATTCTTAAAAATTTGATGTCAACAAACTGTCTCAGTATTAAGAAAACTAAATGAATGGTTTTTGGGAATAAAAACAAACAAACTTGATAGCAATACTAGATTGTCATGTTCTGATTTATTGAATTTTTTTAGTTGCTGTAATTGATCATAAATTAACATGGAAACACACATACTGGCTATATTAAAGGAAACATTCCAAGGTCAACAGCAAGCCTGTTTAAACTAGGAATATATTAAACTATAAACCCTTGTATAATTATAATTCACTCATACTTTTTTATATATCTTATTGTGTGTGGAGGTTGACCTTTAAAACAGTTACAAATTCACTAGTCAAGCCATACATATTTCTAATAAGGCTGGTTACTATGACCACACTAATATGCTGTTTTTAAATTCACAAACTATGAAATTTAATGACTTGGTATATTATAAAATAAGGTAAATTATATTCAGAGCAAAAATGAGGTCACTCCTAGATTGTGTACTGAAGTATTTTATAGTACAGAAGAGCAAATACAATTTGAAGGGCGTTTGTAAGTTTACTTTACAAAAAATAAAAGAGATTAGAAGTAGATGGGTTTCCATTGTTGGGGTTAAACTGTGGAACAGTGCCAATATAAATGTAAAAATCATTTTTGGTTTTCAAAGAAGTGGTTCATTTTAAGAATGTAGCGAAGGCACAAATAAACGTTTGCTTCTGCCTGAGCCTTTACAGTCACTACTTAATACGCAGACTTTTGATTTCGTTAATACTATTTGTATTATTTATATTTATTGTATTATGTGTGAAGACTGAGTAAGACACTGAACTGATTTTGGGATGAACTATGTTTTTCTTTTTCAAAGAATAAATCCCAGAGAAACACCCTTATTCTCCCTTGCACAGAGATGTGTGCTAAACTGACAACAAACTTGATTTGACTGAATAAATATGATTTTGATTGAAGCATTGCAGGTAGGTATAAAGGTATATATCTAGTCCTGTGCAGATGTAGGTTTTACTTAGGAATATGTTTATTTGAGTGAGTTAGGTTAATCTACATTTTGCCGACAGGAAAGAGCAAGTATAAAGTAAAAAAATGTATAAAGCATTAGAATCAGTGGTGTGTGAATCAGAAATGTGGACTTTCATGCAGAAAAGCTTGACTCTTTTTAACAAAAAAGAAGTTAAAAGATGGATAAATGAAATTAAATAATATGTTTGTGACAATTGAGACCTCACAAATTCAAATTTAAGGCTATTTAAAATATTATAAGGTTTAATAGTTAAAAGATTTAAGACATCTTAGGACTTTTTAAGGACTAGCAGACATCCTGAGTATGTTGAGACAAAACCCAACTTAACAAACAAAGACAACAACCAAAGAGTGTCATAAAGATTATCTCTCTACCACTGAAAGAAGCTTAGGCCATTAATGGAATTAGGATTAATGAATTTGGATTGGCTTTAATGGGATTGTCTATGATTAGGAATTGAACAGAGAGTTAGTTTGAAGTGAGGACATAGAAAAAGGTCAAATGAAAATATGTATGACGCATTCTTGTGATTTGCTTCACAGGTTTTATAATGTAAGTGTTCAAGTTACAATGATCAATATGACTTTTTTAATTAGATTCTCCAAAGTTATTTCTTGCATTTAAAATAGACACCTCAGATTGATGTAAGAGACAAGACATCCAGCCAGATATATCGTACAGCGAGCAACTGAACAAAACTGCAGCTGAATTATTAATGCACATTAGTAAGCTTGGATAGACGGCGTAGCTTGCTGTGATCTTATGTATGTCAGTTTGGAAGTCTTTACCATGCATGTGTGTGTGTATTCATGGTATATTCATAGTGTCGCTTGTCAATGCATGTACTGGGACTGCAGTGTCACAAGCCGAGGCTGGTTTTCATGGCTTGTGAAAGTGGTCAGGTGGAGGCCGAGCTGTCAAACACAGAAACACTTTACCAGGCTGCATCTGTCGTGGCTGTGTCAGAGCTTTCAGAGCGAGAGGAAAACAAGGGGCGAGGAGCCATTTTACAGCACAATGCCCTGCTGTTTAGACACCACTCAGAGGCTGTTCAACTGGAATGTGTATTTTGGGAAAGATATTGAGGCCCAAAGACTGCAGCTCTGAGCATTTATCAAAACCTTCAACACCACCAATGCCAGTAGCGCCTGAGCTGAAAGGGACCACAACATGCTGTCACTCCAAACTTGTCAAATATGGCAGCTTGATCAGTGGCCTTATGCTTCAAACTATGATGCTCTTGGTACCCCTCTAGCATCAGTTTTGGACCCCCAGGGACCACGTGTCAATTTTTACTTGCTACATGCATAGGATCTTTTTAAAAATAAACCTCCATCTTTATTTTGTTACCAAAACTACTTCAGCTTTAGGCAACCAAACGACTTGGTTAGGTTTAGACAAAAAATCATGGTTTGGGTTAAAAGAAGCACATTTGTTATTTGTCATTTATTGAGTATTTGACATAAGTGATGTGTGTCAAGTGACAAATTTATCACATGAAAAGTATATAAGGTAGTTAAAAAAATGTTGGCGTCCTAGGTGAAAGTCCTGTGCTTGTTTGACCCATCCCTCCTGACCTACACAGATCTTCTAACTCAAACTATGGACCATTGGAATCTGACGGCGACAGCCACTGCCGTATTTGACGCCCTGGGAATGAGAACAACTGTCTGAGTTGGGGTTTCATACTGCAGTGGCTTGATTGTAGATATGGTTCAAGTATGCAGGTTCAGCAGCTGCTGGCACTCAGGAGGATTGGCAGGAGGAGAAAACCAGAAGGCCACACCCAGCAAACGCACAGAGACAGACTGAAAACAGACATGAGACTCTAGGAGGGGGACACAGTAAACACAAGGGAGAAGCAAAACTGAAACCCTAACTACTGTATACTTAACTTAAACCTCAGTTGGTCTATCGACGAGCACTGAAAAATAGTTGTTGGTAGCTTTTACTTTAACTTAAAGGATAAGTCTGGTGATCTATATTTTTCTTTTCACAACAAATCCCATGAAAAAACTAAAACCAATGATGATCTGATCCCTCTAATAATGAGTTGTTTGTGTACAGTGAATGAAATCCATTTTGCTATTAGGCTGTTGCATGAGGTGTCAGGCCAGAGCCTCTTGTTTATTGCACAGCAGACTTCCCTCTTTCTCTCCTTAAGCATTTGCAGGGTTTCCACCAGAGAAGTTGTTATGCCAGGCGGGGGGGTGGTTACCGTGTATAAAGGTGTTATGATGTACTTGCCCACTGCCCCACAGTCATTTTTGCATATCAGCGCCACGTTCATCAAATGAAAAAAAAACACTCGAATTTGTAAAATACTAAGCGTGTTATCAATACTTAAGAACAACGGATGTTACAATTATAAACTGAAAGTGTGTGCGTCGCAGCACAGAGTAGCGGAGGGAGACGTCTGTCCTTGCTCCTGCTATCTGCTGTAAACACATGAAGCTGCTCCCATGTCTCCCCGGGTCTCGGTGCTTGTTTGCAGCAGAAACTCTCCCATCCTCTGGTTCGTCCCCACATCTGTGTTCGCTGCTGACCAGCTGGATGTGGGGATGACCCATTGGCAACAGCCTGAAGCCCGTCGTCATTAACTCTTAAGTAAGGGGAAGATCTAATAATGAATTTATGTAACACAAGTAACGACTTAAGTTTGATTAGTAACTACAATGTGATTAGTGCATTTAGAGACAGTAGTGCCTTACAGTAACGTGTTACTCCCAACACTGTTTGTGGAGTCAAACCCCAATAGTCCTCTATGCCAGAAAGATCCATTCTTGTCTTGTATTAAAAACACTTCAATGAGCCACACTGTTAAACCGGGTGACATGTTTCTTCATTACTACAGACAAGGACACTGTATTTTTTTTTCAAGTCAATACTAGTTGCTGTAAATATTCCATATAGTATCAGTGTTCAGTTTGATGGGCTCACCTCTATCTGGCTCAACACTTGTAATGGTGTACCCCAGGGTTCTGCATTAGGTCTGCTGTTATTTTCAATTTATATTAATAGTCTTGGTCAAAACATGGTTGGTGCCGATTTTCATTTCTATGCCGATGACACAAGAATATATATTTTGCAGGCTCATCCATCATCGAGGCTGTGGCCAAACTGCAGGATGTTTTTAATGTTATCCAGACAACTAAAGCTGGTTTAAAATGCTGATAACACTAAGGTAATGCATTTCTCAGATGCTAGGGAGAAGCCTGCGAACACAGCTGGTGTTATTACTGCGTAGAGAAAGAAGTTAGAGGTTGTTACTTGTTACAAATATTCGGTGTTTGGCTTGATTACTCACTGTCTTTTAAACCTCAGGCTGGTGATCTTCTTTAAAAGCTGAGGCTGAAATTAGGGTTTTATTTCAGAAACAAGTCATATTTGTCCTTTGAGGCTGGGAAAAGTCTGGCTGCTGCTTTGTTTTTACCAGTTCTGGATCATGTTGATCTGTTGTACATGAATGTAACTGTTGCATTAGATACTGCATATCATAGTGCACTATGATTTTGTACTGAATTGTAAAGCCCTCACTCATTACTGTATGCTTTATTCCAGGGCTGGTTGGCCATCTTTGACTTCTCGTAGGCTGGTATTTGTTTATTCATAGAGCCATACTGAGTAAACTCCCTTCATACATTTGTACATGGATTGAACAGAGACTGTAGCTATAGTCTGAGATCTCAAGTATTAGTTTTGTTGTCTTTTACAAGTGCACGAACTGAGCTGGGGAAAAAAAAGCTTTAATGTGCGTTGCTCCCCTCACTTGGAATAACCTTCAAAAAGAGTTGATGCTATTTGAATTGGTCTCTCTGTCTGATTTTAAAGCTCTCACAAGTACAAGGATGAATGAATCGGCTGGTTCTTGTCATTGTGCGTAGGTGTTCTAATATTTCTACATGTTACTGTATGTCTTTTATGCTTTTTATTTTGTTTTTGTTTAGCTGTAACTTTTTTTTGTATGCTGCTGTCTTGGCCAGGCCTCCCTTGAAAAAGAGATTGTTGATCTTGATGGGGCTTAAATGAAATAAAAATGTGTATTAATGCGCAGCTGAAAATAGTCCCAAAGAAATACATGATGTACTCCTATTTGAGTGACGTCTGCTAAAAGCTATCTATCTATCTATCTATCTATCTATCTATCTATCTATCTATCTATCTATCTATCTATCTATCTATCTATCTATCTATCTCCATACACTACTACTACACACAAACTAACACTGACTCTAGCCTCTGTGGTTCACTTGTTCTTTTCCTCTATTTATTCTCTTTGTTTTATAAAATTCCTCTTGTGATGTTTTATTCTAGGTCCACTGATGCGCTGTTAAAATCTAACGTCTTGTTATGTATTTATTCCCGGTACACTGGATTCATATGAAACTTTAATGATCTCTATATAGAAACTGGGTCATTGCGGCAACTGTGAACACGATATAGCATAAGACAAGCAGAGGGTACTGAGAACAGCACAAGTATTAACAGCACTTGGACAAATTGAAAATAATATACAGATGTACAAACTGGAGCAAATTTGTGTGTGCGTATTTAGATATGAGAGAAGATTTTTGTATTTTCTTGTACTTAAGATCACTGAAATTATTTGCAGTCAGACTCTCAGATACTTGCAGTTTTTCCTCCTCTCAGTTTCCTCGTTCACTGTTCAGCAAAGAAATTATCACCAACAGTGGTGCAAAAGCTAAGATTTGGGCCTGTGTCTAATCATTTTCTGCCAATTCTGCCATTCCTAATTTTCACAGTCTCTCTCAAACATTCAAATCCTCTCCACCTCTGCCACTCTCAGATCTGCATCTGCTGTCAGTCCACCCACATGTTCTGCTGCTCTCCCTATCCATCCCTTTGTCTTGCTTTGTTACTTCTCTTCTTTTTTATTCTGCTCATCTCTTTCCCTTGGGGTTCTCAGACAGGGAGGCCCTTGGGTTCTGCAGATGGACTCAGCTCACCTCTGGGGAAAAGAAAAAAGAGGAGTCTCTGTTCTAGGGGTAAAAGAATAATGACATAGTGGACGGGTTGTGCTCAGCGGGCTGATTGTGACGTCCATATCTGTAGCGGACAGTGGAAATGGAATGGGAACTGAATGGATTTCCTTTCAGAGCAGTGTGGGAGGACAGATTGGATGGGACATGCTGCTATATGTTCTGGGACAACTATAATGTTGCTAATAAAAACACAGAGGCATAAAGTTTCAAGGCAAAACTAAGCGTCCAGTTGCTTTTTAAACCCCACACATGAAATACACAGGATCTGTCTGTGTGCCTTGAATATACTGTAATATGAAAAATTAAATGAGGGACAGGATATTAAGAAAGAAATAATAAGCGGCAGCAAGTGCCAAAAGTCATCAAGTTAAAATATGTTCATACATTAATTCAACTTTTTTTGTTTTATCTCCCTCTTCTGTTTGAAAAGGTCCTGATTCGTTCAGTGACAATACAGATTCAGTATAATCACTTCACTTCAAAGATTCGGTGTTTAAGACTTTTTCAAATATGTACCGAACACCTGTGTAAAAATATTGGTCCTTGGCTTCTGAATTCCTACTGTTTTTGTTGCAAAGCAACATGTAGCTAAACAATAAGAGGTTCAAAGACATTTTTCCTGACAAAATCCTGACAAGTTTTATAACAGGGAAAGATTTGATTGGATAGAGAATAGCGCCACCTGCCACATGATATTATCAAACTGTCTTTGTAGTAGAGATTAAACATGTTGGCGCGCTCACCCTCTTCCTCTGTCACAGACACTTCAAACATGTTCGCTCGCTGTCTTTCTTTCCTTCTCACTCTTACCTGCGACTTACCTCATCTCTGTATTTTCTGTTCAGTTTCGTTTAAATATCCTCACACCCTCTCCCGCCAGCTGTCCCTCACACCAGCAGCCTCAGCTAAAATGTCCTGTCCTTCCTGGACGTGAAGATCTGCCAGATATGAAACATGTTGGAAATTACATTTGCATGATCATCATTGTTATCAGTTATACAAATTACCCAAGCACCAAGTTTAATTCATTCTTTTTTCCTATAGAACTGTATTTAAATTGATGTATTAACAAACAATGACAAGATGATGACATGAAATAAAGGTGGGCATTGAAAGGTTCCTCTGTATGTGACATTCAGAGCATTAATATAGCTGCAAACCACTATTTGCTATGTCGAGATGGTGGAGTAATGGCGTCCTGAGCAGAGAATTAAGTTATGCTTCCTCTGCAAGTTGGAATTTTGGGCGTTGCTATCTTGGCGTTTTGGAGCCTGAAGTGACCATACTTGGATGAGAGGGTGGAGCTTTGGAGGAGCGAGGGCTCACAGACTCATGGACTGCAGTGATGTCTTGCAGACAGCCAGTTACTTGGGTGGCCCCACACTTAATGGTATAAAACTTAAGCCTTAATAACATTTAAATGAGTGAGATGTATGAAATTCCCCCTATTGTTGTTGAGAGTGTTGAAATTAACTGTAGAGACCAAAACTATTTTTTGTGCCAGGCTGTAACATATTTATTTCTGCTGTAAAGTTGGCCATTCTAACATGGCGGTCTAGGGGAATTGACTCAGTTTTGGAGCCCGCCTCAAGTGGCCATTAGGGGAACTGCAGTTTTTGGCACGTCTGCATTTTAAGCCTTAGGGCCATAATATACTTGCTGCTTGAACGAACGTACGCGTACACAACGCGCCGTGTCTGTGAACAGACAAAGTGCATTGTGAACGCAGCACTATGCAACCAAAATGCACAATACTGGCAGTCACCACTTGGGGCAGACAACAGAAATATAACCCGGAAATTGTGAAGAATCTCATGAGAAGAAGAAGGAGAAGAAGAAGAAGAAGAAGAAGAAGAAGAAGAAGAAGAGTCTGCTCTGATCATCCAGTCGGGTCACTGTGTGCATTCGCCTCAGCGCCTCTAGCGGTTTTATGAATATTGCATCTCGCGTATGCGTTGTGGTACCTCGCGTTGAGATGTGCGCTCGACGCGTCAAACGAACGCAGATCACACGTGGCAGCCATGATGCGGTCACGTTTGCGTTGTTTGTAGCAAATATATTACAGGCCTTAGAGGTTGCCACTTTGTCCAGAGAGGATCTCATAGTCGTTAACTGTAGAATGATTTTTAATTGTGTTTAAAAAAGGAGGAAACTGGAAGCTGTGACATCAGATTTACACCTAGACTGTGTAGTGTAGAAAAAATTCCAGCCAATCAGAATCCAGAATTCTCAGTGGCAATAATACAGTGACTTTATAGCCTTTGTTCTGTGTGTCTCACTCATGGACAAAGATAGCTAAATAAATGAATAAAATAAAATAAAATAAAATAAAATAAAATAAAATAAAATAAGCATTTTTTATTACTGGGAATGTTTTATTTTCCAGAGTAATTTCTTATTTTTGTGTCTTTTGTCATAGTTGGTGCGTCGTCTGTAAACCTGCACAATTTGGCAGATTGTAGTGAAATCAGACAGCATAAAAAGTAAACAGAATTTTATTTATTTATCTTTTCCCCAGATTTGCTGACTGCACCTCTGAGAGAACAGTGCGCCTTTTATCAGTGAGATACAGCTCTTGCATAGCTCATAATATCATTTTCTAAGGGATGTATTATGCATCTTTACTCTTATCGCTAAAATCTTACAGGAAGGAGTCTGATAACAGCAACTCCTCTCTCTGTCTCCAGTTAGCTTTATTTGGTTTCAACATCCCAGGGCTAAGTGCTTCCTCTTTTGTGGGCCACATGTGCCCTGTCACTTCTATAGCACATGCAACTTCTGCTGTTGTACAGTAGTAATGGAAACATACTGGTATAGCTACTCCAGTCAGTCCCCACTGGCTGCAGGCCTCATTAAAGCTGTGGAGGGCTCAATGGCCTGTCACACCACATCTCTCTGCCCATTTATCTGAGGGTGACCATTGTTGCATGGTTGTGTGTGCGCTCTGGTGTGTCAGTGTGTGAGAGACCCGGGATGTGTGCTAGGGTATCAGTAGGTCACTGTGTTAGCGATGTTCACTGTCTGTGTCTATTTACGGCTTTCATTTCACCACAGGCATCGTGTATCAGATGCTATAAGGACGTTGGTCTGTTCATTCACACAAAAACACTTCAACACATCCTCACAATAAACCATTAGAATGGAATGGTAGAATTGCCCCAAATCATTTTAGAGATATCCCATTGATAATAAAGGTTCTAATAAGGATAAAGGATAATTTATTAAGTCTTGTGTTTGCCCCCTTCACATGTACACAGATGCAGTCTACAATAGCTGGTAATTTATGCTGTGGATAAACTGTTGGCTCCTTATTTTTGTATGTTTCCTCTGCAGCCTGTCTAAAAGTCCTTGCACTTTTGGCTTTTTTCAGCTTATTAGAATTCCCCACAGGCATAATCCAAGGACGCCCCCATTCTGCAGGTGGATCATTTCAGCTGTCAGGCCAGATTTCTGCAGGAAACATAGTAAACAACACGCAAGGAGGAGTGACAGAGAGAATTGGCTTCATGACACTCAGGAGAAGAATGAAGGATGTCTTGTTGCATTGTATTAAACCCAAGGTGCATAAAGGACATGGATACCAACATATGCTCTACGTCCAGACTGCTGTAGCCTGCTGTCAAACTCTAACCCATGATGAAATGAATTAGTGTGTGTTTTCTTCACATCCATGCATCACACACAAATCTCTCAAACTTCAATCATCTGATTTTAAGACTGTATTAATTGACCTGGACCATTCCCAAACTCTCATCTGCTGCAGTTCAGTGGACTGATCCACTTTAAGTTGAAGCTCTCTTGCATTTCTGATGAAGACTGTAATTTTCCCTCTTAACTCCACCTTCCTCTGTGACCTCCAGCCTACTTTGATCCTTCATCTAAACCAGGGTTCATATTCTGTACAGCCCACACAAACACACCAGCAAGGCATTTGCTCCTAAAGTTGGAAACACACTGCACAGTAAAGGCTGATTGTCTCCCTGATGTGCCCTTGATAACTGATTTTGAGAACTGTGGAGTGTCTGCACAACCAAAGATAAGGCAAATCACCTTCAGTCTCTGCCTCCCAACTGAGATTCAGCAACCCAACCGCCAGAATTTTTTTTTTTGCATTGAACAGTTCTGCAAACCATGGATATGTTACATTTTGCATTATTTTGCATGTTGAAACTTTATGTTACATTTAGGTACAAAAATCACTTGGTTTTGTTTAGGGAAAAATGTGTTTTGGCTTAAAACACCAATATTTAGGGGCACAAAAGCCACAGGAAAAGCAGGAACGGGTCAATAAAATACACCAAGGTTAGGTGCTGCTATGTATCGGTGAAATACACTCAGGTTCTGTGAAGAAAGAATGCAAACACAGTTACTGTGGGGGATATAAGCAAAGCACATTATGGCCTGTTCATATTTGCAGTTGTGATGATGCTATCAACAGATGAAATACACTGCGCACTGTCTGTTTGATTAGAGTAGTTGAATACAGAAGAATGTTTGAATGGTCTGAAGCACAAAGGTGATCCCTATAGGAGAGGCTGCAAGAACATACCCCTATATCAGGACTGTAATTTGTATTACTTCCATTAGCTAATTATCCAGTCTGAGGGGAGAATGATGTTTTCTGTATTGATTGTGATTGCTGATTTTGGTTGATAGTGTCAGACAGCATTTGGACCAGACTGAGATTGCAAGAGCAATTCAACTGCTGAAAGATATATGAAAGGGTCCCTGCCTGCAAGTGTGGTCAGCTGACTATGGATACATTACCAGGAGACTGGGCAGTACAGGCGGAGACAAGGACAAGGTCGTATGACAACACCTAGGCAAGACTGTTATCTCATCAACTTGTCTCGTCGAAATCGCAGGAGTACAGCATGATCCTTGGAAAAAAGCTTCCACTGTGCCACTGGAGTTCACTTATCCAAACAGGCTTTTAGAAATCGACTCCAAGACAGTGATATGAGAGCTAAACCACAGGTCGCAGTTCTTATTCTCACTGCAGAACATTATACAGCACGATGTTGGTGAAGATTCTCAGTCATCCAGGCCAGCGTAATCGTAAGTGCTAATATCGTAGGCAACTGGACTTGCTTGCGTTTCTTGAAGACGTTTCACCTCTCATCCAAGAGGCTTCTTCAGTTCTAAATGACTGATACAAAGTTGCAGGCTATAAAACCTGTGTGGGTGGGAACGCTTGCAGAGTCGTAGGGGTCACCTGAGCACTTAGTTTCAGAGTCGTTACGGTCACAATGTGAGTCGTTGACCCACCTGGCCACCATGTGAGTCGTTAGGGTCAGATGGGACCAGGGCTGAATGGGTGTGAAGTCGTCTGGGAAGGGATCCGAAGACTCCATTGTAAGTGGACGATAAGTATACAGCACGATTGAATTGCATGTGTACACAAGAACTAGCAACCTTGGCACTTGGAGCTGCTACTCTTCACAGATGAAAGCAAGTTGAGTGTTTCAGCCAATAGGCATGTCAGAGTTTGGAGATGCAGAGGGAGTGGTATGCTGACTACAGCATTGTGGAAGTCGATGGGTAAGGTTCCATCATGGGCCAGAGTGTGTCTGGGTGGTTGTACAGACCTATACATATTGGACAGAGGTATGACTGTAAGGACATCGCACAATCAAATCCCGGAGCCTATTGTCAGACCGTTTTCAGGCCTGTTGGGAATGACTTCATCCTGATGTAAGATATAAGTGTCCCCAAACAGCTCAGCTGTCCATGACCTCCCTTGAGGACGAAGACATCTCTGTGATAGACTGGCTGGCCAGGCCTCCTGACCTAACCTTGATCATGTCTGGGTCATGCTTGATTAGAGGCAGAGAACATCCCTCAGATAATGTTCAGAGCCTGTCCAGTGCCTTAGTGAAAGACTGGAAGGACGTACCCCAAAATAACATTGTGTGGATCATCAGGAGAGTTCCACATCATTGCCAGGAGTGAGTGAACACCAGAGGGGGGCACATGAGTAGTTAGAAAACATTTGTGGTGGAAAAAAAAGTAATTTTGCTAATATATGACTTGGTGCTCAGGTTGTGTTTTCAGTCTGTTTTGTGCATATTTTTGCATGACTGTTCCTTAAGGGTCAAATTGTGTTTCATTATTTCTTGGATACCGTCTCTAACTGAACAATGCAAGTACACATTATGCTATTTTGGTCATACCATTTGGAAATAAAAACATTATTTTAATTTTATCTGTTCCTTTTATTTTTTGATTAGTGTAATTAAAACCTCTGCTATATTTATCTTTAACGACATAGAGACAGACAGCATTCTGTTAACAGTGGTGTTGAAGAATAAGGACCACAACATTTAACATCTAACATGGTTGATCCTGACATTTAACTGCTGTTTTTCTCTGAAATGAAAGCACAGGGCAAGAAATGAATGTAGCACATTTCAAAAAGTAGCTGAAAGAAACCCATTTAATTTCAGTTGGAGCTGCAGAGGTTATTCTGACTTTTAGTCTGCAGTTTATGTCAAGTTGCAAAAAAACTGGATCCTACATTTCAGTTTGTAATGCAGACTCCCTGTTGAAAATTTCAGGCTGTTCTCATTATGGAAAGTAATGCACCAAAATTCGTACATGTCCAAATCATGTACAAGTAATTTGTGTATCATCCATGTATTTGGGAATGCTGCGATCACGTGACCAATGTGCTGATGAGGGTAAAGAATAAAGGATGAAGTGGTCCTGCTAGGTCAGAGGTCGGGGTCACAAAACACGGACTTTCCTTTATAGACTGATGTTCAGAACCATGTGAGCTGACTGACCTTTGAGTCACTTTAAGGTACATCCTCACCCTGCTTCTTTCCCTAGACCTAACTTTCATAACTTCATGTTAAATACGTAACTCATTCATTCATTATTTTTTCAAAAGTGCTTATAGTGTCTGGGGTTGCAAGGACAGGTCACCATATTATCACAGAGCTGACACATAGATACAGACCGGCCAATTAAGAGTCACCAGTTAACCTAGCCTGCATGTCTTTGGATTGTGGGAGGAAGCCGGAGTACCCAGAGAAAACCCACACTGACATGGGGAGAACTCACCTTGAGGTTCGAACCAGAAACCCTCTTGCTGTGAGGTGACAATGCCAACCACTGCACCACCATGCTGCCTAAATAATCTTTTCGTTAAATACGTAACGTCATTCATGGGGTCCGACTTTGTAGGATATCAAATTTGTAGTCTTCAAGATTGAGTTGAGGTAACTCTGATGACAATATCAGGGGTCATTTTAGCTTTTCTCCTCAGACTTTACAAAGTTCCTACAGAGCCACAGAGGACATCATACAACACTCCTGGCTGAGCAGTGCTCACCACGTTTTACAAACTGACCATAAAACAGGTGGATTTCCCCTTTAACAGCTCAACTCTGAGTGGTGTTGCCTGACTAATGACACTTTGAGGGTTTTTTTGGACACTTTCCCCTATATTAATTTCTCATTAACTGGAGGCAACTTGAAGTGACCCAGTCCACTTCGCTGTTTCATGACAATGATTTTCTTATAATGTGGTAATGACTATGTAGAGCAGTAAAAGCACATTTTAGATAATACATCCTCCCTCCCCCTCCTGAGTTATTCCTGTACCTCACAAAAACACCCACAGGTGCCTTATAATCTTATCCGAAATGTTCCATTTGTTTCTTAAGAGGAAATATGTTTAAATTCCTGTGGTGTTGCCACCGGATGAATGTGAAGTAAATGACTGTCACATCTAATGTTTCATGTTCTTTTAGGAGTGTTTTTCTGCCGGTGTTCAGTGTTCAAGTGCAGGAGATTATGCATGCACTCCTAAGATAAAACACTGCAACACTGTGGGGAAGTCAACAGGAAAAAATATATTTAATGGTCTTGGCTATTGCCTATCAATCATAAGTTAAGTGTTGAGAAAAAGAAACAGAGCAACAAGAAAATACATTGTTTGGATGCCTGATTTAATTAGAAAATAAATAAAGAATTGCTGGGAATTATCTAATACCTCGAGACAGATGTGAATTCTGCACTAAAACATGTCTAATGAGCCACATCTGCTGCCCAAAAGATAATTGCAAAGTTGGACTGAATTGCTTTGGACAATAAAAAGTGCAGAAGCTAAAAGAATATAAAATATACTGTCAGACTGTGTTATTAAGCCTCCCAGCGAGGGTTTTCTTGGCACACAGTGTGAATTTGCGGCATACTGACCCTATCAATTGGAATTTCTGTCCCACTTATTTAAAAGAGTGTGATGAGATTGGAGGTTTTGTTTGTTTTGTTTTATGGTTAGAGAATTTATGCTGCCGCTGTATAAAACCCCCAGTGTGTTGGTAACCTGGTTTTCTGTGACGCATTTATCTTGCTGTGGCGCATTAGTATTAGCTGTTTAATGGCAAGATCCATTAAAAGCTGAACTGAATAAGTCGCACAAACCTCATGTGGGAAAAAATCTTGTGGTGTAGAGTTAAAAAGAAAAGTGCTTACAAGATCTTTGTAGTCCGCTCCTCATCTTTGCTTGAGGCTACGGGCTCGAGGCTACATCAGCTGCTATACTAGCACCTGAATGTCTGACTCAACTGTTGGTGGTTGACTTGCATTGCTGACAATGTAGGCGCCAGATTTTGACACAAAAGAAGAATGTATAGAATAAAAAAGACGATATCTTTGGTTCTGCTGCATCGATTTTCTTTTCAACTTGTCCATTGTGACTCCAATAATGTCATAGAAGGACAATGTTAAATTGGTGGAGTACTTTTTTAAGACATACCAACCCGGTCTCATTCCCACCTTCTCACATACAGACGCTTGGTCAGTTGTCCTTGGCATCAGGTACCGATGCACAGAGGCACCTTTAGCGGCGGTATAAGATGCACTGGGGTTTTTTTTTGACACTCTGAGCAACTGCTGTAGTATAATGGGCAAAAAAGTCTGCATACTGTAGGCGGTTGGGGAGGTCAATGGGTCAAACAAACTTGGGACTGTCACCTGGGAGACCGCTTCTTGTTTCCTGTGTAAAACTGTCATGTCCCTGGGCTAGGAGAACCTAGACATAACATGCAGTGTGACTCCCCACTCTTCCCACTCCCAAGAAACGCCAGCTACACAGTGTTTCAGAAAATAAAGTTAGCAGTTTATTAGTCTTCAGAGATGAGCAGAGCCCAAAACAACAAACAAAAGTACTGACCTTAAACTTACCTAACAAAAAAAAACAAAAAAACAAACAAATGTGAAACAAAAGAGAAGTTTCTAACCCAAACTCCTGCAATATGAAACAAAGGAAAACAACATGGCAATACCAAACAAAAGGGCCTTCTCAATCCTATTTAAACTGCTATGACCGAACAAAAAAAATACCTGAAAACTAATAAAACTACACTACAAAGTAAACTGCGAACAAAACTCAATTTACAAAGTCTTAAGTGACAATGTTCAATAGTTCGCCTGCAGTTAAAAACAAACAAATCGACGTACACAGTCTAAATGCTGGCTTTTGTTGGCATTGGAAGGTGAAAAGGAGAGAAGAGCTTCTGTCAGCTGGAGTTAAAAAAGTCTTCTGTCACCCACAGGACCAATCCAGTGAGAGTAATCTTCTAGAATTAGCCAATCAGCAATCACCACCTGCCTTTCATTATCCACTCACGCTCAAATATATGCACTCACTCTGAGGGGAGGAGAGAGACATCTGACAGACCACAGCAGAAAAAAATCCAAACACATCAATACAGAAATGACCAGGGTCATAACAAAAACCAAAAGTCAGTGGAGTTATTTTAATCACATAGTGTATGTTGGTTGGTATGTGTAACATCCTGTGCACGTATCATGTGAGGTATCATGTAATGTTACATGATGTTAGTAACAAACATACTCATTTAAAGCCAAACCATAATATTTTTTTATAAACCTAACCATATGCTTTCGTTGCCTAAGCATGAGGACGTAAAGCTACATGGTTTTTTTAAACATATGTCTTACTATATAATGACGAAAACTCTGTCTGTGGGTGTGTCTGTGTGTGTGTGTGTGTGTGTGTTCCACGTTTTTCTCCTCACTGACTTGGTCAATCCATGTGAAATTTGGCACAGTGGTAGAGGGTCATGGGAGGATGCGAATGAAGCAATATTACATCAGTTGGCCAAAGAGGGGCGCTATAGCAACTGATTGAAATTGCAAACTTTGAATGGACATATCTCATGCCCTGTATGTCGCAGAGACATGAAACTTTGCACAGAGATACCTCTCCTCAAAGGAACAAATTTGCCTCAACAACCCATAACATCTGGTTATATAGATTTTCCGCCATTTTGAATTTTTTTGAAAAACACTTCAAATCAATCTCTTTGACCGATCTGCATGAAACTCGGTGAACATAATCTAGGGACCAGTATCTAAAGTTCCCTCTTGGGAAAAGTTGGAAAGCTTACTAAAACTGAGCTTCTATAAGGCAATGAATATTGCGGAGGGCGTGGCTCATCACATAAAGGTGTATAACATCTCAAGGGTTTCACCGATCACCACGCAACTTTGTAGGCATATGGCCGCACATAATCTGAGGGGACCCCTCCATTATTGACCCCATCAAACAAAATGGGGGCGCTAGAGAGCTAATTTCTTATCTAGGCCTAACTGCCATATCGATTTCTACTAAACTTGGTAGATATGTAGAACAGGATGCCTCAAGGTGACCGGAAAAATTTAACTCTAATTGGCAGCTGGGTGGCGCTATAACAACAGAAAAATGCTTAAAAATGGCTAAAATGCGACCGATCGCTGTGGCTCCCCCTGTGGCCGAATGTTGTTTTTTTCTAATTTTTGGTATGACTAATGGGCCGTCCACACCAAGAAAGATAACTGTAACGTTAACTATAACGATAACAATGGCAGCATCCACACCAATGAACGATATCGTCGTGTTGCTAGGTTACGCCAAACACACACTGCTCGGTGCGGTAGGCAGGGGAGCAGAGTGATGGATAAAATGGATATTGATGACCTGTTATTGCTGTATGTTGCGAGAAAGAAAAAGAAAACCAATTTGCCACTTGCTCCACCTGTCTGTCTGTCTGTCTGTCAGCTCCATCTGTCATGAGACAAACATGAATGAAGACGTGCAGTTTATTGTGTTTCACCGGCGACGAGCTGTCATTACGCGCGACAATTATGCACGGCTGCGCGCTCTTTATAACTCACTGTGTGAACCTATGTTGCATAATAAAGATTTGCCCCCCTCAGTAACTTCATCCTGGCTCCTGAATTTTATGAATGGAGGGGAAAAGAGGAGACGCCTTCCCCTGCAAAATGTATTTTATTGCAGTTATTTACCCGGTATTTGCGAAACAAAATCACTGAAGTTAAAGTTCTGTCACTAAACTATATTGTTACGGATCTTTGCACATGTTTAAGTGGGTGTATGGAAATCCTGGAGCTTTCTTAGTGGGTACACGTGATGTGATGAACGTCTCGACCTGTCATTTCGGATGGATTTTGATTGGCTGTCAGTGTTTCTATCGTTCATCAAATCGCTCTGAAAGTGATCCAAACGATATAGTCCACCACTATCGTTGTCGTTATAGTTGAAGTGTGGACGCTGCCACTCTGCTGAAACTGTGTTGGACACACAGTATGTAGTGTAATACAGCTTGCTTTATCTTGCCACATTAAAAAAATATGTGAATGCATATGGCAGCAACCCAGTTGGCAGAACACATTTTGGCACAATACTAAACCACACAACAACATTTGAATTTATCATACAGCAGATATGTTGAAACATTTTCTTACAATTCAACAACACCGTTTCAGTGTTTTTCAAACACATAGGCCAGACATGGCCATCGAGGAGGCCAGGGGTCAGTCTGGCACCATGTAGTTCAGAGAGCACCTCCTCTTTTTGCATTCTTGGTATGAGATGGAAATACAGTAATGTTGGTTCAGCACGTTGACCAAAGGTCCGAAGGTGTAAAGCAGAAAGCCCTCCACAATAAGCATGGGAGTCTCCTCCTCTTTATGATCAGACACTGGGACGATCTCAGTATCAAGGGTGTTACTGATGCCATGAGATTTCTCAGACTTCAATCTATGTGTTTGCTTTAAAGACATGCATGTGTCCAACTATGCATAGATTGTAATCACAGTCACAAAAACCATTTGGTTATAATTAGAAAAAAGATCATGTTTTAAGTTAAAATACCTGGTTTGGTGCCACGGTTGGCACCGGAAGTGCCGCAATGTCTCTTAAAAAATGGTTTTGTTAATTGTTGGTCTTGTACAGCAGTCAGCAGTTTGGCAGCCGTCTCAATGGCAAAGTCTGCTCATATACACATAACAAGAACTACATCACTTGAAATGTTGAAAGGATACTAGGTATGAAAGGTAAAAATATAACACATCCATGGTTTGCAGAAACCTATATATACAATGCTAAGATTTTCTTTTGGTGACTGGACTGATAAAGTCATTCTTTATACAATACTGATCATGACAAAAGCAGTGATGCAGCAATGTGTGCAAACCAAGCCATGTAACACGAATAAGAATGAGATGCTTTAATGATTATCTGTTGAACATGAATTTGAGCATCGCAATCATAATCACGACACTGAGTGAAGGTATTAGAGCGATTCCTGCTGCTGAGTATCCATGCAGAGACAGATGTTTTCTGTATGTAGGTCAGGAAGAGAGCAGACTGTATGCAAACAACAAACCACACCATGGCTTTGCTTTCACCTGTGAATTGTAAGGAGTTTGTCTTTTTTGCACATGCATATACCACAAGAGCTGTAGCTCATGATGTAACCATACCAGAGAGTTGATTTGTGGAGGAATATCTAGGTTGGTTATAGGTCTATCTATTTTTCTTTAGATGTCAAGATTCCTTCACTTATTTTGGCTCCAAAACCTGCCTCTTATATAACTCGTGTGTCACAAAATGTTCACTCCTGTGGTTTGTCTGTGACTCATCAGTTTCATGGTTATGATGCACAAATGGAGGGAAGGCAATGCAGTTCTTAATGCTTAATATTATGAGCACCATCATTTAAACTGTTATGTGTCGGACTGTGACTAAGCACTCATTCCTAATATGATGTCTTTAAAGCAAACACATAGATTGTTTCTACAACTGTATAAATGTTAAATATGCATTAGTTTGAGTAGATACTGTATGGTATGGTTCTGGGTATTGATGAGGTCTCTTTTATTTTACATCTCTTTTCAAGGCTATGCCTGGCTATTTCCACTCACACTTTGTCTTTCTAGTTTGGGAATGATTCCCTCAGATGCCATGAATTAGTAATGGCACATCTCAGAGTTGCAGAGAGAAAAGTGTTAGCTAAAAGGGAGGAGTGTCAGTTTTGTCTCACCCATTGCACTACAAACGTTTTACCTCAGGAAAAAGACACAAGATCAATTAAACCAAAGCAGATTTCAAACTTAATCTGCAAATCCATTTGATCCGAGACACAGTGGTGGAATGTAACAAATTTTGTAGGTCTTAAACCAAAGTATTGGGAAAATTAGGGTTTTGACAAGGTGATGGTGCCAGATTAAATGTCAGGGGATGACTGAAGTTATTACAGTTTGTCCTGAATAATGAATATCTCCAGCCTTGGATGGTGTGAGCTGTCCGTATAAGCTATAATGAATACTATCAAAGTTAAATAAGATTTATCCTCTGGGAACAGTGAATGTCTGTAGAATATTGTGCCAATCCATAGACGCTGAGATATTTCACACAATAGGCCAAAGTGAAAAATTTGACGTGCTGGTGGTGCTAGATGAGAAATCAGAGGCTGAACAAAGTCATTAGGATTCATCTACTGGGGACAATGACTGTCTGTAGAAAAATCATTGCAATCCATCCAACAGTTTTTGAGATATTTCAGTCTAAACCAAAGTGAAGGACCGAATGACACCAGCCTCACCAACCCTTGTGCCTAGTGCAAGCACTGTCATTCGCAGGACGTCAAATAGCAGCACTTTGTCATGCCCCTTAGCATATAATAGTGATTTCACCTAACTCCAATGTAAACCCAGCTGCAGCAATATTTGACGCGTAGAGCAACTGACGTAGTATGAAGACCAAGAAAGTCCCTTTAGGGTCGGACAATTGGTCAAACAAACACTGACTTTCACCCAGAACACCGCAGTTTGTGCTCTGTGCACAAAATTCAATGCTGTTTCAAAGGAACATAACATTGTTTTACCGTAATGTTATACAACTGTCACATACTTACATCACTTATGTATGCTACATCAAGGACTTACTTTAACCCATCATGTAATATTTTTTTCTGAACCTAACCAAGCCGTTTTGTTGCCTAAACCTAAAGGTGACTCTTTGACAGTATTAACTACATGTTAGAATGTGTTTCACCCAGTAGACAGTGGTGCGGCACATACATACACTAAAAGCTATGTTTCACAGAGATGCAAAAGGGTGCCTTAAGAGTCAGTATCACACGCCGAGGGGCATGAGAAAATGTCGGTATTTGACAACCTGGGATGAAAAGGTGTTGGTGCAAACACAATCAGTAAACATCCTTTAGCCAGGAGAAAGTGTCTGATAGTATATCATCAGACTGAAGAACCTTTTGGAGAGAAAGTGTTTAGCTATATGACTTGTCCACAATTAAAGAAAGATCCCGTCTTCCTAAAATTGGCTCCAACGGTGTGCACAGTGCTTTTTCTTTTTTTTTTTAAATGCACAGACACATGAAAAAGTTTAAGTGAAGGTGTGGGTGTGAGCCACTCTGAGTTACCACAGGGCTTTGTAAGCATTCAAAGATGAAGTCCAGTACTGGAGCCAAGTATATGTTACGGGAGATGCCCTTTACTGAACTAAAAGAAATATTCATTCAGAAATCTTGTATAACAGGAAGAGAAATTACAGTATAAAGAGAATAACAATAAAACAGATAACACGTTTTAGCATTACACAATGTGCACATTGCTCTCTTCAGACCTCATACAATAATGCCTCTGGATATCACAGCTGCCTATTAGTTTTTAATAAGCACCTTCCTATCCACAGTGGGCCATTAGATGCCCAAAAATAATAACAGCAGGGTCCAAAGAGTCCATCTACAGCCTGAGCCAAAGAGAAAGACAGAGATGGAAATTCCATTCAGTGCAGAGATGCAGTGAGGAATGAAGGGCTGTATACACAACTAAAAGAACACGCTTCCCTGAAGCATGACTACTTTGAACAAAAATCTAAATTTAGCGATCGACTGAGCAGCCTGTATAAACATAGAAAGAAAACATTGGGGTTTTGCAACAATGGAAAGAAGAAAAGGTCATTACAGCGTGTCGGGAATAGAGAAAGGAGCAGATATCCATGTGACAGAGAATAAAATCTCTCAAGTTCCCTTTTAACTGTCTCAGTTGAGTGCATCGAGCAGTGACGGGCCCCTGAAGCAGTCATGGATCTGAATCTAGTTAACCCCGGCAGAGACCTCCTGTCAGAGAGCTACTGCGGTCGAGGTAGCCGTGGTGCTGCTGCTGTGCCAGGTAAGCCTGTTCTAACATACGCCCTGACACCTCCTGGCTCTCTGACCCCTCACTGCTTGCTGATTAGCCTTTCCATATATAGCTTCTCGAGACGACTTTGCCCACAAGTCCCAGCCTGTGTCACTGCTTAATCATACATACATTTTTCATGAGAATTTCCTCACACAGATAAAACCTGAAGGTCTCATGATCTATTAAGCTTCTGTGATAGTATCAACTGCCTCAAAGCTCAGCTGTCATTTGGACCGTGACAAGTCTCCTGATGGAAGTGATTAGCTGAAAACTAGACGGCTGGTTGAGACAAATACATTGTAATGTGGTGTAATTTGATCTGTGTTTCAAATGTATACAGCACATATGCCTGTACGTGTGTATGGACCTAAAGATAATGGAAAACTCGAGATATAAAATTTCATTTGTAACTTTTAGTAACAGTGTTTCTTGTAAGTGCTTCTTAATAAGAGCCATACTGTGTTTTGCCAGTTGAAATCTTAATCTTAGGCAGTGGCAGTAGGATGTTCCTTTCATTAACGTGGTGGGACCAGTAAACAGTAAGGACATTAATTAAGGGGAGACTTTGCTGATTTTCAACCAGTTTTGTATCATAACATTGTGGGTAGTATGTGTAAAGAAACTGTGGTAAACGGTGGCCTCCATCTTACCTGTGCCAGACCCCTCTGCTCATCTCTCAGCTAAAATCCACTGGATGACGTGAAATGCTCTGAAACTGTTGCTTGAACTACAGACTGTTACGGTACTGCACATTTCCTGCCTTAAATGCCTTCGGAAACATATTTCAGTGTATCGTTTAGCTGTAATATGAGAATCTGTGAACAGGAAGAGGACACTATACTGTTTCCTGTATCGTAAAAATGGCTGAAAACACTGAGATTAAACAGTAAAACCAAACAGTGCTAATCAAATATGATCCAAGACTCTGTTACTAGAGATTCTATTGCTCATCTTAAAAAAAATATTTTAGTGTACCATTTAACTTACCAGCCGGCCGCCATATTGTTTCCAGTGGAAAAAAACAGCCAAGCTTCCATTATGTCACCTGCCTGCGGGTATGTTTATTGGTCCGGTGACGTGTAGTGCATTGCAGCAGTTTATTTATTACCTGAGCAAAAACAAATGCCACAGTTTTTTTCTCAATTTCTAAAATATTTGCATCTTTCTATTGCATAAGCCCTTTTTAGATAGGAACTGTGCAAATTTACAGGAGAGCCCAGTCAGTCTTTTTTCAGCATAGGCAGTATAAAAACAAAATTAGGGAGTGCAGCAAAATACCGTCTACCTACTTTTGTTCATACAGAATGCGCCTTTTTCGGGGCAATGGGGGGCGTGAGCAAGTAACAAAATGTGTTGCTCAGCGTGTGACGTAAACAGTGACCTGGGAGGGAAGCCGCGGCTAGTCAGTCCTGGAGTTTGCATGCTCTCCCCTGTGTCAGTGTAGGTTTTCTCCGGGTACTCCGGCTTCCTCCCACAATCCAAAGACATGCAGACTAGGGTAACTGGTGACTCTTAATTCGCCGTGAGCGTGAATGGTTGTTTGTCTCTATGTGTGAGTCCTATGATAGTCTGGTGACCTCAGCGTTGCCATGTGTACAATAATTAGTGTATTTGTACAATAATTTGGCCCTCTGTACGATGTATGATCAATAATCCCAAAAAAGGTCCAAATGTACGATAATTTGACCATTTCATTAATGTGTGGTCGTATTCAGTATGCCCAAGTTTTTTTGTGAGCCCTAAAGGCATCTGTTCCAATGTGACATGTTTCCAGCCAATCGCACTTTGCTTAGCGTGAGATACAGGTGACGTTTGTCTCTGAACAATGAGCACGATTGGCTGTACCCGCCCCACGAGGTGCTAGGACCTGTCAGGAAGTCGAGCGAGAAAGAGATTCAAAACAGAAGAAGAAGAAGAGGAAAAACAGAAGCAAGGAAAATGGAAAAAAAGTAAACCAAAAAAGTAAACACTAGAGTGACTATATTTGCCTATAGCGCATCAGCAGGATTGTTATTTTGGTTATAACATATGTACGATAATTTCCCTCAAAATACGATAATTTTGAGTCTTACTTTTCCCACCTGGCAACGCTGGGCGATCTGTCCAGGATGTATCCCGCCTCTTGCCCAATGTCAGAATGAATGACACAGCCTTAAATAGTGTATTTCACAAATCATACAGAGTGTCTAACATTAGATTCTGCACATCAACAAGGTCTTAATCCCACGGTATCGTAACCTTCAGACAGCCTGGGGCCTCCTCACATATCTGCATGCAGACAGTGAAGGACTCTGAGGCCTCCGCATATACCTAACTATTAAAATATGCCATGACAAATAACACTCTCATATCTGTATAATAAATATGGAGTTACAGGCAGTAGTTGGTTATCTTAGCATAAAGACAGAAAACAGGGTAAAAAGCAAGCCTGGTTCTGTTATATCTTGCTTGTTGAATCCATTTAAAGACCAAAGTTTTACCCCGACCAGTAAAACCTTGACTTTTTTGTTGCCGAAAGGCAGATTTGAGTACAGTTGGACAGAGCCAGACTAGCTGTTTTCCCTCTGTTTCCGCAGCATGCAGATATGAGAGTGTTGTCAGTCTTATCATCCAACTCTCGACATGTGAGCAGCGTATTTCAAAATATTCCTTGAATTAGCTCTCTGAGTCTTCCTGTAGTGTTCTGTGATGCATCCTCTCTCATCTCTCCCTCATTGTTTACCAAAAACCTTGCCGTGTTTCTACTGCCTCTACCCATGACTCTTCATAACCTCCTTTTTCTCTCTTTGTTTCAATTCGTTCATCCCTCTGCCTTTTCTATTCTGGATGGGAGGCTAAATTAGTGTGTAATTATAGTCGCCGGCTCTTGGCTGTGTAGCTCTAATGGAAGAGAGCCTCTCCATATACCTCGGTAATAGTCTGACAGAATCCAAATGAGAGGGTCTCGCGCTCCCTAATGCTAACTCGATTCTGTGCACACACCTTATACAGACAGCTCACACCATCCTTTGCTGGAATTGAAACAAATGAGACACAAAGAAGATGACATGGCCCGATAGCTCTGACATTTCCAATGATTGTCATTGTGGTTGCAACAGCAGCTGTTGTTGTTCTTGCATTCGTTTCTACTGTATGTCTGGTGGCACCGCTTTGAATAATGAACTAGTTAGTAAAGTGTGTGATGAATTTTTGTTGTCAGTGGAGTGCAATTTTTTGTTGGGTCATTACAAGTACAGTATATTTTCATAAATAACGCCAGTCATGCATACACACACACACACACACACACACACACACACGCAAACAAACACACGAACACACAGACAGAGATGCTCATTATCTCCTCGGAGTTGTCCCCATTTTCATTCCTTCAGCGGCAGAGAAGAGGTTGGTGAAATCTCTCCTGGAAAAGCACAGCGCCACAGAGGCCAATCCTGACCCAGATTCATTTTCTCATTGTTTAAAGGTAAGGCTCAGATTTGGAGCTGCAGGTGCGCTGTAGGTATACAAAACACTTCCCCTTCTTAAATGTGCGCTGACATCTATCTTCTCACGCATTTTCTCAGCTGGAACGGAAGCACTGTGGTTACATAAGCCGTTTAAGAGAGCGGCAACATTGCAAACTAGGGTAATTTAATGTTGTTTCCTCTGGAAGTGGTAAGGATCAAACCTAGCAAGCTGAGCAACAGTAATGAAGGTAACAGGGAGGAAGGAAATGGTGGGGGTTGGTTAAGGTTCAGAGGAGAAGACAGAGACAGGAGTGACGCAACAAGGGAGGGATGGGATAAATTAAGAAGGCGGTGGGGCAGGGGGTCGGCGCAGAGCGCTAAAGTTTGAGAGAAGAGCATGAATGAATAACTGAAGTGGAGAGGGAACTTGTTGCAATGCTGCTTATCTCAAATGCTTCTAACAAAACATCACACTGTTGTCCCCAAGCAGCCAAATCCCAAGTCACTTTAGTAGCACTGCAAAAAATATGGAGGAAAAAGCAGTAGCAGTTGCAGTGTAATTGCCCGTCTTCTAAAGCGTTTTATGACTGTAGAAAAAAAGAGGAGAGAACAAGAGGGAGAGACAGCAAGTATGTTGGTGGTGACAAAGAAAAACAAGCAACACAATGCCACACAGCTCATAAAACCGAGAAATTACCAGCATTTTGGCAACACAAGCAAAATCTTCTATCAAGCAGCTACAATCCTAACAGAGAGATCTCAACGTACACCTTAGTAATGTGTGTAATTATAGTTTTAATTCACCATATGGCTCTGTACTAAGAGCTGTCCACAGCGGGCCTGTAAACCCTACACTGTGTTACAGATGAAGTGTTAGTCTGGCTGTTCCCAGCAGTATGGCAACTAGAGCAGCTTCTGATGGAATATTTAATGCAGGAGACTCTAAGAATGGATTCCTGCAACATTTTCTCACATCTCACCACACACGCTCTCTCTCCAGTTCCCGGTCTATAGCCTTCCTCCCTCTCTATCTCTCTCTGTCTCTCTCTCTTCACACGCCGACATAGGAGCCACACGGAACAGATGCAACTCAAAACACATGCAACTGTGTTTGCTCAGGAGTATTTCGGCTACTATGTGGATGTTTTTTTCTATTAATTTATCTACGACTGCATCAATAAAATGCCCACACATCTGTGAAAACATACAAATATACCCAGAGGCAGAGAGGAAAGATGCTTTGAAATGAGACTCAGGAAAATCAAAAGGGAGGTGTTCTACAGGAGCATTAGCCAGGCCTCGATAAATTATGTACCGCTGAAATGATTCCAATTCCCATTGTTCTCTCCAAAGAGCCACGTCTCTCTGGCCCTCACTCTCCATCAACAGATAAAAGACAGAAAAAGCAATAAGGGAAGAGAGGGGAAGATGGAGGAATTCAGAAAGGCAAACGGAAGGTAATTATAGAGGAAGAGAAGGTAGGCATGTCTGTGAGCTAAAGTGACATTCGTTAATACATAAAGTATACTTTTAATCAGCACCAAATGGGGGACGGGAGCTCAAAGGGAGGAGAATGGTGAGAGGAATTAAATGACAGGAAGGCTGAAAGGTTTTACTGAAAGCATGTTAGAGATGTAGGTGAAAAATCCAATACATCATGCCAGTGGTTTCCTAAGGGGCCCTATGGGGGAAAAACAAACTCATGCACTTCACATGAGAATTTGAACTACATACTTTTAGTATGACTGTAAAACAGCAAAATCCAACAGACTGAACACAACTAAGTAAAACTGTAAGCCTTATTAGCAGGAGGCATTGCAATCATGTCTCCTTCAAAATGTGTTATATACCACAGACATGCTGTGCCAATGTGCTTTGGCAAATTAATTTTTTGTAGGGGAAACTTAATGGCTGCCTGAATATGTTTACTGGCTTTTTTTTTTTTTTTTTTTTAACAAATCCAGGAAGTTTGCCATCTTTAGTCACACATAAGTCACAGGGGGGACATCAGGTTTGATGAAAAATGAGAGAAAGTAATGGCACTGTAAAGGTGCAGTATGTAATTCTGGAGAAAAGAGCTCATTCCCAGTTGTCAAGGCAAGGTGGGCAGGTCCAGCAAACTGCTGCCTCTCTGCCCATGTTTTGGCAGTCGAAGCTGGGTGGTTTTCTAGCAACATGCCGCTGTGTTTGTGCCACTTAGTTGAAGCAAGATATTTTAGCAATATTCTTAACCCTAACCAAGTAGTTTTGTTGCCTTAACCTAACTGCCGACCCCTTCTGCATCAAGATACAACCCAAAAGGCTGCCCCCAGTGTCATCTTAATGCTGGGGCTTCTGCCCAAGTGGCAAATCATGACCAGTGGATAATTCATTCTTTCATCCATTTTCTGTAACTGCTTGTCCTGTTGGGGGTCACGGGGGGGCTGGAGCCTATCCCAGCTGACATTGGGCAAGAGGCAGGTTGCACCCTCGACAGGTTGCCAGACTATCGCAGGGCTGACACGTAGAGACAGACAACCATTCACACTCACATTCACACCTACGAACAATTGTCCTATGGCTAAGCCACGCCCCCTCCACTTACTCGGACAAACTATCAACATTCAGTGACCGGCGTACGGCAGGTGTCACAGCACACGACATTTCACAGGAGGCAATTGATGTTTTTTGGGGACATAACGATCAGATGTCACTGAGAAGTAACCAAAAGGGCCTAAACTATGCATTGGAGGGATATTTTCATCATTTAATTTTTGAGAAGGTTGATGAAAAGCTTAAATTACAAGCCAAAATTTACAGGTCACAGTGTAAGCTTGTGAACCGCATCTTGTTGCCATCACCATCAAAGACAACAGGTTAAAGTGCCACTGAAGTTAAGGTTTTTGGCTCAGAATATGAGAAAAGGATAACAGCCTTTTTACCATCTTCTCTCATCTCTGTTAGTTTGGTGCTACAGTATTTACACTGAATCATTCAGCATAAAGTTTGCCAACCTTTGCTATCTCTGCGATTACAGATAAATTAATGAAGCTAAGCTCCAGAAGTTAACGGTAGCTTAACTAGAGCCCTTTGGACAACAGCTAACAATGATGTACAATCTCCAAAGTACAAACTAGAACAAAATAGGCTAATGAACTCCCAGCAAACAAGGTGACATGATGCACAACGCAGCTAGGAGCTAACGTTAGGCTAACTTTAGCTAATGTTAGCTAAAGATGTTAAAGATAACTTTATATTTCTTTCCAGCAAAGTGACAATATATTGCCTCAAACACGATGTGGACTTACTTTAGAATAGATGTAGACATCATTGTTAATCTTATTCACGTTGAGTTGATGTTGTTACCGCACAACTTTATCCAAAGGAGACACTTTTCTCGAGATGTGGTTTAAAGTGTAAAAAATACGACGCCCAGCCTCTCAGGATACCTTGTGTCGGAGTTGCATGTACCCCTCACCCAGATAAGTTTCTTGTCATTTGGAGTCATTCGGAAGATATTTAGATCCACGAGAGCCGCGTACATCCATATAGTGTGAATGATCGGGGCACCGACAATGAGGCTCTAAATAATACCCAGTACATGGATGTATGCGGCTCCTGCGGATCTAAATATCTTCCGAAGGACTCCAAATGACACCAAACTTATCTGGGTGAGTAGACAACCGTATTTAATGCCAGAAATAAGGTCCAGGTTGTAAAAAACTGAACTTTCCCTTTAACTTCTTCTTTGTCAAAGATAAACTTATTTTCCAGAATTGCGTACTACACCTGTGAATTAAGCTTTTTTCATAAATTGACATACCAAGAGTTCCTCTTAAAGGCCGCATTTGCACAGTCTGAAAATGTTACATTTACATAACATATCCACTAAAAGCTCACTGACAATGCAGCACAATATCCGTTTGTTGCAACAAAAGAATGATTTAACATTTTTATGACTATGTTATGGCACACACAGCACTTAACTAAGAATAAGCAAAGACTGGGAGCTTCGTTAAACTATAAAAAGAGTCAAACGGTACTTGAAGGACGTGTTTTCTTCATTATCATTTAAATTGTCTTTTCTTTAACCAAAGTGCTTTTGTTGCCTGAACCTAATTACACCTTGCGGGTTGCAATCCTGTCACTGCTGTCAAAATCCTGCACCTTGCTGACCCTTCATTCCCTCTAACCACCATGGTATGCCTTGTGAGTGCTACAGATATGTAGCAATTCCATCCCTGGTCCAAAACATCGCAACTGTTTCTCTCATAAAGCGTTTGGCAAACAAGGGTGTATATGTTCATTGTTTTTTTGGTTTTTTTTTTCATGCATTTAATTCACGTCAGTATAATTTTCCCAACAGTTTTTGTCATGAGTGCTTTCACACAGCAGCACGCCTACAGGAAGAACCGCTCTACATCAGATGCAGTGTCGTCAGTTATCCACACTGCTCTCACCCACCTGGAGAGTGGGGATTCCTATGTCAGGCTGCTTTTTCTGGACTTCAGCTCTGCATGCAATATGATCATCCCGCAGACTCTTGCCAGCAAAATACTGCTGCTCGGACTAACGCCTTGCCTTTGCAACTGGGTCCTGGACTTTTTGACAAACCAGCCACAGACAGTAAAGATCCACGGCATCTCGTCCTCCCGTATCATCCTCAACACTGGCTCCCCCCAAGGATGTGTCCTGAGCCCCCTGCTGTACATGCTATTCACATATGACTGCTTAGCCAAACGCCCAGGCAGCCATGCTGTGAAATTTGCAGACAACACAGCAAAAGTGGGACTGATATCCCACAATGACGAGTCGTCATACTGGCAGCAGGTGGAAGATCTGGTGGACTGATGTGGGGAGAATAACCTCTGCCTCAATGTGGGGAAGACAAAGGAGCTGGTCGTGGATTTTAGGAGGAGAAGCCACTCCCACTCCCCAATGTTCATCAGTGGTACAGCTGTGGAAATGGTTCACTGCTTCAAGTACCTTGGAGTCCACATTTCCAGGGACTTGAAGTGGACCATAAACACTTAAAGAAGGCCCATCAACGCCTTTATTTTCTCAGGAAGCTGAGGCAGGCTGGCCTCAGTTCCTCAGTGCTGGCAGCGTTTTACAGGTTTGTGTGGTGGAGAGTACACTCACCTTGTGGGTGGTGAAAACTGCCCAGAAAATCACCCGCAGCAGCCTTCCTTCCATTGAGGACATTTACACCAGCAGGTACAGGAGAAGTGCAGCCCGCATCGTGGGGGACCCACCCGGCCTATGGCATGTTTGAATCCCTTCCCTCGGGTAAGACGCGGCGGAACATCAAGTCCAGAACAACCAGGCTCAAATGCAGCTTCTACCCAGAGGCTGTCAGACTGATGAACTCCATACCTCACTGAATGCACTTTCATCTCTGCCTCACTGTGTCACAAGATGCTGCCTCGTTTTTAACGCTGCTGTTTTTATTGTATTGTTATTTTAGCCTTACTATTATAGTTAACGTAACGTAGCGTTACAAAGTAACGCATTATACCCAACTCTGTTGACAATGAACATCAGCCATCTTAGAATTTTCATACATAAATTATATTTTCCATAATGGAAGAAACTTCTACTATAAATATTTACCTCATGTTAATAAATCTTAACAGCATTATGTTTCCTACAAAACATTTGCTGTTACATAAGAATATATAAATATGATTTTTAGGAGGAAGTAGGTCAGACTGTAAATCTGGATGGACTTTCAAACATGTTGATAATTATCTGTAAATATTGCAATGCACATAAAAGAGGAATTAGCCTTTCAACCTCATGATGCATTTCTCACCCCACTTCCCTTTGGAATTAAGTTCCATCATCATTTCTAATAAGCTCAGCAGCAAGGTCACAGTGTGCTGTGTGCTTTTGTTTTGAAGGTGAGCAGAGTGCTAAAACTGTCTCTGGCAGGTATATTGTGGCCAAAAGTAAGATGAATGTGGTTGTTCTGAGAGTTGCAAAACAAAGCCGAGAAAGTATTTCATCACTCATGCTTCTTTGGTTTATCTGAAAGCCATGGTTTCCTGAAGCTTGTACATGATCCCCTGACCCCTTTTATTTTTTGGTACCAGATTTTAAATGCAGGACACATATGTTGCCTGACATAGGCATCTGTGACCTCTGCCCTCTGCTGAATGTCTGGCAGGTATGATTTCTTAATGAGAAACTTCTTTCCAACAGTTTCTGATCAGACACCATCTTGTTTAATTTTTGATTTCTGATTCAGCCCCTCAGAGAGATGTTTGCTCACCAGGAGAATCGCTGTATCATGAAGTGAGACAGCGAGCATGAAGGAGCCTTCTCCTTCAATCTGCTACCGAAGCCATTTTTGTTTTGTCATTGTGAAGGCACCTCTATCTGTACAGAGTGCAACTAAATTATCATAGGTTGTGCTCGTGAGTATGTATCAACTGCACAGAACATATCTTCTCCTGCTGTGGATGTATGATATTTGCATAATAATGTCTTGTTTCAAATTGGTTTTCTCAGTGTGATGGATATATAAGATGAGTTTTGCCTCCTGTGCAGCTGTGGTAGCCTTACCCAAATAAACAGAAAATGTATCAGTGAATTGTTATCATTTCCTGCCATTTGTTGACTTTTCTTTCACTTTGCTGTTTGTAAGTTTTTAATTTGCTGGCCACATTATTTCTCCCACTTGGCTGAAAGCACGTTTAATCGGTGTTTCGCTGATGGTGGGAGGGTTTGATTGCTCTTTTTATTTTGAACAATAAGGAGAGGATGTTCAACAAATGCCTGCTTTTGGTCATTTCCTGCCATCAGTACAGTAATATAAACACAACATTTCCTGGCTTCACACACCATCTTAGGATCAGCTCTAATAACACTTTGTACTGCAGTTCTACATGTTTGTCCAAGTGGCGTTGCCGTACCCCAGCAAAGGCTGTTGTTGCTGTGGGTACACTGGTAGGAACTGTCCTGTAAAACACAGTAAACAACTGGCAGCGCCTTTCTAGTCATCTCACCACTCAAGACACACATTCATACACTGGTGGCCGAGGCAACCATACAAGGTGCCACCTGCTACTCAGTTTTTAACACACTCACACACTGGTGGAAGCATCATCGGGAGCAATCTGTGGTTCGGTATCTTGCTCAAGGATACTTCGATGTGCAGACAGGAGGAGCCGAGGATTGAACTGCTGATCTTCCGACTGGTGGATGACCCTCTCTAAATACTGTCACTAAAATTCATGGTTTGGTGCTGTTAATGAAAACTACAGCGTGACCTGTTTTTTATTACAGCATTTTATGGTTGCCATGTTAAAAAAACATTATATAGCTGTTTTGTTTTCTTTTTATTATTTTTCTTTCACAGTTTCAGGAAGATTTTCCCTAGGGGTTCCCTATTCAACTATGCATTCATCACCCTCCTTAAATCACACCATCTCTACAGGGTCTAATCACCAAAGACTTTCCATGTTTTAATTCTTATGTGTACCTGTGATAAATATTCTTTTTACTATATAAAAAACCCCAGAGTCGCTCCTTATTGAATTAAGTCTGGTACATGCCTATGGCACTGTGCATTGTATAAATTAGCCTAGCGACTAGCAGAGATTTCCTCTACTCATATGAAGCTGGGATAAATCACACACAAGACTGAAAATGTTATTCTGCAGGGGCTTTATTGTCTCCAATACAATGTATTGTTTCTCATTTGTGAAATAAAAGTAAGTAAAAGCTTTTCTCTGAGGGAAATGGTTTTTAGCTTACAAAAATAAACAGCAGTTCTGCGTCACTGCAACATTTCTGTGGAGGTGCACATCAGGCTATGGCGTAGGTTACAGCCTTGATTTGACACAGAAGTATAAATCCCGCTTTCATCAAATACTGGCTCCCAAAAATGGCACTCAGACATCAAAACCGGGAGGACCCCTGATCTGAGATTTTTGAGTCAGAATACTCTAAAATCCAGAGTTCTTGCGAGACCACAATTTGAATTTGCTCAGCGAGTCACTCTGGCAATCATGATGACGCTCATTACCCATGCCGTTGGAGCCGAGCTGCACCAATCACATCGGAGTATCTGATATAGGGGGGCCAGAGGCGAGCTAAACAGATGACGACAGCACTGCGACGACGAAGTCCGTAATCAGTCAGTAAACATTGCAAGATGACCTGGATTTCCAGGCTACAAAAATGGTCAGTTTAGCAGATAGAATTTCAAAAAGATTATTCTGGGGGTTGGGTTGGATCATGGAAGGTGCAGATTGAAAATGCCCCCCCCCCCCCCCCAGTAGGTGATTACGGCCCTGGACACATGATGCAAGTAATTAGGCTCTTGTTCTTGAGATATAGGCAGCGCCAGAAATCTCTGCTTGCTGGGGCTTCGTGGAGGCTTAATTATTTTATTGGAGGGGCTATGAAATATGTTTTTAATAAGGCGAGGTGGGAATGTGAGGCCCTCAAAAGTTAATTTCAAGTATCATATGTCTGCTTAAACACTTCTGATGTATCAAAAGTACTACTCTCCGTGTAAGGCTTCATTTCAATGTCAGAAGTTTGCAAACATAAATTGATAAAATGCTAATATTATTTTGAACAGATTCATTTCTTTTTCTTTCACTTCTTAAATCAAGAAAGCCTGTGATCCCCTGTGAATCTTTAGTTGGGAACCACTTAATAGCTATGGAGTGAATGAGAGAGAACATGGAGAAAGAGGAGGATTCTTGCAGAGAACTGGAAACAAGCTCTCAATAGCTTTGATAAGCGCTTTCAGAACAGCAAAACTGGCAGTGCACTCTGCTGCCATTTTTGGAAAAAGGTTGTGTGATCTCCTCTCACTCACTCTCTCCCTCCCTCGATCACTCCGCCTGTTCTGTTCTTTTGCTCACACAACACCAAGGAGCTTCCATTTTTATGACTTTACATAGTCAGGTGCTATCACGAGAATCACTGTGAGCACACATCAAATTAACCCGCAGCAGCCACGTCAGTCAGGCAGTGCAAGATTAAATATGAATGCAGAGTTTTTCCCAAATTCCTCCTTTAAAGCTTTGATCTTAGCTAAGTACAAATCCAATAATGTTTAGTTGGGATGAGCTGCAACAGAAATGAACCCTGTATCACTTAATGAAAAACACATACTCCATGATCAGATCAAAAGAGCTGGGGCACAAGTTTAACTACTGTAGCTACCTGCTTATTGTTCCACTATTCAACCAAAGTAAAGAGGCCTTTGACCCACCTGCATTCCACCATTGCAGTGTTTTAAAACCCTTTAATGTAAAAGTTCCATAAAGATCCTTAAATTGATCTCATTTTTATCCTTGAAACACTTTTGCCCTTGCATTAAGAATTCATTGCACCCAGCAGCTGTGTTCTGGGGCCGATGCAGAACTATAAAGTAATATATTGCTTTTATATTCTTTGGAAAAAACATGCATTGGACACTGGGAAAGCTGATGGTGGCAATGACAAAACCACAGCAAACATTCCCATTCCTTTAACCGGCAAAAAAAAAAGCAACTATATATTGTGTATTTGGTGTGATGCATTTACCTGCACAGAGCTTTTTCACAGCTTTGTTTTCTCCAAGGTTCAGTCATAAATCATATGGCTATAAAGAGATGCGGTGCCGTGATTTTAAAGCAGCCCCACTAAAAGAATGTTTTTGTGAGCTGAGAACATCTCTTAGGGCAATTCAGAGCAGATCTGAAAATACCACCTCCCAGAATTCTGCACTGCATGAACATAGGAAATGCATAACCTGGAGGCACTGTTATGTGGAGTGCTGTATTCATCTGGCACACAACCACTCTATAACCCCATCATGATGTGCTATCCAAAACACAAACCTGTGGCAGGTGAATTCAGAATAGATTTTTATTGACAGTGATGGCCTGTGAAAATAACAAACACACAAGACACCCTTAGGACAAGGGTTTCGTTCTTAAATTATTAAGAAATGTTTGTTTACTACATTCTTGCACACAGTACTAATAGAAACAGTGCGCAGGATTTAGTGTTTTCAGGTTGTGAGGATTGCAGATTGCAACCAGCTGATGCTTCTCCCATGTGCCAAGTGTGAACTCCTGGTTTGAATTCAGTGTTCATTGTTCAGGAGGTTTAGTAAGACCATCCTGATGACATGAGCTCAACATTCAGTTTTGCTCTCTGCATCAGTCTGGCACTGCTGCTGCTGCTGCAAATGCTTTGCAGAAATTAAAATCCAATCTGGTCCAATCCGCACCATAGCTGACCATGTCAGCAGCTAGCGGCTAATAAGGGACGGCGCTGCAGCTGATATGTAAAATGCAATGCTACTTATGCATTAGTAGAGTAAACACAGCAATATGTGAATTTATTGCAGAAATAGAGTCAATGACAACAATTAAACAAGAACAAGAGTATGCACTTGTGGAGTATCTTGGAGGCAAAGGGTGGCAGCGGGGCCAGACTGATACAGAGAGTGAAACAGAATGAGGAGTCATCACCAGGATGGTCTTACCAGGCCAGTTTTTACCCGAGGCCGAATTGTTTACAGAATCTCCAAACGAACAGATCTGGTGATTAAAATTGGTAAAAACACTTAATAAATCAGTTTCCCATTATAAATCAGTGTCTCTTCAATGCTGTTCAACACACCGCAGATGGGCCGCTAGCCCAGCACTTGCTAGTTTGTGCATACCTTTTTTCTTTGATGACTTAAGATCCAGACATTCGGGAGTCTTTTTTACTAGGAGTCAAATTATCTGCAGAGGTCCCTTCCTTATTTAAACAAGTAAAGGTTTCACTGTAGGCTGCTTCTCCCATAGGGGCTGCTAACTACGTTGGCTAATGTAAAAACTGGAAAATGGAGTTAGTGTTTGCTTTGTCTACTCTGGGCTACTGTAGAGACATGGCGGTGTAAAATGGTGGACTCCATGGACGAGGACCTGCTCCCTCTAAACCCCCACGAGAAAAAGAGTTTGAACATTTTTCTCAAAAGGCTGAAATCATACTCTTTGTAAAAGTTCACCACTACCAGCTCAGTTATCACTTACTTTATATTTACTTAAGAGATCATATTTTATATTCCACTGGCATTTTTCTTTGGGAATGGTTGTGTGGAAGCAGAGTCAGCAGAGACAGTGCTGGAACATGTGGTCCAGAGATAAGCCCACAGGCAGGCAGACACCATGAGGGCCAATGAGTGAGAGCAGCCAACAAAAGGAAAAGAGAGACTAGCATTGACAGCTAAAGCAACTTAAAGTTAGCCCCAACCACCATGGGTGGATTATTAGACAATGGGCCCCTGGCTACAGATATGCAAAGGGCCCCACCACCTCTTCTACAGAGGAGCAAGACTCACAGACTTTGTGGTTTTGCCTCTTTGTGTTGTTTTGCTTTGTAGTCATTATGAATCTTTTTGTGCTTTTGTGTCTCTTTGATGTCATTCTGAGTCTTTTGGGGTTATTTTGTGTCTCATATTTGTTATTTTGTGTTTCCTTACAGTTTTGAGTCTGTTCCTGGTCGGCACATATTACAGTAACTTGAGTGACATTTTGCAGATGAAGGCCAGTGCCCGGTAGTGCCCGTTCTGTCACCCATCCATGCCAAACACCTTCTGGTTACTGAAGCTATATACAGTTTGATTTTCAAGGACATGCGCCTTCACAGCATTATTGAAAATAACAAATTCAGAATGATGAAACTCACCCAGGAGCTGAAGAAACAATACACAGCATTGTAGTAAAAAAACAACAACAAACAGACATCCTCCTCAGGGACATACCATCATCAGTGCACCTGTAGACATTATTGTGTGGGGAATTTATTTATTTTAACATTAAATCCTAATCACAGCTTAATCGAATTAGCTTTAAATTGCAGTGTATTGAATTGTTTGAAATAGCAACTTTCTAAAAGAGTCTTTTAAAAGTGCGACACATTAAATTTATAGAGCAAAACATGCAGTAATGGTGGGCTTTTCATCTACACCAGTGGTACCAGGATAATTACAGCCAAGTCCTTTATGTTATTAATAAACCACCTGATAAGAACATATTAGATCTGCCATTATGTTTGGATCAAAATTACAAACCGCACCACTGATTTTTAAAGCTACACCATAGCAGCATGCACTTTTGTCCTTATGTTCCAAACTAAGTAGAGCAGCTGTGTAACAAACAAGATTCATATGTACGACTGCTGAAAAACACTGACTGAACCCACTCACCTCAGCGTTGCCCATGTGAGTTATGTGTTGCTGTATTTAATGAAGGTACACAGCCACAACTTCGCTTTAAACCTTATCTCCCGCGCTATACATCAAACTTTTCCTGCCAGCTGCTAGAGGTCCAATAAATGAAAGTCTTATCTGACTATATGTATTTAGGCAAAAGCATACAGCATACATAAAGAGACTCCATGGTTACCAAATCACAGCGACCCTGCTTGGTGTGTGTCGCTGCTACCTGCAGAGATAGAAAGAACAATCACCAACTACGGGTTTGTTTATCAATTTGTTTTCCTGAGTTATTATCATTAAATGTTCTTTGAATGCTCTGCTGCTCATTAGGACCTGATGTTGGAAGCGGTGGCACATCTTGGTCGTTTTTATTCTCATAACAAAGTAGCTTTTACAACCATGTTGATTAGAAAAAATGAGGTCACACTTGGATCTCTCCCCCTCTTCCTCTTGCTTTCTGTATGTCTGATTGCTGTGTGACAGGTTTGTGCTTTTCCCCTCCCACGTATCTCCACCTCTGCAGTAAGATCACCTGCTGTATATTGCTAAATTGGCCAGCCCAACTCTTACCACGTTAACAATGTCTCCTATAAATGAAAACAGCCTGCAATGCCTGCGATAGGCAGGCTTTATTACTTCATTCACCCCAAAAAATGCAATTTTTACTAGTTCTGAATCTGATGCAAAAAGAACTGAACTTCTCTCTTTGTCTCCTCATTGTTACAGTTTCCTGGCTACTCTTATTGTATTATGCTGCAGTAATGTCAAGATGGTTGTATTATTACAGAATAGGTCGTGTGAGCATTAAAATAATATGAATTTACAATATACCACCATAACAGTAACATCTAGGTTTAATTACCTTCAACTAGTCTTTAGCTGGCCATATTTGTTTGGTTGCCAGGCACTTACGTATTATTAAGCACCAATTCAAAAATGCTGGAGCTTTCTGAAAACTCCCAGTTGTGATAATGTTTTGGATTTTAAGGGGACCATCTAAAAGTTATAAACTGGTATTTAATCTGACACTACAATATGACATGAACTCGGCATTCATCCTCAAGAGCCAGTCTGCGAAACCAAGGGTCAGCACACTAGGGTCCCTGCCCCCGACTGCCGCCTGGTATACAATGCACCTGACCCCAACACCAGTCCCTGCGGGTGGTGGGCCCACAAGGTGGCAGCTCCATGTCATTCATTCGGGCCAAGCAACTGCTGTAGTAAAAAAGAGTGAGAAAATTTGCATAGCGCGGATGGGAGTGGAGGTGGAGGTGAAGGGGCAAACGAACACAGAACTTTCACCCGAGAGACCGGTGTCCATGTCCATTTTGAAACCAAAAGTTAACTGAGTTATTTTAAGAACAACGTAGTGTGCTAGTATGTGTAGCATACTATGCTAATGATGTGCGTCATGTGACATATGACATGTTATGTGACGTTATATTAGGTTAGCAGCAAACTTTTTTTAAGCCAAACCATGATGTTTTATTTTCTAAACCTAAGGAAAATAAACCTAAAAAGTGTGTTTTGTACATTTTTTTTTCTTCTAAATTTTCAAGCAGACTATGCATTTTATTAGCAGAAACTGTACATTTCCTGTGAAAACAGAAGTTTCTTTTGAAAAAACAATATGCATGTAGCAAGCGTAAACTGAAATGCCACCTCTCAGCATCTGAAACTGATGCTGGAGGGTACCAGAGTGTCATAGTTAAATATGTAGGACCACTGACCAGGTGTCACTAGCTGTTTTCATTTCATTTTCATTTACTTTTATTTGTTATAGGGGGACAATGTACATTATTAACATTTTAAAAATCAAATGTAAATGCACCCAATTATAGCCAAAAGTCTAATTTCCATTGGCAGTCCCCCTGCCAGAAGGAACACGGCTAAGTGACCTGGTAATAAAAGCAACAAATTACAATAAAAAGAAATAAGAAATAAGTGTTGATCTGTTAGCATCTTGAAAGGTTTTGAAAATCCATGAACCAATACTTCAGTTAACTCTGACAAAACAGTGAGATATTAATTGAGTAGAATTCTCTGCACTAATGTAGCAGACATTTATTGCACCCACAGCTTTGTCAGAAAGTCGACCCGCACTTGTACACCTGCATACTGGCTCTCCTGGAGCTGCAGAATAAATGGTCTTCTTGCAGTCCTCCCAAATCTGATGTGCCATTTTGTCAGTGACATGCTGTGCACCCAACATATAGGACATAACTGGAAAGTATAATGTGTGTGTGCCAGTCAGTTCAGATAAACCAGAACATCCAGGGGATAACTGCAGCGGTGCAGTGGCTGAATCTGCCTCTTGACTAAAAGCTTGGCACTGTCAGCCCGGCAAAAATGATGATAAACGTGCATGTAGGTAACACATGCTTCTGGCCAAATTATTTTTTATCATGTTGTGATTAAATAAGATGATAACACCCATATTTGTTGTCTGGAGCCTTCACCTTTCAGGTTGAAATATTATTTTAATCTGCTGTGTATTGCCTCAGAGAAAATGAAACATTTATGCATTTTAATACTGTTGTAGACTAATGACACTGCTGTAGCCAATCAACAACTCATCATATCAACTGACTAGAGTACCAGCAAAGACTGGCCAAAAAACGCTTTTCGTAAGGTAACTGTTTATACAACAGTGATGTGCACAAAATATTTTTTTGCCCTCAATCCAAAAAAGAAAATATTCCTATGAAAGGGTTAACATGGCTAAAATGAATATTCATTTATTTTTCCTATACACATGCAGATGTGCATACTTCAATCAATGTGAAATGCCTCAGTCTTTATACTTCATATTTGCGCATATCGTAAAACCTGTTGATATCAAAGTCTTTCATAATGGGCATGGATTTTTACCCCAATCTTGCTTGGCTAGTTTGGCTGTGTACCCAATCCGTATTGGATACCCAGTTTATTCAGGTCCTTTCCTCTCACCAATGGGCTGTCCTGACCCTAACCGTTCGAGGTCAATACCTGACCCCAGCCAGCTTTGCATATTGGGTTTCTGGTATTGGCAGTGACAGTGTACAACGCACAGTGAGACTATGTCGTACAATATTGGAGGACATGTTCATTTAGAACTGCCTCGATAGCAGCGCCAGTCTTGTTTATAGCACTTACCATTGTTGTTATTTCTCCTCATTGGTTCCGGCACAGTGCTTCACAATGCTTGACAGCGGCAACAGTGGCATTAGTCACACCACATGGCACTGATTGTCCCACATCAGCGCTCATTAGTTGTGCTTTACTTTAACTGAGAAAACATTGTTTCATGTCTTGATACCAGATCAATTAGCAAACTTGAACTTGGTGGAGTGGACAGATTCAAATGTTCAGACCCAGGCAAGTCATATTTGGAATAAAAGTGCATTTTAGCGAGCATATAAATGTAGTCATTAACTGTTTATTGTTTTTCATGATTATTAATCTTCATTAATCTACACTGATCCACACTGCTCCATTTCTATGGGGTGCCATTTGTAAAGTGGCTCACGCTGAAAATAACATCAACATTTTGTCACATTTAGTTTCAAACAGTGTTTAAAAAAGTGTTGTGAATTTTTTAACGTCACCTTTTACCACATTTACAGCAATACTTGTTAACTTAGAAATATATAGTTAAATCTAAATATTAAATGTGGCACCTAAATGTTAAATGTTAAATCTAAATATTAATTCTAAATCTAAATGTTAAATGTTAAATCTAAATCTAAATGTTAAATTTAAATCTAAATCTAAATATTAAATCTAAATGCTAAATCTAAATCTAAATGTTAAATCTAAATGCTTAATATAAATCTAAATCTAAATGTTAAATCTAAATGTTAAATTTAAATCTAAATCTAAAAATTAAATCTAAATGCTAAATCTAAATCTAAATGTTAAATGTTAAATCTAAATGTTCTGGGTGAAACTAAATATTTAGCTGATATGCAAATTCACACCACTGGTCACCGGAAATACCAAAATAAAAGCTCGAGATGGTCAGACTGTGTTTATAGAATCAAATAAATGGACTGTTAAACATATATTATCGTGTTAATAACTACTAAAATGACAAAAAACATGTTTGGAGAAATTTTATTTGACGTGTACTTTGAGGTGTTAGTGTCCCTTCGGAGGGAATCACCTTGTTGTTTACGAATACTTCCAGGTAGAAAACTAGCAGAGCTTAGCTACATATGAATATCTCGCATTTTTCACGTCACTATATCACCGTTTAGACTAATCTGGTATTTGTAAAGTCTATAAACACAATGATTGAACAAACATTACTATTTCTGTGTGCACGTTTTGAAATAAATAACATGGTTATCGTAGATTAGCGGGGCTAGCCGTTAGCTGTTAGCCCCGTTAGCGGTGTCTGTAATGACGCATTAACTCTAAACGGTCCGTGAAAAAAATCTTTTTTTTCCAGCAGATGTCTTAGTTACAACATGACGCAAAGATGCATCAGCTATGATTAATCGGTCAAGTTTTGCGATATATTGCTCAAGTCACATGACGTCCGGAGCTCTATAAGGCTGATTAAAATTTGTAAGTCCCATCACTGTGTGGGCATGAATTGAGTTATTTTGCACTGTTATTTTGGAGACCCCCGCGAAGCTCAGTTTATAGTTCGAAAACTGGTTAGATGTATCTATTCACATCCTTTACAACTGCAGAGCAACTTAGGCACACTGTCCCGTTCTTATGCAATCACTTTCTCTTTGGTGCTGTAGCTGACCAGCACAACAGGTGTATTCATTTGCACTCATCAAAGTGACTGAAACACACGCCATTCTGTTAATTGTGCTAACCTCAATAATCATTTATTGTGTTTCATATCATTGGCCCCCAAATATTCATCCATATCTCATAATTATCAGACTGTGATCCTCTGCCTGACCCTCCCTGTGTCCAAGGCTCTTAATTTGTTTGAAGATCTAAGCTATTTAATTGTTCTATATCATCACACTATTAACAATATCAGCAGGGGATTTTACAAAGTTGTAACCGCTGTGCGTGAATGCATGAATGAGTCAGAGCTGCACAGCACTGGATTTGAAATGAACTGTAATAAACTGGAGCTTCTGTGCTCTGAGTATCTGCTGTGAAACAATGTCATCCATTTAGAATGCCTGTTATTTCTTCTGAGGTAATTTTGCTGTAACCAAATAAGTAACTCATTACTGTACACAGACATAATGAGTTAATGTAACTTTTAAATGAAGGCAACTAGCAATATGTAACATATTACATGTTCAGAGTAACTAGTCCATCACTGCTCAGTATTGGAAAGCCTATCTATCGCAGTCAAATCTATGAGGCAGTTACCTGTTCTTATTAATGGTGGAGTGAAATGTTGTGACTATTGGATGAATTGCCATGAAAATTAAGTACCCCCCACCCTTAGGATGCATTTTAATAATTCTCATGATCCCTTGGCTTTTCATCTTGTGCTATCATACAAATATTTTCCAATACTTGCCTGCAAAACCACATTCACATCTGCCTCGGGTGCACTTTGTGCTCAGTGCTGATTAATTCTAGCATGCAGACACTCAAAACTAAGACAGTAAACAAGGTAAATGTTATACTTGTAAAACATCAGGATGTCAGCGTTGTCACTGTGAGGATGTTAGCATTCAGCTCAAAGCACCAGGTGTACCTCAGTACAGCCTCACAGTAGTTGTTTTCTACAGTTTATTTTTGCACACTTGGTTCATTTTGGTTTAGTTGAAGCAATAATAGACCCTGAAAAAAAGTCCATACTTGTTGGGAAAAGTGAAATTGCATAAAACTAAAATATAGTTTTAGAGAATGGAGATTAAATAAGCATGATACAGAAATGCAGGGCCTAATTAGGGATTATATTTGCATTTAGCAAGCTGATTAACTTACCCTTTCTGTACCTAACTTATACCTAAACGATTACTTAAGTAACTGTGAAGACAAGGGTCACATACACACATTTGCACACAGATCGCTCTGACAACACTGAAGCAGAAATCAAATTACATCCTACATGCGTTTGTTGGCACACGTGGAGGGAGTATTTTTCTTTTCTCTCCATCGTTCTTTTCCTCTCTCATTTGCTTCTCTCCCACAGTATCACACATCCCCCTCCCTTTTTTCTCACTCTCCATCTCTATCTGTCTCACTCTCATTCTCTTTTGCTCGCACACTCTCTCTCTCTCTTTCTTTCTCTGTCTCATGTTTATTTCATCGGGCCCTCCAGCATCTCAGAATAAATAAATTATACATTTCATTATGCACTCATTTCAAAGCTCCTTTCAGGAAAGGGACTAAGCTCATTTGTCCCTGAGCTTCTGTTTATCCTAAATGACTGCATCAGACATTATCATGAGCGTCTGGGAGCCCTGACTGTCCGCGCTCGTTTGTCATGTACCAGACCTAATTCCCATAAAGTCCACATTCCTCCTTCTAATACCGCAGTCTGGCGCTGATCCTGGGATTAGACACAGCAAGTAGGCAGAGAAAATATGTGGAAGCATACACCAAAGGAACGCTCACATAAATTATATTATGGTAGAGGCCCGTCAAGTTGACGCTCATACCTGAAGCAGGCAGTTCTCATGTTTTTTAAAAGCATCAGGGCGAAGTTGTGTCACAAATATCACTCAATACTGCTGGTGAAGATTCTCAGTAATCCAGGTCATGGTAATCCTAAATACTATATCGTAGGCAGCTGGACTTGCTTGAGTTTATTGAAGATGTTTTAAGAGGCTCCTTCAGTTCTCTATCACTTGATATTGTATTTTTCATTTACATATAACCTTCAGCTAGAAACAGGAGTGCATGTGTCACCTTTGGGCTATAACGGTTTTAGCTGTTATTCCTCTTTCCTAAGCAAAAAAGATTATTTAGTGTGATTACACCCTCATCTCACTCCCAACCCATCAAATACTGACTGTTGGTGAGTCGCCCTCTGTGTCAGATACCAACGCATTGAGGCTCCATTTAGCAGCAGTAGAGAGGCACCAGATGGTGGCATTTTTGGAGACACTGCTGTGGTATAAAGAGCGAGGAAGTCCACATATGCAGGGTGGAAGTGGAGATGCATGGGACAAACTAACTCTATCGCACTGTTTTAATAACAATGTTATGTGCTAGTGTGTCTAGCATACTACGCTGGTGACGTATCTACGTTACATTACGTTAGTATTAAGTGAGCTTATTTTAAGCCAAACCATGTTTTTTTTCCTCTAAACTTCACCACATGCTTTTGTTGCAGTGACGTTTTTATTTTAAAATGAGAATATGCGCATTAAAGGAGCAGAAACTGTACATTTCCTATGACAGAAATTTATTTTTAAACGACACAATGCATGTAACGAGTCTAAATTGACACACTGTCTCAGAGCTTCCAAAACTGATGCTGGACGGGATGGGGTGTCATAATAGGGGGGAAAGTGGGTGGATGTAACGTTAGAATCCCTGGAAATAAGGCTAACACCTCATGTTAGCTAGCCTCCAAAGTCCACTTGTATAATGTCACTGACTTTAGCACTCTGAGACAATTCATTTAACATCTCTAACATCATCATTTTGTTGATAACTACATCATCAGTTGAGCTGCTCAGCCAAACTGCCAACTAATATAACGTTAATGGTAGCCCTTGTTACCCAAAGCTAACCATGACGTAATTAAACCATTTGCTTTTGGATTTGTAGTGGAACATGAGACGTATTCATAAAACAACGAATTAGACATTTACCTAAAATGGACCTGTTACTTATGATGTAGCTAGTTAAATGGAGCACTTGTTTTAATACTTTAATTATGTTTCCTGAGAAAGAGGCAAATACCAAGCTCACTGACAGAGGCCAGAAAGACTTGTAACAGCTGTTCTTTTGGTTTTTGTAGTTAAATAAATAATTTTATAAATGGCATATCAAGCCCTTTCTTTTAATTAACCAAACAGCAGTTTCAACAGCTGTAATGAGCAAAAAACATGTTCATTTTCATAGTCTCTATATACAGACTCTACATTCAGTGGATGTAGAGTCTGTAGGCCAACCCCGGAGATCTTGCCTCAGGAATAAGAACAGAAGAGCCCTGGTTTCCAATTGTAGGCTGTTTGTAGTCCACGTGATATTGAATCATGTTTGAGCCGGCTGCAGTTGTTGCCAAGATAAACGGTCTGTGCGGTGAACTAACGAGGTGGAACATAATTGGCGTCACTGCAAACTGAATCCATCACAATGGTTCAGCATATTTACCTCCTCCGCCCAAATCAAACCGGAATGCCAAAAAAATCAGGGGTCTGCCCCCGGAGGCTGTATCGCCGTCTGCCGGAAGTCAGACTGCGAATACAGCCGATGTGTTCCAAGAATGATTTTTACCAGCTACAATGTAGTACAATGTACTTTCATACAAATTTGGACCCAGCTCTGCACTTTCTTGACTGTGCTTTGAAGTGATTTTCCCTTACATTACTTTTGTGGCAGTAATATTCCATCAATTTTAGATTGAGTTTTTCCCATGTATCCTAATGCAAATAATTGACTGTAAACCCACATTTTAAAACTGAAAAACAGTTAAAATGTCTTTTATGACCCCAGACCCATCTTTGTCACCTTTTCTCCCCTGATGAGTTCGCACCCTTGTAGAAATGTCTTTCAAAATTGAGAATTGTTTTGCTTTTTTTCTTCAGTTCCTCTTAGATATTGGTTTTAACAGCAGCCCACGCTGGTCCTACTGGGTCACGCTCTCTCTGTTTTTGGTATTCGTGCTCATGCGTTTGTGTATGCTGCTGTGCCAAGCTGGTGGGCCATGTGTGGCGGTGACTGCTGCTGACCGACTGACGTTAGTAATGCCATGTTCTTGGCCCTCCTCCTGCAGACGAGGCTTTCATGCTGAGGGGCAGTTTGACCCGTGCTGGTGGTAATGTTAGGGGCAGTGAAATGTCCAAAATGTTGTTTTATTCCCTTCACACACGGACACACACAAAATAACAGATTTATCTGTATGCACTCGCACAAGATACCCAATCCATAGGTGCGCATATGGTACATTAAATCACATAGTTTCACACATGCACACGCAGAAAAACACACGTTTGTGTTCATGTAGATAGACAATGCCAATAGATCGCTTGGACACAATCTCCACCCCATATGGACCCTCACGACCATCTGTCCCACTGTCTATGTGCCAGGCGCTGCTCGTTCAATCTCTTCCTCTATTGGACCACAGTGCTGCCCCGCTGCAGTAGGCTTCAGCGTTTTAGCCCTTTCTACATGAACTGTGGTAACCCAACATGAACACTATCTACACTTCAACGAACAGCATCCCAGAGGAGCAACTCCCAGGAGCTGTTGAGTTTTAAACATTTTCCACTACAGAAAAATTGCAACAGCACATATGGAATTTTCTCTTGGAAGATAGATATACTAAATAATACATCCAGCTGGGACTGGGCAATATGGTTGAAAACAACATTTGAATATTAATAAGAATTATTTTCAAGGTAGGGTTATAACAAATTGGTGCAAATATATTCAAAATATGATCAGACTGAGGTTAAACTGGGTGCTAGTGTTAGGGATTATATCAGAAAAAATCCTCTACACATATAAAACAACAATTTTAATTAAGCCTATTATTGTTATGTTAGACATTTGGTAGAAATCATTAATTTGGATGACACCATTTTTTGAAAGCAATAGGCTTATATTTTACTTATTGTCAACAAATAGACACACACAACAGAAAATAGCTGAAAATAGTCTCTAGTAAAATGCACTTCTTACTCCTGTTTGGACAATTTGTTCTTAGAAAACTACAGTGTCCAGTTATTTTTGGAAGTTACATTTTTTTTAAAATATGCTATGAAATTTAGTTGACCTATATTCTAAAGGGTCAGTTCACTCCAAAATTGAAAATAGATATTTTTCCTCTTACCTGTAGTGCTGGTTATCAGTGTAAATTTTGGCGTGAGTTGCCGAGTGTTGGAGATATTGGTCCTAGAGATCTCTGCCTTCTATTTGCTTTAAAGGAACTAGATGCCACTCAGTTTGTGGTGCGCGAAAGTGCCAGAAAACCACACATAAACTCAACAGCGATGTCTCTTTCCAGAAATCGTGACGTGGTTACTCTAGATAATCCAGACCTTGTTGTGAGCAATTTCATATTTTCATGGAGGCAGTATTTTCTACTGAACTATCACCGCACAGAGGAGAGCGTGCATCTACAGCTAGCTCACCCAGCACCACTGAGCTAGCTACAACTCAGCCGAGGAGAATGCCATCAATGTTTACATCTCGCGCTCTCATGAGCACAAGCCTCTCATCAATGAGTAGGTCCAAGCTTCCCTCTGTGCAGTGATACAGTCAGCCGCTATAGTTCAGCAGAAAGAATATAGTTCCTAAAGGAAACTGCTCACAACAAGGTATGTGGATTATCTTGAGTAACTGCATCATGATTTCTGGAAAGAGACATTGCTGTTAAGTTTTTTATAATGTATATATATATTCATATTTTTTGTTGCTTATCACAAGCCGAGTGCTATCTAGTTCCATTATGCTGGAGAGAAAGCAGACATCTCTACGGCCTATAACTCCAACACTCGACACTCAGCAAAACAATCTACACTGATGAATAGCACTACAGGTGAGAGAAAAATATGTATTTTTGCTTTTGGGATGATATGTCCCTTTAAGATTTATGTAGAAAGAAATGAGCTTGGGGCAGAGAGTACCAGAGGTATGGAAGTTAGAGAGCACTGAGATGGACTATCACATTTTTAGTGTTGGTCTTTTCATTGGATTTATTGACACTAAGAAATATGCTTACCTACATACAATGTTTCAGATAAATACATTTCAATTTCCTGTAAAACCCAGCCCAGATGTTGTCCTTATTTCCTTTGGCAGCAAAATAATTACCAAAACAAAGACAGAACATTTTATTAATTAGGATTACAATTTTGATACACATAACATCATCAGTCAGTCTTCAAATGCTTGTGGATACACTGTAACCACATTTCTATATTCGGTCTGTTCAGTCTGTAACTGTAAATTTCCTCCTTCTGGCACCTCTTCCACATATGTTTGTGTTATAGGCGTTATTCCTCTTTCTAAATCTGTACCTGGTCCCATTCTGAGTGCTACACCAGTGATATCTCAGGAAGAGAATGACTCACACTCCCAACCCTGAGACTGTGGAGCACAAGCCCCCAGGGGAGCCAGTCTGTTAGGGAGGCTGTTCCAAAGAGCTGATAGGCTCACCTTAAAGGTGTGATGCTATCCTCAGACATGTCACCTCATCCAAAAAAAAACCCAACCTTTTCACTGCTTGGTAGTGCCTTCTCAGACAGAAAACAAGCGAGAAAACCCAGGGTTATTTTCAAGGTATTTGTTCTGTGCTTCGCCTTTGATCACATGTCTCTTTGTTGTGGAAATTACAAGCAGACTGAAGTCTTCATGGAATAAAACAACAGTGGCAATAGTGATGGAGGGGTAATGAGCTGAAGTTGAAAGTTGTGTGTTTACTATGACCTTATTGGCCTTTTTTGTTTATGTATTTATTTTCAAATTACTCCGACTAAAAAGAGTGGTGCGAAAATAGTTTTTAGTTCATATATAAGGCACATTTGCAGACGTCATGAGATTGCCACATCAAGACCAAGGAAATATAGTGATGTCCAGCATACAAGGAACCTGTAAATTATCTTCCATCCATCCATCCATCCATCCATCCATCCATCCATCCATCCTCTGGTGGGCAATCTTCCATATGTTTGATATCTTTGAGACACAGTAGCCTACGAAATTTGAAGAAACAAGGCATTCTTAAGATACACAAGAATGAGACGAACACACAGACATAAGGACAACCCGAAAACATAATGCCTCTGGTTACGGCTATCGTTGTCGCAGAAACATAAAAAAGATTATGGTCTGACTTAAAATTAGTTTGTATGTTACTACATAATGTGATGTATCTCATGTGAAATACATCACGTGACATACTATGAGATACTACATTATGCTGTTAAAATGATATGTCATTGATTTCTGGTTTCATACATGGGATATGAACATCCAGCCCATTCTCATTCAAAGGTCGCCAAATACTGCTGCTTTGTTACGCCCTTTGGCAGGTGGTGGGAGGAAGGGGAGGTGGATGGTTCGAACAAAACAAGACTTTCACTCAGGAGACTGCAGTTTGTGTGCCGTTTGAAAACATCAGTCACAAGGAATGATAACGATTGCAGATTGGTTAGGTTCAGGCAAGAGTCGTCACTCTGGCTGACTGACTCTAGTCAGTGCGAGCAGGCTTTAAAAATGGAGACACCAACAGCAGTTCCCTTCTCGCCGTCAGCGACGACCACAACTTTTGATGGGTGGAGATATTCACATTATTTCGAATTGTTGCATGGAAGGACAAGAATGTGACAGTGGGTACAAACTTTGCCCAGGCCACAAGCTGCCATCTACCGCCACAAACACAACATCCAATCTCACAAAGCATCTGCACAGACAACATGCGAACACAAAGCTAGTTGCGAGAGACCCACAGAGCCAAGCTGAGTCACAAACCACGCAAGCAGCAAAGGCTTTCTTTTCAACAAGTAAATCTGAGGTAAACACGTAAACAACATAATATTGCAACCATGCCGTTCTCCAAAGGAGATGTCATTTGTGACTACGATGGACAGCTCATTTCTGAATCTGAGGAGAGGAAGATGCACGAGGAACAGCAGGAAGGAACGATGGGCTACCTGTTCTGTAAAGGCAAGGGTTGTGCAAAGCTCTGCATGGATGGACAGACATTCCCCTGTCAATGTCATCCTGACAAGGACACTTTTGGGAGGTGCATGAACCACTCTGCCAAGGCTTTCAATGTGAAACCTGTCGCCTTCTGTTTGAAATTCCCGGATGGACCCAGAGACACTGTAGTTTTCATGGCGGCTAGAGACATTAAATGCAATGAAGAGCTGAAGTGGGATTACGGGTTGAGAAGGACATCCTTCAGAGGTGAGGGGTTGGACTTAGCATGGTTGGATGAGTGAAAGCCCCTTTCTCAAAACTGTAAAGCCTCAGTAACACTTTACTGTAGCCTTTAGTCCCTCACTGTTGTGTATGAATCTGCAGCATTTGAATCTGCACTGTATCTGCACTACTACATGGATGTGAAGTGTTTTTTTAAGCAGTTTTACAAGTTATAGTTATATTTACCTTTGTCATAGTTTTAATTGTTTATTACCAGTAGTCTTTATAGTCTTTTATTATTTCATTTTTATTATCCCCTCTCTCTATTTTCTTTAGTTTTACTTAGGTAATGTACATATGTTCCACATTTCACTTATTTCCTTATCAGTATACATACATGCCTTTGGAATATATTATTTACTTATCCATAAACATGATGGCACTATTAAGAGGGTGCACAAAGTCTTAGTTCACTTCCCTCTCCGAACTGTATACTCTAAGACCTGTATTTTAATTTGTATTCAACTCGCACCTCTGAAGTATGAAAAACACCAATAAAAGGCATTCTGACTTTAATTTTACAACAACTGAATCCACTTTTTGTGACAAACCAACTTTGACATGGCAGAACTCTCAAAAATATTGATTTCTTTGTGGAGAAAAAGACAAGACCTGTTTTTTTTCCCTCTTCTTTTTGGCTATAATAGACTTTGTTGCTCTATACACTTCATCACCAGACTTCTTTTTTTGCTCCTATTATAATTACTCAATATCGGCCGTAATTGCTACTTGTAGAAAAACCTTTGTGGTCATATTCTGGGAGGAGTAATGTCTCAAAAAAGTACATGAGAATCTAAAAAGATTAAACGATCATAGCCATTTCTGCAAATAGAATACAAAGGCAATCAAAAAGCATCAGTCAAATAATACAATTTCACTGTTGCACGTTAGTCATGAGATATAACAAGAAGTGTTCTTGATTTATGCTGGCCTAACAATGCTTGATGCACATACCAAGGTGCCTAAAGACTTTTTTTTTTAATTTATTGTTGTCATTTTTGTTGAGTTGTTTGAGTCCTTCTTTTGTGGTTAATTCTTGTAAGGTTATACTGAGGAATTAAGTCGTAATTGATTGTCAGTGATATGCACAGGCGGCAAAGTCCCTGATTATAGAAAATTCATTGTAGGTGACATAACAGCCTTGCAGTGCACTGCTCCGTTGCATAATAATAAAAGTGCATTTTATAGTTATTAGCTAATAGGGGAAAGCTGACTGATAAATTAAACTGTGAGTAAAACCTAGAGGAAATGCACTGGATTAAGTGCATATTTGACAAAGACAAGTTTGCCTTTCTCTGCAGAGGTATAGTAACCCCTGTGCCTTAAAGTTGTGCGGTAGAGGATTTCTCTCCCAGCACTGCAATGACCTCAAACATGCATCAAAGATAAGCCGGGACTGTTTGAAGTCCAAGAAACAGCAAGCAGTGCTGCCTTGGAGGCTTTTCCCTCCACATTCACCACACACTCTCTGACTCTTATATATCATGGTGTTTCATTCAGAACTCCAACTATTATTGAATGAGAATCTGAAAATGAGTGAGATTCATAAAAGACTGGTGACACATAGTTGGCTGTGTCCCTCGAACCATCCCATAGATCAGTGCACAAATAAACGTTAACCTTCACTATGAAATTCTGGCACAATGCTCACGCAAGTCCCATTTTAATGACTTTACCCTCATCAACATGATACTCAACACACCTCACTTGGGACGGCTTCTACTGAGTAGAGTCAACCCACAGTTTTCGAGCACAGCACCATGGCCTCAAAGATGCTGACCCTCAACTGCTTTACACTTGGCAACCCCTAGAAGGCACGCTGGAGGTTACAGCCTGATGAGGCCAGCAGAACAACACCATCATCATCATGAAAGAGCAGTGAGATAAAGTTACCAAACTGGACACAGTCCAAGTCCTCCGTCCATGAAAATCAAAACGGGTAACAAGGAGGAAAGTGAAGATGTCTAGTAACAAAGGTTATGATATTGTAACCCTAGCTCCACAAGCACAGGCTCCGCTCTCTACAATACTCTATTCATGATCTATCCGATCATGAACACGCATTTGCTCACTGAAATTTGCATAAACATAGCCGCCTGTGCCAACAGAACTAGGGTTACAATATCGTAACTTTAGTTCGCTCTCACACATTCTACTTCCTCTATTGGACTCTGTGGGTATAGAGGGTGGAGTTTGATGGATGAATGCCTTGTCCAGTGTGCAATGGCGATCGCTGAAGAAAAAAGGACAGCAGATGCTCCCATATACATACTGTGGGCTCTGCATGTATTCAGCTAGGCATGTTTTGATTGGCCGGCTACGTTTATTTAAATTTCAGTAGTTATATGCATAGTTGTGATTGGAGGAGGGTATTAAACATTATCCATATAGTCCAGTACGGGGTGGAGCCTGTGTGAGATAGAAAATGACTTTTACTTATTACTTTAAGCAACTCGTCAGAGCAGTCGATGAGACAAAGCTGACTTATCATGTTCAATGAACTAAAATCAATTTGCCACAGGTGAACTCCAATACATCTTGTGTCCTGCAACTTAACTGGGGTTTATGATTTTATTTTATTGAACATGATTTAAAAAGGTTCACTGCCATCCATAATAGCTCCCACTGCTATTAGGAAAACAAAAGGCATGCAAACCCACAGAAAATTTCTCCTGAGCTCCAAGATTATTTTAATGTTATGTATAAATTCAAGGATAGATACTCTCTGAAGCACAGTGAGCGCCACAGTTGCATAGCAAATCTGACCATCTGGCCAAATTCATGACAAAAAAGGTTTTGGTCAGGAAAGTGACCAAGGAACTGGAATTGCTCAAACAGAGATTGCAGAGAGGTGAGAGAATCTGCGAAAAGGTCGTCTCTGCAGCACTTGTGTCATCTAGATCTTTATAGTAAACCCACCTGAGGTTCGCCAAATGCCACAACAAAAGTCATCTTCATCTGGCGAAAAGCAGACATTGCCCCATCACTACAGAGAGGTATGGGATGGTTAGGCCAGCATGGGGGATGAGTGCTGCTTTCAGCAGTGAGGACTACGAGACTGGTAGGGATGGAGGGAACAACGAACACACCAAATTCAAAAGAAACATTTGAAGAATCTGTTCCAGAGCACACAAGCTGAGATAATGCTGGAAAGGCTTCTGAAACAATCCCTGAACGTCCTTGAGTGGTCCAGCAAAGCTTGGACTTAGATCTGTGATCTCAATAAAGATTCACTGTTCACTGATATGCCTCATCCAATCTGTGAGGGGGAAAAAAGGACAAAATGTCCAAAACCAGGTGGGCAGCTGATAGAGGGGATAAAGAAATTTTCAATCACTGTGCAGTATTAAAAAATAAAGGCCAAATACTTGGTGCAGCTATAATTGATTTTTTTTCCCATAATAGCAATGTGACAGTGTGAAAGGGGCTGCTCTTAATGATAAACTTACAGAGAATTATCCCCCAAATCTGCAGCTTTGGAGCTTTATAGCAAGCTTCAGTTCAAGCTGCACTTTGACAAAGTGACTAGCTGGGGAACATAGGGGAGTATTTAGCAACTAAAGAGTCAGATATTTCCCTCAGGAAATGATAAAGACCAAAAACAGCTACTAGGGGAGAATGAATATTGGACTTAGATTCATCAGGTGGCCATGAACACGACTCCAAATGAATGATAATGTGGCTCTATAACCGTTTTGGATGTGTAAAAACAAAGCATCTCTGTGCTACCAGATTTGCTGTATAAACTTGAAATGTGATGATACAGTTTGTCAGTGTTATGTTGACAACTTGTTTCTCTTGCCACTAAGTTGCCAAAAAAATCTGTCATTGCAGGTTTAAAGCTGTTTTACACCAAGCATGGCTTTTTGTATGAAAAATTCACACTGTAATATAAACTTTAAGATTTTGTGGGCTCTTATCAATGTTTGCACACCCCTGCATGAAATTTGAGGAAAATGAATATTTGGATGGACCGTGGTTTCAGCAAGGAAATATCCAATGGCAACCTCTGGGGCTGATAAATGAATCCAACATGGAAGTGCCAAAAACTACAATTCTTTGAATGGCCACTTGGAGTTGGCTCTGGAAGCCAGTCAATCCTAAAAGACCTCCATGTTAAAATGTCAAAATTTACAGCAGAAATAAACATGTTTACAGCCTTTTACAGAAATGGTTTATTCCTCTAGAGCATATTTCCCCCTTCATGACATGACAACTGTGCAGGGATAAATCTTTATATAACTCACTTTACATTTTGTTAAGGCTTAAAGTTACACATAATGAAGGGCATGCCACTTTGAGTGACAGGCTGTCTGCCGAAAGTATCCTCAGCTTCTCAGTCAGATCCACTCGTCGCTCCTCCGCAGCTCCAGCCTCTCACCCAAATATGATCACTTATGTCTCCAAAAAACCTAAGATGGCGACAGCTGAAAAGCTGAACTCGAGGCCTTAAACAGGAGTCCACAAACCAGTAGGTGACAGTAGCTACATCCATTATTTTTTACAGTCTATGGAAAATATATAATGTAATGTTCTGTAAATTAAAATATGCATGTTCTGCATTGTTCAATGAATTGTTTTCATTATCACGCACTACAATTTTAAAGTAAAATACATAAGTTATCTGTTAAATCCATTTGATTCAGCATCCTCTAAAACTTCTAAATCAACTTTAAGTCAATCAAGTTGAGGTAAAATATGGCTACATCTGGTTTTAACAGTAATTTTGAGTTTTTAAATGTGTCAGAATGGATTCAGCATCCTCAATAACCCTCAAAACCACTCCAATACTGTCCAAATCAGCCAAGCAGTTGCTGAAATATAGTCCATATATTTGATTGTGCTAATCAATGCTAATTATGCAAAATTCCCAATATATGCAAGTTAGCATCCAACAATTTCTAAATGCCGTGGACCCATTCTAACATTTTCAACATAAAACTTTGGGGAACTCAACACATCTGAGATCACAATAGTGGCAAGTAGTCCCTCTGCTGTGTGTGATATTTTGAAATAGAATAACAGCAAGCCCCTGAATCTTATTTTGCTAGTTCCCCCTTTGTGTCAGGATACTCACTGCCAAATTTCATACTTGTATGACTATCTATGCCATCATAGTGCCCCAATATTTGCATTTACATAATTTCGCCAGAAACATGTCCCAAAAAACAGGGGTTTTTGGGCCCCCTGAGAACAAACAGTTCCAGCTTGGGCGTGCTCGTTATCAGCTTATGATGGCATGAGTTACAGGCTAACAGGAAATAATAATCGAAAAAAGATAGCAGAAAACATCATGAGGGCCAAACCTGGCTCCTGGCCTATATATTTAACCAATGAAATCTTTTTTTTCCAGCAAATGTCTTATGACAAATGCCTCAACAACTGCGTCAACAACCACGTCAAGGGCAAAAGAGACTTGACTTTGGTGAGAGGCTTGAGATTGCCCAAGTGGGACACAATGAAGATGGAAATTAAGCTAATATGCTCTTGCTAACATCATATGTTTGTCACAAAACAGGGCTAACCTCAACAGCTAGCATTATCATCAAATATTGGGGTTGATTCTTGAATGTACTGTGAGGTTAAGCCCCGTACATTCTCTATTCTCTAATTTTGGAACATGGACAGCAACATGGATGGATAATTGACCTATGGCTAAGCCCCGCCCTCAAACACGATGAGTCGATCACAGTGTGTATAGCCATTCCCATACAGTCGGACATTCTCTGCCTGGACATTCATTGAAATGCATTACAGAAAGTCAGTTCGGTTTTATGAGCTTTTTCTAAGATATGAAGTTTAAAAATGGTCAGACGGTGTGTATGGGGTACATGCAACTCCGACACAAGGTATCCTGAAAGGCTGGGCGACGAGGTGTATTTCCTAAACCACATCTCAACCGAGAAAAGTGTCTCCTTTGGATAAAGTTGTGTGGTAGATCACTACATCAGCACAGCATGAATAAGATTAACAAGGATGTCTACATCTGTTCTAAGGTAAGTCCACATCGTGTTTGAGGCAACATATTGTCACTGTGCTGGAAAGAAATGTGAATAATTTTAGTGGTACTTTGATGCACCAACATCTGATTATGTCTCCAAAAATAATCAACTGCCTCCAGCGAAATGCCGTGTACTGTGACACCTGCCATAGCGCCGCCCACTGAATGTTGATATTTTGTCCGAGTGAGTGGAGGGGGGCGTGGCTTAGCCATAGGTCAATTGGCACGTGACCCAGTGTACATAGTGGTCATGCACAAAATTTGCATGCTGATGTTCCATATTCCTGCATTACATTTTAGCACTGCACTGGGAGGAAACAGCTTTAAAGACAGAAAAGCCCAACCACCAAACTAACAACAGTACAATATTTCCAAAACTATCCATTTTTAAGACCTCCTGATATCCTTTGCCTCTGTGTTGAAGTTCGGTGTGTATTTGTGCTGTGGTAGACGTATGTTAGCCTGGCTTTTAACTTTTAGTCTTGCAACATTTTTTTGTGTCTGTCACTTCATTTCGTGAGCTACAGACGCACTGTGGCAGGAAAAGGTACAAGCCAGACATATTCTGACTTCAGAGAAGAGTGACAGATCAGCAAATCCCAGACCCACTTACTGACTTGAATCACACACGTTTCCTATACAGTCATGTTCAGACAAGGTGCTCTGCTTTGATACCTGTCATAGCTCTGCATATCACAGGAAGCAGGGAAGTATGTAGGAACTAGAGCATGGAGGAAAGGAAGTGAGGATGAAAAAGGAGAATAAGAGGAGAACATTTTACAGCAGCAGCCTCTAGAATGACATTGGCATTGTTGTTGTAACTAACAGGAGCTAACTGGCTTGGCTGCGTAAGAGAGGCAGGTGGCATGTGACGGCCTGCAACAACACCACTGTTGCGAAAAGTGACAAAATAAAATGTGTCATTGTGAGATGTGACATGAAATAAAAAGTGGCATCACATAAAAGTGGCATTGAGGGAAATGCCATTATGAAATAAAAACAGGGTTTTGAAAAAGAGCATTTTGAAATAAAATTTTTATTAGGAAATAAAAACAAACTCCTATAAAACTGTTATCATGACACAAAAAATAATGAAACCTTTCACAGTAATGAGTTGAGTTTAATTTATTTCTTAAAAGTATTTTTAGAATTGTTGCTCCATTTAAATATTTCACACAATCTTAACACATATATGTTGTTGCATATTTAATAATGCATTTCCTATTTAATATTGAACACTATGAGATTACACTTTCCCTCACTTTTATGGCTTCAGTTTACAGAATCCAGATGGGAGAAGAGAAGTGATTTGCCTTTTTTTGCCCAACAACAATGAATTTTGGGGTAAACAGACTAATTTAGCTGTTTTAATTTACATCGAATCCTAATAAAACAACAGACCTGATCATGAATCAAAGAAAAAGCAGTAAAAAACTGCTTTATAGCAATGATGGTAGTAAATTGTTTATTATCGTCATATTTTTTATATAATAATATTCTTTATCAAAAAGTATCACATCTCAGTCAAGAAAACTAAAGTAATTATTGGGTTTGTGCATTAAAATGCAACAGTTTAACAATTTAACATTATCATGGAAACATTGTAAACAAAGTTAATCATATTATTTACTAGATAAAAAAAGGGTTATAAAATAAATTAAGACAATATATTACTTGTAAATACTTTGTTTCGTCCCCATACCTCTGAAACCCAACCCACAGTGTAATTTACAGTCAAAACCATTCATCCTTTGTAAAATTGCAGTGATGCTGCAGTAGATAGACAGGACAGGAGTGTTCTTCAATCTCATCTTTTTTTAGCTTCTGTACATTTTTTGCAAAGGCTAATAAAATATGAAGGATTCTGTGGCTACAACATGCACGCAAGCTCTGGCAAAAATGTCTCTGACGTCGTCTACTTCTGTTCCTCCCTCAAGCATCAGCCGCGCAGGATGAATTTTTCATAAGTCCTGACTAAAGAGCAAGACAGATAAAGTAAATAAACATATAAGGGAGGAAAATATGTACAAATCACTTTTGACTGTAGGCCATGCCGATACCTTAAGTGGCTCAGGCAACACTGGCTTTGATGTAAGAAAGGACTTATCAGGGTAGATTTGTTCATGTGACTGAGATGGTGTTTGTGGCTCAACTGCAGGAGAGGGTGATGAATATTGATGGATGGGTCAGGAGGTTGAGTCTCAGACCGATGTGGAAAATTGAGTTATGTCAGGTCACAACCTTGTGACCACGTGTTAATGCTGTGAAGCCTGACCTGCTTAGTCTTAAACTGGCTGTTAAGATAGTTTGGATGCTGATGCTTAAATTCTGTCACTGCTCAGACAATAGTTGAGCCAGAAGGGAGTTGTCTAATTGCATCATATTGATTGCTCCTTGTTACTTATTGGTCTTAACTCGCCTTTTTGGTACTCTTACATTTATTTATATTCAAGAGCTTAGGTTTTGTTACAACTTTTGGGGACACACATATGAAACGAGGGTTTGGGGGTCCTCCGCTAGAAAATGTTGAGCACCAAACCTTTTTGGTGAATTTTTACGCACCAATTTGTGCCTTTTCTGCATTTATTTAAGGTGTAAGCACCTTAAATTTGTCAAAATCCAAGCCCTACTGTTATGTTTAATGTACATGTTCTAAATTTTGAGGAGGACATGTCCCCTGTGTCCACCCCAAAATCTACGCCTGTGTTTACATGTCACATTTGAAACCAGGGGGCTATTGCACAAAAGTAGAATAAAGAAATCCAGGCCAACTGAGCAAGCGCAGCTTGACATAGCCTGGTTGGCTCATTTTGGCTTAATTGGTTGCACCTTTGCCAAGCCAGGATGAGAAGGCGCGGCTATGTCAAGCCAGGTGTACATAGTTGGGATAAGTGCGCGACCACGGCATACTTAAATAGACCACGGGATCGAACACAGAATCACCGATGGGAAAATGGAGAACAGTCGCGCATCCCACTTTACATCTGCCGAACAACAGCTCCTAATGGAATTTTACGAAGAAATAAAGCACATAATAAGAAAAAAGGGAAACACAGCGACAATAATAAAGGAAAGAGAGAAAGCCTGGCAGACAATAGCGGACCGACTTAATGCGTAAGTACTCTAAAAATGTACAATTAAGAAACTAATTAAGTGCTCCACTGGACATGTTAAAGGACTAAAGGAGTTACTTTTAAAGTCCACAGTCAACAGTTGTACACTTTGCTTTAAATGTGGCCAGTAGATGTGCATGTTACTCAGGAAATATAGAGTATAGTTAAGTATAAAGTAAACAATTATCCACAGTGTGTCAGTGTTATTTATTTAATGTATTTTTTCTTATGTTATGTTTATTTTGTCCATTTTACCTATCTGTCTTTCATAAAGAACAAACTTGTCGGGCCACAAAAGGACCTGGCAGCAAGTTAAAATTAAATACAAGAACATTTGCAGGCTGGTAAGTGACTTTAGTTTAGATAACAATTAACAAAAAATGAGGTGAATTGATTAGGTGTTGCTGACATTAATGTCTGTATGATTTTAGCAGTCAAAAAAAAAACCCATAAATGTGGCACAGGAGGCGGCCCACCAAGCAAGGATTTCACCCCAGCAGAGGAGCTGGCACTACATTTAAACAAAGGGAGACCAGTGATGGAGGGGATCGAGGGAGGGACAGTCACAGACTCTGTCCCAGCCACAGAAACTGTCTGCTTCATACAAGGTAGGTTTGCAGTACAACACACAATTAAATAAATATTATACTGCCTGACTTTGGATGTCCTTGCAGTGTCTGGGAACACACTCACTCTTTTGGAGCCACCAGAAGATGATCCGGTTAGTAGCCTACATTTGATAAAAATCCCAGGCTTGGCATGTGTTGTCAAATCTTAATTCTGTTCTCTTATATGGCAGGGGGAAGGTACATCTGCATCTGCAGCTGCCGGATGCACTTCTGCAGATGAGGAGACTGTGTCACTGGACTCCAGAAGGCTTGAGGTATTGTGTCAATTTTGTGGAAATATCCTGCTTATTTAGTTTAATAAAGGATATGAAGTCAGTAATGTGGTGCTAATGCAAAATTTGTGTTGCAGGAGCCAGATGCTGCACAGTCTCCTAAGCCTAGTAACATTGTGAGTATTGGCTACTAAAGTAAATCTACATTACGCACAAATCTTGCTGTGCTAATTGACATTTCTTTTACAGAATTCACAAACTGTGAGAAAACTTTACACCAAACACCTTCAGAAACAGATAGAGCTGGCAGATGTGAAAATAACATTGAAAAAGAGAAGGCTGCAGGAAATGGAACTGGACCTTGAAATTAAACGTAGGACTCTTAGGAAACTGGACCTGGAAATCAAGAAACTAGAGAAGTGAGTATTTCAGTGCACACAGTAACCATAACTGCAATACAGTGTTTTAATTGTTTTAATTGTTACTTTTGCTCTCTATTCAGGTTCCAAGCAGACAAGTGAACAAACCCTAATTGGGGGAAAAAATACAATAAAATAAAAAACTATTGGAAAACATTGTGTGTCCTGCTTTTTCTTTTTTTCATTCAAATCATAACCACCAATGCTAAAAAAAATGCACATGGCAAAAAGTAACATTTAAGATACTTTAAAGATAGGCAAAATCCAAAATTAAGTGAAATAGTGTGCAATATATTGCTCCCTGACCACTCTGCCATTGATGTTGTCTGGGAAGATGGGAGCGTTTTCCCAGTGAACATCCACAGCCACTTGGGGGGGCCTCTCCCTTCTTAGGACTGCAATGTTGTGCAGTACGGTGCATGCAGCAGTGACATCGCAGGCCCTGTCCGGGGAAACCCTCAGGTGGTGCAGGCACTGAAACCGGGATTTCAAAGGCCAAAGGTCATCTCGATTCGAGCCCTTGTTTTGCTGTGTGCATGGTTTGTAGGCCTGCTGTGGTGGGGTTTGGGGGTCCGCAAGGGGAGTCAAGATGAACGACTCGCAGGCATAGCCTTTGTCTCCCAGAAGCACACCAGAGAATTCACCTGTGATACAAGATATAATTTATAATACTACACAGCAGAGTTAAACACTCATGGTCCCTACTAAATAAAATGGGTGGCTTACCTTGAGCAAGTCTCTGGTAAATTGAACTAGCCCGAAAGATTCTGGAGTCATGCACTGACCCAGGCCATTTTGCCTCTAAATTAGTGATGAGGCAATTGGCATCACAGATCATCTGAAATGTTAAATTTTAATCCATTAAGGTAATTTAATGCAAAACATTAATTTATGTAGGTCACCACAAATCACTTACCTGAACATTGATGCTGTGAAAGGATTTCCTGTTTATGTAATCTCCCTCATTTTCCCCCGAGGGGCATTTGATTCGGATATGGGTGCAGTCCACTGCTCCAATGACATTAGGGAAAGCTGCAACAAAAAATGGTGAGTATCCAGCTGTGACTGATCAAATTACAAACCTATTGTTTGCAAGTTGAAATTGATGTTACCTGCAATCTTGTAAAACTCCTCCTTGATATAGAGGGGTCGTCTGTGGCCAGGAAAGGTTATGAATATGTGAACAAGTGACTTCAGTGCCAAACAAACACGTCTTATTGTACGGCAAATAGTTGCCTTATTGAAGTTTTCTGCATCCCCAACAGAATAAAGGAAGCTGCCACTCGCAAAAAACCTCAGTGCCACACAGACCATCATGGGAACAGTGAGCGCATGGCTTCGTGCCGTCTTATGCTGTATTTTTGGACCCAGCGGCCTACATAAATATCGCAGCCCATCGCCTGAGAATCTGTATCTCTCAAAGAGATACTCATCTCCAAAGGCCAATGGGTCAACCTGTCGCGAAAGACTCTCTCGTGCCTAAAGGCTCGTCTGAGGATAAGCGCTTCATCGTCGAGTACATCCTCCAAAAAAGGGCATGCCATTATGAAGAGGATACAGGTGAATAGGAGTTAGGCTTATATACTCTTGTTATCGTCACACTTAATTGAACCCACCTTGCAACTTCAGAAGCCATGTTATGTAATCTCAAATACTGCAATAAAACACATGAAACCTGACAATATATATGTAATATTTAATGCAGGATAATTAAAATGATTCAACATATTTAGAAGAAACAAGGACATGCTGTAAAACATTAATTCCTCACAGGATTGATGGTAGAAATACAGGTGGATCACTAGGATTAATCTTAGCCTGGCTGTTAGCCTGGTCTGGAGCAGGCTAGCTGCAGAGAATGAATCACCATGGTAACTTGACCAGGATAGATTTGAGCTGCTTTCATGCAACCGACTTGAGGCCAAATTAAGCCAGGATAACCAACATATCCCAGCTTAATCCCTTATCTAGGTTTTGTGCAATAGCCCTCTGTTGGTTGGACAGGGAAAAGCAAACATTTAACATTTTAGCTGTCTTCCTCTGAACTGTTTACTCATAAATTCTAGTCTTTAGATTTAATCACACAGCATTAGCCAAGCACATTATAACCAAGGTGTTGGCATGGGGTTGATCCCAATCTGTGTAATGAAATTTCACATTCATTTTCCGTTAATAGGGGCTCATTTACACCAAACGAGGCCCTTTAAAAGTGATGTAAATGTCACATCCTCAGGGGACTGTCAGACCTCATAGGTAATGTCAAAATTGATAATTCACATTTTCCAATAATAATTATAATCCTATTTCAAAGACATAGTCCGTGTTTAAAATATATAATTCAAAATACTTTCTTCGTCAATAACATTGAGTCTAAAGCACCTGTGAGCATCTTTAAAAATATTCTACAGTACAAATAAAATGTATTATGTCACACTGAAGTGCAATATAATGGATAAACACCAGAGCTGGCTCACAGTAAACAATTTGATTGGCCATAGTTGGAAAAACACAGTTCACTGAAGTGTCCCAGTAAACCATACCACTGAGACAGCTTATGTAATACCAAGACCACGGATCTTGTAAACATTCTTTTAAGGCAGCAATTTAAAAAGTTATGAATTACACCTGTGGTTCTGTTGCTATGACATGAAAAGTGCCTGCTGTGAAGGAAATCTATTAGCTGATTAACCTGTCAGTTCAGCCCTGTCCTCTGTTGTTTTCTCTTTTGTGTTGTTCTGCCCTCGAGACACTCGTCAAGCTGCTCTGCCATGACAACTGTGAAGGACCGAATGGAGGCACAAATCAAAGAGAGCAACTCGAATCTGCAGCTCACACGCTCGACACACTGCCAGCGATACAGGAGAGGGCGGAACCCAAACACACACACCAGGCTTAAGAAGATTATGGTGTCAAACTTTACTGAGGAACACTGAGTATCAAGTGACACTGACTAACAGAGGTAGATGCTGTAGAGCGGCAGAGTACATGGTTCAAGGATCCAGCAATAATATGGAGAGAGGGCAGGGTTTAAATGGTTTAAATGCACTGGCTGATAATGAGATAATGAGGTACACCTGCTGCTGCAGCCAGCAGGTCAGAGGGCTGATGAGGTGATGAGCATCAGGTGCACACGGCAGAGAAACACACTGAGAAAGCTTGGCGGACAAATGCCCCAATCTATACTACAGTGTATACAATATACATCATTACAGTGCACTGTTTTTGCAGTTGGTATACAAGATGTCGACATACTATCAAAATGACACTTTGCCAATTAAACGTCACAAACAGAAATTATTGTGCAGCATCTTCTCCACAATCTTCTTTTTTAGTTTTTGATTAATTTTTTCTCTGTATTTACAGTTAAGAATGGCAAAAATCCCCAAAGACATAAGAGAACGACATGAAAAACAAATAAAGAAACAAAGCAAGGACTGAAATGTCGTTCTCCCCTGGATCATCACACACAAAAATAACATACCTCCCACATTTCCTCTGTACCTTCCCTTTATACTCCCCCACAGGTCCCCACCCCCAGCCTGACCCTGAGTACCCCATGCATGGATAAAATACATTAACAGCATCAGTACCAATGATATGATTCCAACATATAACACTATCAGGTTTAGAATCATGCATATCAGCTGCCTGGCGCTCCATGTTGGCTATATCAATAAAATGTAATCTACTTCTGTACAGACAGAGAGAGGGGAGGATTCCATCTGCAGGCTATGAGTCCTTTCACAGCTGTGAATCTGGCCAGCCAGAAGCTGTCTCTGTCTGATAGAAAGATCTAGGTTAGAGCTGTCATTAAGCAAGAGGCCAGATGGTGAGTATGGGATTGGTTTGGACAATATAGCAGACAATATACCACAAACCTTCCTCCAGAAGTCTGCAACCCCTGTGCCCTCCCGAACCATGTAAAGAAAGGTGCCCATAGTGTTAAGACTGCATAATCTGCAGTTAGATTATGATAAGGTTTCATTTTATGTAGTCCAAGAAGTACATTATGTTCGAATAGTATTAAAGTGGATGACTTTAGGCTTTCTATAGGATGGCAGTGTCTTTCCAGGGTAAGTAACTATTTAGGTTGCTGGCATTAGGTGATGGGTGCCACACTCATACACTTAGTACATTTAAATGTATAGTTAGGTTGAGCTATGGTTATAGCTTGATAACTGGACAACTGTCCTTGTCCTAGTATACAATCTCACAAGGAAAATCAATTTACTGACTGAAGTATCATTCAATCAATCAATTTTATTTATATAAATATATAATATATCCCAAATAACAATTTGCCTCACAGGGCTTTACAGCATATGACATCCCTCTGTTCTTAAGACCCTTGCAAAAAAAACCTTTAACGGGAAAAAAATGGTATAAACCTCAGGAGGAGCAACTGAGGAGGGATCCCTCTTCCAGGACGGACAGACGTGCAATAGATGTCGTACAGAACAGATCAACATGACAAACTAACAGTAATCCGTATGACACAATGAGGCAGAAAGAGAGACAGACTCTGCAACAATAAATGGTGATATGCTCCTTTTCAGCTTGTTAGTATTAGACCATTTTCGGGTGACCTATTACATCACAGACCAAACAATCAACAAACAAGTTAGCTACCGTTAGCTAGTGGCAAACTGGTACCATGGTGGACAACTACAGCTCTGTACATTTTGTCCATCAAAAAATACACGATTCTGGAGGTGAGATGTCACCATGTTGTCATCGGCTTCTGCTACGCATTTAATGCTATTTGACTTCCGGGTCAAAACCTGGGATGGAATCTGTCGATTATGCACAGAGCGCTTAGGCCAGTTTGGGTCCGATTGACTGTATACATGCAGGAGTAACTCCAAATTCAATTTAGTATGATTTCAGTTGGACTTACATGTTTACATGTGTTTAAAAAGTCCAGTTTTAGTCTGACACATGAATGTACTGACTGTTAAAAGAAAGGTTTAGAAGAGGCCTTTGCCAGAATAGTGTAAGAAGTAGATAGTAGACCACTGGATTTTGTCAGTGCCATGTGAAAGTTTGATATAGAGGGGACATGTTGAATTCTGCTGACAATAATATCTACAGTTGTTCTAATGCAACCATTAACGTTGCTAGTGTGCATGCTAGCATGCTTTGGAGGTAATGACTGTGCACAAGGGCCTTTGATCTTTTAGCGAAAGTGACGCAGGCAGCAATGCAGTCTGAGCATACGTGATTAGCTGGAGGTGCATGATAGACACAGGTGTGAATGGCGATGTTTCTCGGTTGTCCATAGTATGTACATCATTATTACTGTTTGCTTACTTGTAAAGTTTATGACATTGCCCTGCCACACTTTGATGGTGATGGCAAGAATAGTCTTAGTTAAAGTGAGATAGTGATGAATCACCCTCGCGTTGGATTCATACATCAATAAGAGCCTACTTTTGCACATGATCCATGATGATTCAGAAAAACAGAAATGCTTGGCAAATATAGCACATTGTTAATATTTTAGAGACCCCCCCCCCCAAAAAAAATTCCACATATCTTATTAAGAGCAGCCAAGCTTCTCCTGGCTCCCCAAGGCTTTGCACCCAAGGCTGAATGAAGTTGGACGTTCTCCCATTGGAGATCATACTTGGCAAAAATGGGTGAATGGAGGTATCAGTTGGTTGTAATTTTGCAAAATGTATTAGTAAGTTGCCAAACAGAAATCACTTCAGTAGGAGCCAAATTTGGTTTTAGAATGTTAAGGAGAAATGTTGGAATAGATGAATTCTTGTAGTCTATGAGACAGAACAGTGTTTTGCTCTTTTGCTTCAATTTTCATGCACATGGCATCGTGGGACAATATTGTCCATTTAGCAGCTAAAATCAACAATACTTCAGCATGTATAATTTTGTCCCCTTTCCAGTGTTCACACTGCATTCTCAAAACCTGCCCAGCCTGATCTCAAAATAGTTGCTGAGTGTTATCAATCTTCTCCTAAGTATAACGGAACTAGATGGCACTCAGCCTGTGGTGCTCAAAGCACCAAAAAAAAAAAATACATTTGAAAAACTCCACAGCAATGCCTTTTTCCAGGAATCATGATCTGCTTATTCAAGATAATCAGCAGACCTTATTGTGGGCAGTGTCATGTGGGAACTTATTTCTTTCTACTGAACTACATCCCATCTTTCACTAAAGGTAACAGGAAAAATATGTATTTTGATTAAGGGGTGAACTATCCCTTTAACAGGAAGTATAGATTCATTATCAAAGCTGCTTTATCCTACAAAGTAAAATCTAAGGCTGCATTGACTGTCTTTCTATTATTAACTATCCTGGTAGCTTTAAGCTGGTTCATGTTGCAGCTGTTTGAGAGATTCGTCTAACAGGCATTTCCAACATACAACTTTAACTTTGTTAGAACCCAGAGAGCTGGCCGACATTGGCCTGATTTATCAAGTTTAGTTCATTAAGACTTAGCAGGGAGAGTGTTTGCTCATTGCCAAAACGCAAAGTTGGGTGCTTTGATTACTTTTTGCAGTAACGAGTAACCTATCGCGTTAGTTTGCTGTTTGAGTAATCAAATATTTAAGTACATTTTCAAACAAGACATCAGTTACTTCCGTTACTTTTAGAACGCTGGTCCTTCAGCCCCGAAACAGCAACAGCTGTCGTTTGGTTCTAATAACGGAGATAACGTTAAACCTATCAGTCTGAAAGAAGCCACGGAGCTTGTGGCTCGCTACATGGTCGGAGAAATGCTGCTGTTGTCTACGGTGGAGTCTAAATAGGTGGAGTAGGACTCGCTGACAGACATATTTCAGACTCAGGACTTGCATTATGCCTGGTACACGCTACACGCTGGTACTCACCAATTATCCCCGGTCGTCTTTCACGGCGTGTGTGATGTCATCGGGTTATTCTTGTCCTGTTTTTATTACTCTCACTATTATTTGAGTCACTGTCAGAGGTGGGTGAGGGGAGCGAAGAGGACCACTGAGGTCAGGCTGGGCGGGCCGACACCGTGTAGTCAGGACGTTACAACGCTAAATTAAGCAGAGTGACGGACCCAAAGCCTTCAATCTGGCTATAAGACAGCTGAAATGCTTAACAAAAAAAAATACAGTGGTGAAGTTGGGATTTGTTTCTTGAAGTTACGTGCTCATTGTCTTTTCTGTGTCTTGCAGGCTGCCAGGAGAAGCGGACTGGCCATCAGATATTGTTTGTGGAAATTCGGAAATAAAGTTTGTCAAATTGACTTTTGTCTCTTCATTGTGCACACTTACACACGAAATAGGGTAACAGTCAGCTGTTTTTGAATGTTAGCATTGATTTCTCACATTGAATGGTGAAATATTTGTAGTTTGAAAGGTCCGACCTAAATGAATACAGGTCGTAGTTAACGAAGCATATGAATATTAATATAGAACTCACCAGCAGGGCTTTTCTGTTCACAAAGACAACAACCTTTGTTAACCTTAAACCAGCAAAAACACATATTTTGGCAACCTGGGGGCAGCAAAAACAAATTGTTAACATTTACACATCATTACCTGTTCAGCTGATAGGGCAAATTTGTTAGCACACAGTGGCTAATTTACACATCCAGCAGTTACGGAACAACGTTACCATTCATTCTGAATTGTCTCTGGCCACCTTGTGAATTTAAGTCCAATATTTACTCTTTGCTAGCTCTGGTTTGTTCTCCACCAAACCCTGAGGGAAATATCTGATTTTTCAGCTGATAATTGTCAGCCAACAGTTCAGTAATAAGTTCAGCTAGTTTCTAACTGTGTCTGTCTGCTGTTTGCTGCTGAGCAGGTAGTGTGCAGAGGGTTCACTTTCTTTTTCTGACAACAGCTGCCTGCCGCTAAAAATGATGCTATGAGAGCAGTGAGAGTGAACCGAAACAGTAAAGTTGCAGCTATAAGCTATAACACTTGATCTGATACATCACTATGCTTAAAATATTTCTTGTAGCTGATTGAACAAAGTGCCTGAACATAACCACTCTTATATTTATCATAGTTAAGTTGCTGTGAGCATTTCAAGAGGGAATATTATAGGAAAATACTTTGTCCTTGACATTTTTTTTTAATTCTAAAAATATTCTGCAATTAAGTTTCTTGCATATTTGCTGTTACAGACCGATAGTGTATAAATGTGATTATTAGGAGATGGTTGATTAAAGAGGTAATTTTTACCCACCGTAGAAATTACCCTTGCTGCTGAGCATGAAGTTTAGTAGGCCATGAGAATAAAGAAATGCTACTCGACATGGACCGTGAAAAATATGTTAATTAGACTATTTAATTACAGAAAAATAAACATGTTTACATAGCATCGACATTGTGTTATTATTTGCATAAATTTACATAGTAATTTATAGAACTTAATCAATCACAAATAAGCATGAATTATGTAAAAGGTTACCTGAATAAATGTGAGAGGAAGAATGACTGCATGCACTGCCATACAAAATTGATTTTAATAATGCATGTTCACTGTTACAGCTTCTTGAAAAATTTAACTAGGATTTTAGACTCGTGTCTAATTGCTGCTCTTTCTTTCTTGCTAACTGAGATGTGTCATTGATTTCCAACCGCAGAGGGCCAGATTCTCAAACACAATCACAACATTTCAATTTGTGGAAGCAAGAAGTACCAAAAGAGACAAATATTTGCCCTCTAAGGTTCTGAATCATAGATGGTATTTGTCTTCTGTCTCCCCTGTTACTTGAATTGATGCATGCTGGACTGCTGGTGTGATTTCCAATTACATGAAGCTCTGTGGTGTGGGATTGCTTTCACATTACACTGCAAGTCCTGCTGTCATAAAGAGCGCAGCTCCATACAGGATGAATAACCAGTGCTCCCTATACTACCGTTTTTTATTCAGTAGCATAAATTATTAGCTCAACTGTGACAAATCCTCAACAGCATAACTATGAGAACAAATCATCTGAATTATCTCAATAAAATGCAGTGCATTGTTTAATAGATCACCACTCAAAATGAGACAATACCAGGATATTATTATTATTATTTTAGTAGCAAGTAGTGAATTGAATTCAAATTTGAAATGTAGAACTACATTACAGTTATTAATCCTAGTAACACTCAATTGCTTTGACAATGCTGGAGACAATTGGTTTGCTGTTTTACTGGGAGTTTGATGAAGGGCTGATATAAGTTTCTTTTCTGTGTGTTCGGAGGACAGACAGACTGGAGAAGACAGGACGTGGTTAGCCTTTACCAAAAGAGGAGTAATATTGTCTCGTCCGACATGCACGTAACCCTGTGCAAAATGACAAGCAGCTACTGTAAACACCTTCCTCCATCAAGCACTGGAGACTGAGATTGTCGAATGTCAGTTTATTGACAGAGAAAGGGTGAAACTGAAAAACAAGCGCCATCACCAAAATACACTGAACAAAAATATAAACGCAACACTTTTGTTTTTGCTCCCATTTTTCATGAGCTGAACTCAAAGATCTAAAACATTTTCTATACACACAAAAGACCATTTCCCACAAATATTGTTCACAGATCTGTCTAAATCTGTGTTAGTGAGCCCTTCTCCTTTGCCCAGATAATCCATCCCACCTCACAGGTGTGGCATATCAAGAAGCTGATTAGACAGCATGATTATTGCACAGGTGTGCCTTAGGCTGGCCACAATAAAGGCCACTCTGAAATGTGCAGTTTTATCACACAGCACAATGCCACAGATGTCGCAAGTTTTGAGGGAGCGTGCAATTGGCATGCTGACTGCAGGAATGTTCACCAGAGCTGTTGCCCGTAAATTGAATGTTCATTTCTCTACCATAAGCCATCTCCAAAGGGTTTCAGACAATTTGGCAGTACATCCAACCGGCCTCACAACCGCAGACCACGTGTAACCACACCAGCCCAGGACCTCCACATCCAGCATGTTCACCTCCAAGATTGTCTGAGACCAGCCACCCGGACAGCTGCTGCAACAATCGGTTTGCATAACCAAAGAATTTCTGCACAAACTGTCAGAAAACATCTCAGGGAAGCTCATCTGCATGCTCGTCGTCCTCATCTCGGTCTCGACCTCACTGCAGTTCGTCATCGTAACCGACACATACGATGGCGTTTGTACAGACCATCACCTCATGTTGCAGCATGATAATGCATGATGTTGCAAGGATCTGTACACAATTCCTGGAAGCTGAAAACATCCCAGTTCTTGCATGGCCAGCATACTCACCGGACATGTCACCCATTGGGCATGTTTGGGATGCTCTGGCATATACGACAACGTGTTCCAGTTCCTGCCAATATCCAGCAACTTCGCACAGCCATTGAAGAGAAGTGGACCAACATTCCACAGGCCACAATCAACAACCTGATCAACTCTATGCGAAGATGTGTTGCACTGCGTGAGGCAAATGGTGGGCACACCAGATACTGACTGGTTTTCTGACCCCCCCCAGTAAAGCAAAACTGCACATTTCAGAGTGGCCTTTTATTGTGGCCAGCCTAAGGCACACCTGTGCAATAATCATGCTGTCTAATCAGCATCTTGATATGCCACACCTGTGAGGTGGGATGGATTATCTCGGCAAAGGAGAAGTGCTCACTAACACAGATTTGTGAACAATATTTGTGAGAAATGGTCTTTTGTGTGTATAGAAAATGTTTTAAATCTTTGAGTTCAGCTCATGAAAAATGGGAGCAAAAACAAAAGTGTTGTGTTTATATTTTTTGTTCAGTGTATATTACATATTGAGTAGATGTGTCACAATCTCTATAAAAAATAAAACTGCACCTGGCTATAGCAGCCGGCAGAGTAGCTAACGTAAGGTGTAGGCTAGCTAACATAAAGTATAGCTAATGTAAAGCTTGCAAAATGCACTAACGTGATAATGTTCAAAGTACAGTAAAATAACTTTTATCACATATTTAAATAAATGTACATGTACCACAATACAAATTAAGGCTAGCCTACTAGCTTACTGAAACATGCTAGCATGGTGCCATGTGCCATGTGAGCTAACAATCAATCATCAAAATAATCATATTGTACATCAAACTTAGCAATAATATACAACAGAAGCAAAGGAACAATACTTCAGTTATCATCTGACATACCGAGAATGCGACCAAAGGCGTGGAACGTTGAAGATTGAAGCAGATTGTAACAGCATGTGCAGTCATATGGCTGTCCTGTTCATTAAGAACTGACTTACTGACAGCAAGAGGAGATAAACTAAACTAAAGAAAAAATAATGTCCTGCTAGGGACAGAACAAATATGCTACTGGGAAACTGGGAAAAGTTGACTTATTTTACAAGTTGTGTCTTCTTGGCTGCTAGCTTTGACTTTTTTGGTTAGTAGCCAAAGCCAAAACTCATGCTTTGTTGTTGAGTGATTAGTAATTTAATGTTATGATATTTCATTTAAATAAATAATACCTAATAAGTAGGGGTGTAAAAATGATATACATGGAAAACCAGTACAAAAATCTGAGATTCAGCTACATCCTGTGGCTCATAGGTAGGTCGGGGCGTCCACTAATCCGAAGATCAGAGGTTCAATCCCCGGCTCCTCCAGTCCACATGTCTAAGTAACCTTGAACAAGATACTGAAGAAATTGCTCCTGGTGGCTGTTCCATCGGTGTGTGAGAGTGTTAAAAACTGAGTAGCAGGTGGCACCTTATATAGCCCTGACCACCAATGTGTGAATGTGTGTGTGAATGAGTGAATGTAGTGTATAAAGTGCTCTGAGTGGTTGGACTAGAAAGGCACCATACAAGTTCAGGTCCATTTATCATTTGCAAGTGGACTGTTTCATTAGGCCCGTTTCCACTGAAGAGTTCCTGGTACTATTTGGGGGACAGGAACTACTACAGGAACGTCCTCTCATTCGGCCCTCTCAACTGTCGTGTCTCCACTGAGAGAGCGAAGTACGAGGAAGGTTCCTGTAAAGTTACGGGCTCTGGATGTGACGTAATCGTTGCTCGACTATTTTGACCGGGGCGACGTAGGTTAGATAGCGGTGTCTGTAATAATTCACTAAATGGCCCGTGAAAAAAATATGTCTTAGTTACAACATGATTGAGCTAACTAGAGTAGTTTCATGTCGTATCCGACAACGGGAGGCTTTTAACAGATGACGTCCTGATGTTAGCTTACTGCTGCTGTTTGCCGTCCCTGTCAGCTGATGCTTTCTAGACATCGTGATTTCCCAAAACTGAATAAATACCACACATATCAACACAAAACTGCTTTGCTAGCTCAATCATGTTTTAACTAAGATATCCGCTGGAAAGAATATTTTTTCCACGGGCCATTTAGTGAGTTTTTTTTACATGGCGGCGAAAGCTATATGAACATGCTAATCTTCGTCTGCTGAGTTTTAATAATGCCAGCTATTTTGTTGCTTTCTGTTGTCGTCACATCCCGTCTTTAGTATATCCAATCAGCACCAAGTAAACCCCAAGCCCCAGCCAGGAGTCTTTCGGGGCCGTTCTGAGTACCTACCCCGAAGCAGGGACTTGTTTAGCCCCTGTAAAAGTTCCGGAACTCTGTCCTTCGGGGGTGGTTCCTGCGGTGGAGACACGCACCAACGGCCCCGGCCCCGTAAATCTACCCCGAAGTTCCTGCGGTGGAAACGGGCCTATTGCTGTTCTATTGCTAGGGCAACAACTTTGGTCCCTGTTTACTTCCTGTCAGCTTCTGCATTAACATACATTCAAACAGGAAATACAGAGGGACCCATTTAGAATGTTTATGTTGTCCGGTTTGAAACAGTCTATACACAACCACAGATCCAACCCAAATTCTGCACGAAAAGGGAAAATGTACAGTTGGATCAAAATCACAAGAGTTGAGATCAGGGGCGTAAGTATTGACAGTGCAGGCAGGGCGGTTGTACTGGGGCCCAATAAGGTGGGGAGGCCCACAAAGAGCGCAGGCCCTCTTACAATATGTAGTGCAGAAAACAGGGACTTGTGGGTAATTCAGATTGCCACCTTATATATATATATATATATATATATAATATATATATGCCTGTGTCTAAAAAAACTTCACATTGAATAAAGAAATGGTGCCATTTGCTGGGGTATATGTCTTCGAAAAGGAAAACCCATCCCCATCATGCTTTTCTCTTTTTTCTTATTCTCCATAAACTATAAATAAGCTATAAAAGTATTAAATGAATAATTCCTTTATTTTGGCTATATACATATATGTGATGAATATTTCTGGGTAATATGTTGGTGTTAAACAATATAAAGCCTCCATTTGATCATGTGACAAAGAAGCGGTAAGATTACACAGTAACTAGTTTAATAGTATACACAACATAAATAGTAAATAGTAAGTAGTCAGCACTAGGGCCCGACATAATAGCCCGTTGTAACTACCTCAGGTCTCTGGTTGAGATTTCCTATCTAACTTCATATTCAAAGGTAGGCTGTTATAAATGCATGATGGTCAGGCTCCAGCACTCTTTATAAATGAACTGCAAGAAGAAAATGTACGAGCAAACAGCAAATTATATTCATCTTGTCATGGACGTATTCCAAGTAGAGTAAATAGCCTACAGTTTCATTGCAATGTGTCTACAAAATGTACATTTTGGAAAGACATTTCATCTCTTTCTCAACAATATTTTTTATTTAATGGGAAAAGTTTTTTGATCTGTGATAGTTGCACTTTTTTTTCTAAATAAAATCTTACAACAGATATATTTGGCCAAACTTTCAAACACTACTATTTGGCCCTTGAGGGTCAGTGATTTTGACACGGCCAACAAAATCAAGTTCTTTCCAAATAACTCTCTCACTGTCTGTCTCATCATTTCTCCTGCTGGCTCACTATGTTTCTCAATCACAAACCTGCTTCAAACCATCAACAACATTCCTTCACTAAAACAAGTGTCACTGTCACTGTGTTCAACGCTGCATGACATTTACATAGTATTCTCAGTCTGCAAAATGTGCAGTGGTATTATAAAATATGCTGGCAGCACCACAGACTGTATTATTGATTAGAAGACCCCCTCCTGTGAAAATCTAATTTTTAACCTTATTAACGTATGGTGTTTTAATATGTTACATGACATATCATGAGCGAAATAAGCAGGTATCGTCATGACTGATCATTTCCACCTTCAAACTGCAGTGGACCAGAGACAGTCTCAAAAACACAGATTCTGACATCCAGAGTTTGTCACATCACAAACCCAAGGAACCAACCCTGTAATGTTACAACAAATTTTGCAAATTAAGTTTGACTTTAACCTCAACTTGTCAGAGCTGGCGCTCAGGACCAATTAAGGTTTATATAACACTAGCAACACATTATTAGCTGTTTGATAACGCAGTCAAGCCAAAGGCTCATGTTATCTATTAATGTTTACAAGCAGAGGTTTGTGTGTTTGATATGCAGAGTTCAAGAGTAGGTATGCTGCAGACAGCAGAGGAGGGGCGGGGTTAATTTGCATATTCATGAAGCTGTGCTATAAATGATGCAAGGTGTAGAGTTACATCTAAGCCATTTTAAGGCATGAACAGATTTTTTTTCATTGAAAAAGCTTCTGATGTGTAACTTTGATGAATAGAGATGAGTTTTAGGATGCCCAGAGTGGAACTTTAATGGGAAAGTTCACCCCAAAATCAAAAATACATAGTTTTTCTCTTACCTGTAGTGCTATTTATCGGTCTAGATTTTTTAGGTTTGAAGTACAGAGTGTTTGAGAAATTGGCCATAAAGATGTGTGTGGATTATCTTGAGTAACTGGGTCATGATTTCTGAAAAGAGACATTACTGTTGAGTTTTTCAAATGTATTTGTTTTGGCACTTTGAGCCCCACAAGCTGAATGTCCTCTAGTTCTATCATATTAGAGAGAAAGCAGACTCTAAGGCCAATATCTTCAACACTGGGCAACTCACACCAAAACTATCTAGACTGATAAATAACACTAAAGGTAATAGGAGAATATGTGTTTCTGATTTCGGGGTGAACAAAAAAGGCAGTATGTGCCCTGACAGGAAAGTTACTCAGTGGAGCATTTAACAAAAGATGACAAATAATGCTAGCAGCTAACACTGCCACTTAAAGTGCCCCCCAACTTCTATAGGGACATGAGCCCATACAGCATTGTTGAAAACACTGCATGCAGAGGGATGACACTGACCTGGGAACTGAGGTAAAACAATACCATAATCCTTATCAAATCAGCAGTATTTCAGTGAAACATTCACCTTTCTCAAAATTTTATCCAATGAATCACTGCCCATGTTTATTACTGTTGGTGTGACCGAAGATATAATTCGAATAAAAAAATATATCATACTTGCAGCTGAACTGAATTGTATAAATTTGGCTCTGAATCACAATGCATTGTTTTGTTACAGACGTAAATGTATTGTTTTTGGGTTGTATTGTGGATTGTGTATCTAGTCGCGTATGGAATCATCTGAGGGGGAGAGATATGTACCCTCTGGTAATGAGTTTATAGAGGGAGTCCAACAGAATGGCAGAGCGAGAGGAAAATGTCTGTGTTTGATTGATGATCACAAAGCTTCAATAACTACTCGAGGTTGATGCTCCTTTAAAGTGTTTGTGCTTATCACATCCTGGCTCATTTCCACCACCTGAGTGTGCATCATGTATTACAAAAATGTCAGAGTCAAAGCCCCTGTGGAGTTGGTTCAGCAGCTGAACCAACTCACTTCAAGACAAACACACAAAATGTCTTACTCTCTATTTGCTCTTTTTCTTTTCTTCTCTGTCTGTCTCCTTTGCAGTGACTCATCCATCTATAGACACATATTTTCACAACTCCGGGTGAAACTCACATTTTTACACACCTCTCGCACTCGCGCCTAACAGACGAGGTGTCAGATTCTGTTTTATTTTCTTCACTGAAGTTGCATCTTTCTCAAGTGTGAGAGTTGGCCTTGGTGTAAGTTCCCACTACTGTGCAAGGAAGAAGAAAGGAGAATAAACACTGTGTGTTTCAGGAAAATACACACACATTGTCAGTTAATGATGACAATGAGAACACATGACACAATTGAATAAGAAAATAGTTTTATTTATTTATGGTTCCGTAGCGTATATCTCATTTATTTAGTTTTAGGATGTGACTATGGGTTCAAAGACCCCTCATTTGAAGCACTTCCTTAGAAGTGTTTTACTCTCTATTCAGCTCAGCTTCTGAACAGTCCCATCTCTGGCAGTCAGACAGCAGTGCAGGCAGTTTGCTCATTAGTGCCCTTATCAAGAAAAAAGCCAACAGTGCTGATGACATTATACCAATAAGATGAGCAAATATTCAAAATATTGTGTTTTATTGACCAGAAATAAAATGCAAATGTGGTGCATTCACAGCACTGATGCCAAAAACTGAATAAGGAATTCTAAAAGACTATCTAATTATCCTCCTACAATGGTTTGTATGCAGCTACAATGGTACGATGATATCTAACAAATTAGTGCCCCCAATGAAAAGTTATCTATTTAAGATAGAGTTACATAGGTTTATATTAAGTAAAGTTACATAGGTTAGGTTTAGACATGTAGGGCTCTAGTTTCCCGGCGCAACGCAGGGTGGCGAACCCCGCGCAGAGCTAGTTTCGAGCAGTGTAACCCAAGGCGCGCTCAGTTTGATAGTCTGGCAGACCGAGGTGCGCTGAGATGGGTGTGGCGGCGCAACAGGGGGAGGTGTCGACAGATCCAGCTTGGCGCAGTGACAGTTTCATGCCAAAAGGCTTCGCGGAAGGTGCGCTAAAAGCTCGCCAGCTGAAACCACGTCTACTGTCAGCGCAGGTGGAGCGCAGCCGGTGTAAGCCGAAGTTTGGCTGACCGGCGGACAGTGTGCACACGTCACCAAAACCTCACAGGCAGGTTTCCAGAATGTCAGGCACATTAACGATGCAATAAATAGCCACAAATACCACTATTCAATGCAACTATCTGCAATCAGCACATAAATGTATCTTTATATCGACTGTCCCGTCACATCTGATGTCAGATCAAAGGGGATTGGCACCGTTTGGCACGTGTAATGGAAACCCAACCTGATTTGATTAACACAGTCACAAACTATTGAGTTCACATCCCTCTCAGCCAACCACAAGCAGCCACAGCATCAGATGGGGAGTATATATTCAGCATTTGTCATCTTAGAAAAGTCAAAAGAAAAGACACAGAGTGAGACTGTGAGAGAGAGAGAGAAAGAGAAAGAGAGAGCGCGCATGCGCGCATGAGAGAAACGCAACATTGGTTTACAATTGTGGTGACCTTCTCCCAGGCTACCTTTGCATCATCAGCCCGTGGAGGTCTGCTCGCAGTTCCGTATATTTGGACACTGCGAGCTTGGACCTCCCGGACCAAAACATCAATTTCCTCCTGGGAGCAGTTTGGCCGTCTGACGCTGCTGCTCTCTTCTGCCATGGCCAATTGAGTAAACTCTCATCACGCCCGCGGCGCATTTAAGGGTGAGGAGAGGGGCTCATTTGATTGGTGTGATGTGTGTAAAACCCACTTCACGCCTTCTCTCCTCCCTCTTTACGACTTGCGCAGGTAGGAGGGACGGAGGTGGGATAGAGGAGTAGCTACGCCAGGGCGCACGGTGTGCCAAACTTACAAAATCCGCCTGGCCACACCCAGTTGGCGAAGCGCAGGTGCGCTGCGCCTCTGCCGCGCCCGGTCTGCCAATCTAGAGCCCGTAATGTTATGTAGGTTAGCTTTAGAAATGTAACGTTGCTTAGGTTTAGAAATGTAAAGTAACATTAGTGTAGAAATGTAAAGTTACCTAGGTTCAGAAATTTAAAGTTACGTAGATTTAGAAACTTTAAGTTACGTAGGTTAAGTTTGGAAATGTAAAGTTACATAGGTTTAGAAATATAAAGTTACGTAGGTTTAGAAATATAAAGTTACGTACGTTTGGTTTAGGAGAGTAAAGTTATGCAGGCTAGATTTAGAAATGTAAAGTTACCTAGGTAAGGTTTAGAAATATAAAGTTACGTAGGTTTAGAAATGTAAAGTAAGGTAGGTTAGATTTAGAAAAAGAAACATTGCTATGACGTATGTCAAAATACCTCAAAGTTCACTTGGTTTCACACAGGACAGGAACATTGGTCTTGTGGGGGAAAGGCATTGTCTAATTTGACCCATCCACCATCTCAACCTGCCTCATAATGCAGACTTTCACTCTTTACACTACTTCTTTACTCCTGCCAAAGCTTTCATGTGATCCCAGCCTTTACAATTACATGTATTAGATGCAAATTACTAGCTCATGATTATGTGGGTTGTTTACAAATTCTGGCGCATTACTTTTCATAGGTATACATAAGAACTTCATGTTAACAGCTTCGGTGAGTTGAGTCTTCATCCATCAATCCTCCATCCAACATTAGAAAGGCCTTAGTAAGCTTAAAAATAAGTCCACCTTGAAAGTCAATTTTCACCCTGGAGGTAGCAGTTTAACAAAGCAGTTTAACAAAAAAATACCAAGGTCAATTTACTTGGTTTTACCAAAGCTTTCAGATGCATCTTGTAGGCTTCCTCGGTGGATGGAGTGTGCTCAGTTGTCATGGAAATGGTTGAGTTATTATCAGTGACCTAAATATGGAATTGCAGTCCGTGACTGAATTTCAGTCCGTGACTGTCTTCCTTGATCTCTCTCTGGCCGTCGACTGATTTCTCAGTGCTTTTCGGGTTATCTAATGCATCCCACCCCCCTGCTCCTCTCCAAAAGCTAAATTGAGGGTGGAGAGGCTTTTGTAACTTTGCGAAACAGGCTTTCTGACAATTATGCTGGCTTTATGCACTGATTGTCTAGATGTACGGAGGTGTGAAAGTAGAGTTTCTCTCTTAAGCTCTCTTTTTTCATTCTTCACACAAATACAGCACTTACGTCCCTTTCCTGTTTGTACAACTGTGCGTAACTGCATGAATGCCTTCAGATAGACTGCCTGAAACACTGCATCAATGCTTATTCCCACAATGCATTGCCTCTTGTCTCTCTCTATTGACAGCAGTGTTCTCATCTGGACTTTGAGATTGGCCATTTCGAACAGGTACAAACACTTTTACACAACAGTTACTTGGATCAAGTAATTTGATTGGACAAGAGGAATTTCACGAGTGCTGGTATACTGTAGAGTACAACAGCACTGGGATTTTTAATTATGCATATATCACTCTGCTTTACAGGTGTTCTAAACCGTTAATGACATTAACTGTTACTTGGCCTACAAGTACACTTGATATCTCACTGCAAACCTCCAAGTGTGCTTGTATGACATTAGCTGATGTTGCAACGTGTTGTTTGATCAAGCTGTTAACTCATTGGAATCACACGTATGTCACCAAAGCAACAGTCAACAAACACTTATTTCACTAGTTGCACAATAAATGGAAACATACAGATATATGCAGGGCTTAAAGTACTCTGGCGTGGTGCTGGCTTGACGGACATTTCAATTTTTCTATTTTATTTTATTTTATTATTTTTTTGTGGCAACAACTTGGCATTTAACGAATCATCTTATGATTTTCAGCGAAGCACATGGGTAGCTCCACCAATAGCTGGCCACTGGCCTGAGTGGGGAGGGTATAAAAACAGCTTGCATGCATGCGTGCACACACACACACACACACACACACACACACACACACACACACACACACACACACGCGGGCAGGATTTCAACACACACTTCTTTCAAGCGTTGTTTAGGTGTCTGTTAAAGTCTGATATCGAAATAAGTGTGGGTGAACGTGCAACAGAAATGGACAATTGAAATGCGTTTGAATGATAAGCTTGTGTTAGCTTGACCGCCAGCTATCGGACACTGAGAGAAAACAGCATGCTGTGTGCGTTTTGTGCAACAGGTGGATGCGGTAGAAGAGTAGAGCAGGGCATTGTAATACAACTGGGTGCTGGGTGCAATACAGTAAAGAACCAGCAAAACTGAGATGGGTTATACACACAACAGCTATCTTTGACGAAATTATATACGGACCTCTTCCGAGACTGATTGACAAAGATTGCCGTTGCAAAAAATATTTGTGTTGCTGAAGCCAAAGAAATGATTAAATAAACAAAGAATTCATAATCTCTTTTCACGTTTGACAACTGTTTACTAATGAATGGTGCTTGTACAACTGTTTAAAAAACAATGTCAGATGGGAGGGAGTGCTGTTGTGCTGAATATCAACACAGCTGTGATTTGGTCGTAGACATGACTTGGTTGGACGATGTGTCCTTTGACATAGTTTGTTTGAAGCACACTGAACTCTTCAAGTGGCTATTACCAATTTTTTGTATTAACAATAAATGACAATATTGTGCCTATAATCTGTACCTTTACTTTTTATACATTTACTTATGAACTCTTCCTCCACCACTACCTCTGTGCACAAAACCATCAGATTTTAAAACCTTACTCCTGCAATGTTCGCTTTTTTTTGTAAATCTGATTGCTTGTTTGTCCTTGCTCATTTCTAAGCAAATAGATCTCTCTTAACATATAAACTGCTGTAAATGAGTTGCAGGGAAAAAGTCCTTGAAAAAAGGTGTCGGAAACTGATTTGCATATTTGCCACTAAACACATTGTGGATATCTGAATGTGTAGAAGATGTAAGAACTGACATATTGAGCAAAACACATGTTCGGGTTCTACTTGATAACCAACACAGAGCAGAACGGACAATAAAAGCAACAGTGAAATCACACCACCTCCCCTTTCAGTTCCCCCTGCGCAAAGTCAATGTTCTAATTGTCTCCAGACTCCTCTTCTCAGCAGCAATTACTAATGAGGATAAGTGTTTTTGCTACCTATCTGTGTAACGTTATGCTCCAGATATTTTAGAGCATCTTGGGATAACAACACACACATTTTCGCCATTTGTATTAAAAGTAAGAGGCTCATTGTTCTGATATGGAGAGCTGAGAGCTGAAGTAGTTCAGAGGCAAGCTGACCACCTGGACTGTGAGAGGCTGTTAGACTCGTTAGTAGGCGATGAGTCCAGCAGCAGAGATGCAAGAAGATGAAAAGCTCCAGGCTGTTTTGCATTCCTGCTGAGCAGTGAAGAATTTTAGTAAATAAATCAAACAATATAATGAAATCCACCAAGAAAAAATCCCCACAGACTTCTCTGTGAATTTATGGGGGTGTTATTGTAGAAATGGTATTTGCAAATGTGTGCATTAACACCCACGTATAAAGTCTGGCTACTGACCGCGTAGCATATAAGGTGAAAGGATGTGCATTTCCGGATCACCTACTACATCAATCTGTCAATTCCTCAGTTTTTACTCTTATGTTATTAAATACGCTGAAGTACACATAAGGATAAATGAAGTGTGACAGGGTTCAATAAATGTTTACTGCAGAGCAGGTCACATTGAGCTGTGTGAACAGTCCAATACTGCGCCCTTCATCACAAAACAGGGAACTATGGCTGACCTCACATGACTCAGACCAAATACATCACAACAGTGGACTGTATCGGATTACTCTTTGAGCGTTTGTGTGTATGTGCCTGCAAGAGGTTGAGTGTGTTTGTGTCTTTGATCCTCTCCTTCACCACGCTGTAATGAGGGCAGGTGGCATGGCATGTTGAGGGACATGAATGTGTCTCTTGTGGGCAGCTTATGGGGTATTACTGAGGGTAGGACATGGGTGAATGTGTATCTTTGTTTGGCCTCAACTGGTCTGTGCACCTACAGCCACCCTCAGACGACCTTCAGCATATCTCTGTGCGGCAGCAGCTTTCCCTGGTGCAATGACAGAGTCGCATGAATCCACAGGGCTGCACCCCTGGGAAAAACACAAAGGGAGTGAGAGAAAGGGGGGGAGGAAAAGATGGAGAGGAAGACAATGGTGAGACTAGACAGGTACAGAAGAAACAGCAAAGACAGATATTCAACTCTAGGTAGACTTCACAAGTTTGTGAGAGTTCGGTGAGAAAATCCATACCACTTTTGCACCTATATGCTAAATATGATGCTGAAGCTGGCAGGTGATTAGCTGCATTGGGACTGGACGCAGGGGTAAATAGCTAGCTCGGCTCTGTAAAAAGGCTAAAAAACATAAAGCTATCTAATTACACATTATATCTTTAGACAGAGCCTCGGGGACAGGCTAGCTGTTTTCTATTGCTTCCCTTGCTTCCATTCTTCATGCTAAGCTAAGCAAATTTCCTGCTGGCTCTAGGTTAATGGCTGTATCAATCTCATCATCTCTGGCTTGCCAAGAAAGCAAATAAGCGTATTTCACAAAAAATTAAACTCTCCCTGTAAAGGTGATGTGACTTACCCCATGTGCTGACATTTACGACCAGAAATACACACCAAACTGCAAGTACAAGCACATTCAATGAGAGTTAACACTTAGTTTGTGTTTCAGCTGCAAATATATGCACAAAAGGTCACTGTAAGTCATTACACAGCACAAAAAAAACAAACTGATATCTGCAAATAGCTGTCAAGGTCAAATTGGCACTCTCTTTAGATCTACTGCACTTCGCTCTGCATGAGAATGATAGGGAAATGATAAAGTGATTGAGTCATAACCATTCAGCTCGTAGCCTCAAGCTGGCTTTTCAGCATATCACTGATCTCCATTTGGACCACAATCCAGCAGTCAGTCACTCTGCTGCTCGTCATTGATTCTCTGATGGAGGGCCGTGCGGTCTACGAGACGAGATATCATGTTGCTCGGCTTCCAATGAAATGGGGGTCAGATGAGTGATGACAGACATCAAGGAAATAGATGCGTGACGGGCTTTGATACCACAATCTCTACCGACAATCAGCTGGCGATCAGACATGGCTGTCTGTGTGTGTGTGTGTGTGTGTGTGTGTGTGTGTGTGTGAATGCATACGTCAAGGATTATTAGAGCTTGTCATTTGATGCACGTCCTAGAGCGCTTTCCTTGTGTGCACAGTGTTCCTGTTCTTTCTGTTTTAGCTCTAAATAAAGTGGTTTTAATGAGGCTGCATTTTGTGCCTTTTTACACCCTGTCTGATCACCAGAGTGAACAAGTGTTTCCTGGTCTGTTGGACCGATTTTCAGATGGGCAAAACTGTATGAATTTGTTAATCTAACTACAAAGCAAGGAATCTCTGTATGTGTGTGTGTCTGGGTCCTTTGTATATCTTGAGAACCTTTCATTCGATCTACTTAACACTCGGCAGGGGTATTGCTGGGAACGTGCAGTGTCAAATTCGGTGCAATTTGGACACGGTTTTACTGGTGTGTCTAATGCTGAGTGGCTGTGATCTTCTTTGTGCAAGATGAGTCGAAGACAACACACACGCTTCCTGCTCATTTAGTGAATGAGGTCACCTGGCAAAGTTAACTTGTCTTTGCCAAGCTAACTTATAACACCAATAACATTACTGCCAGCAAAACACTTTTGCTAATTAAATCCATCCTTTATTTTATAACCACAGTAGTGCAGACAGAGTCGAGCATGTCTTCACCTATGTCCACTGTGTAGGTTGTGGGCACAGCAAAATATGTCCACTGTTTTTTATTCATGCTCCACTGTACAACCGTTATGTCACAGCAACACATTCTCACTCCCAACTTGTCAATTACTAATATTTGGTCAGTGGACCTACACGTCAAAATGATGCTCAAAATACAATTCTGTTTTCACAGGATGTGCACAGTTTCTGCTTGTTAAATGCATACAGACTAATACGAAATGTTAGTCTATATCAAATAAGTACAGTTGTTACTAATGTAATGTAACATCACATGACTTATATCATGTGACATATGTCACTAGTGTAGCACGCTACACATACTAGCACACTACGGTGCTATTAAAATAACTTTTGGGTTTTAGAATTTTGGGTTTCGGGACACAAACAGTAGTCTCTGGCGTGAAAGTCCAGAATTTGTTTGACCCATCCAAATCCCCTCTTAACTGCCGTATGCAGACCTTTTTGCTCTTTATACTATGGTAGCTGCTGCTTAACACCGCGGTGGTGAAAGCAAGCAGGTAACACACCAATTTGGGAATTAATAACTTCTCAAAGTGTATTTCACCAGTCTTTCTAAGCGCGAGAAGCCACGACTTGCTTTACTTTTCGCCATTTTTCTAACTGAGAATGTTGTTATTGGAAATGGTGGAGGAATAACTTTTTCCTAGAGAAAATTATTAACAATTAATTGTAAAACTTTTAATGCCATGTAGTAAAAGTCATGCATTTAAATTTTTACTTAGACTGATTATCAGCACAATGTACTTAAACATCTGTTCATGGAGGAGCTTTCATTTCTAATATAATGCTGGATAGTTTAATGAATTGTAATGCACCAGTTTGTTCTACTTTGTGAGTAAAATCTGAATATGCAGCCTAACCAGGAACATGTTTTTGTCAGGTAAATGTAGTTGTGCAATGTTTTCTTCTGAAGTAGAGGAACACAGTAAATAGTACCCTTGAGTTCCAAGTTATTTTGGGGTAAAATGAGTTACAGTAGTACAGTACATTTCTTGCTAAATCTGCAGCAATACGAGAGGCCGAGCACTCAGCCTGTTCAGAACAGGCATGTGTTTGAAAAGGAACTACACTAGTCCTGTAACTTGTGTTTACTCACACTGCATGTTTCAATTGGCTTTTTCTGCGCGGCCAAGACATACGCTTCCTGGGCTCAAACTGCATACTTTGATCGATCACTTATCAACATGGGTGCTCACACTGAACAAAACCCTGATGGTTTTAACAAGCAAGACTCTCAAAAATGATGACAAAAAAAGAGAAAGGCAGCATTACTCATGCAATCCTACTTTGATCGGAAATCAAGAAGGGAAAAAAAAGAACATGGACCTGCAGATGGCTGGGAAGATGCAGACAATATGGTCTGTTCTGAGTCCAGTTTTATTTCTGTCCCAGCACAGTCTTAGTCAAGAGGCTCAACATGTAAAATACTACTCAAAAACATTAAAACAAGCCCACTACAGTTTGTAACAAATCTTTTGACACCAGCCATAAGGGAAATGGGATTACAGAGCTGTTTAAACTGTAACACAGCCTACAAAATTCCAACAAAGTGGCCAGAATTGTACCCGAATCAGGCGTTGCGACCCCTAAAACAGGATTACTTACACAGGATTACCAACCTGGCAAAAAAAAGTAAGTGGGCTAGGTTCAGTGCCCTAAACCCATAGATTGTATAAATGTTGGATGTAACCACTGTGATGTCACTCATTAGTTTGTGGACCTTTGTTTTGAAGCCTTGATTTTGGTATTTTGGCCATTACCATCTTGGATCTTTGGAGCCAAATGTGACCATATCTGGATAAAAAGGTAAAGATAATCCCTACGCTGGCTGGTGGCTTGATTGGGATGGTTCATTTACAACTACTTACTGTGATAATACTCATGCTATTTTTTTTTGCTAGCAAAAAACAGGCTTAAAACCATTAAAACAAAATGTACTTGCTGAAAAAATGAACATCCGACTCCTTAGAAAGTCCTCAGTACAACAAAACGCTGAACATGGTCTGTGGTAATTTACTCACTCTTGGAGCCAACCTCGAGTGGCCATTAGAGGAACTGCAGTTTTTGAAACTTCTGCATTAGTGTTATTTCTTAGCCTCAGGGGTTGCCGCTTACCCAAACCCCAGGTTAATTGCATGCCAACTGTGTTATGTAATTTTATTAATTAGAAAGGGCCATGTCTTGTAAAGGTGACTGGTGTTAAAATCTAATTTTTGGAGATGTTGGGACCTAAAAGCAAATTTTAGCCCTGGAGTCCTGAAGCAGGTTAATCCGCCCACGGCAACCGCCTTCGTATTTAACCTCAAATGACAACCAATCTGCTTGAAATTCAGCCTAAATCTAAAATTATCCAGGGCAACCAGTAAGGCCTTGTTTAATTTATGCGGTGTCTGCTCTGCATTAGGGATATTGCCTGGTTCCCAGACTGCAGCAATTATTTTGGTGAGTGCAATAATATAATAACTAATACAAATGATGGCCAGAACTATGAAAATAAGATAGAGTTGCAAATAACTGCAATTGTCCAGTAAGAATGAATCCTCCCAACCAATAAATACTTCAGAGGTAGACAAGACTACTGGTATAGGCAACTTATCATTTGTAGTCGTAGTTATGAGCTAATGTTATTACACTATAACTTGTGTGTTTCCCGGCAAGGCAATAGATGACTGAACACAGTTCTCTGCCTTCAGCTAATGAGGTCCCACCAGAGTCAGTGTGATCAACATTAAGACATAAAGCAGCTGCATTACAATGCTCTCTGAGGAAGTATAAGCTCTCCTCTCTGTCTTCACTTTCTTCTTCGTCTCACTTCAGCTCGCCACTGATACTCCCTCTTCCCTCTCGCTTTTTCTTGTCCTCCTTTTTTTGGTTAGCTCTTAATCAGCAAGCCTTGTTTAGCTCCTCTTGTCACTGTTACACTCTGCCTTTGTCGTGGGATCCATTTGATGTTGTTAGGCACAATGAGATTCCTCCACATCTGGGTCAATTTTCTGTCTGAAAATTAATTTTACATGAACCTATTTCTAGGGCTCCCCAACATGCTCGAACGCACACGCAAACACACGTACAGACACGCAAGCTGCACATACACCTATTCATCACCTTACCAATCCGACCATCCCCCTATCAAGGAAATGAAATGAGACGAGTTTGTAGGGAGCCACACACACATCCATATTTTGCTGTTTTACCATGCAGGCAAGGAAAGAGGCGAAAGGCATCATGGTTATTATCCTCCAGGAGCAGAGTAATCTGCTGAGAAGGGGGAAGCGGACGATTTGGATGTGTAGATAATTAAATCCTGGCCTGTGAGAGGACTAATGATGAGATTTTCTCAAAGCTGCTCTACCTTATCGTTTTCATCTGAGCCATGAAAACAGCACTGACTGCGAATCACGCTCGCGCTTTTATTCATCACTCAGCAGTTCACTCCCCATGAGGAGCTCTTCTGAGACCAGGGAAAGTCTAGATATAACCCGGCATGAACCTGATGCTCTGTCCCAGAGCCAAAGATAAAGATGGACCAGCGAGAACCGCTCCACTCAAATCACACTCCAGGTCTAATTATGTGAGGCTTTGACGGCTTGTCGGCACATTTGACAGATTTCTTAAGATTGTGATGGGGTGGGAGGAGTAGGGATGTTGCAAAATTTAGATGGGTTCTCATCATCAGTGTGTAGTTTGCATTCAGGAAAAGAAAGATCAATACTTCAAAAAGTATGCAATGATTATGCTCTTTGTATTTACTCCTTTTCCCCTTGTTACAGATTCAAGAAGTTGCATTTGTTCAAATCTCTCTGCTCATTTGTTCCACATACAAATGAGATACAAAGGACTTGGTCCTCTGCACAAGATTTACATCTAATGAGAAGAATATTTTCAGCATTTGGTCTTTTTCTTTGGTTGTAAAGACATTTTTGTTCAAGGCTTTTGTGATACCACAAAGCAGCTGATATTTTTTAAATGAAAAGCTTATGGATTATGCAACTTGAGGAAAGATTAAAAAAGACTATTTTCCTTTAAATGCACCTTATTAGTAGATTAAATCAAACACGATGCCTCCACTATGCAATGACATTTACTTTATAACAAGATCCAAAGACTCTCAGATAGACTGCTCCAAATCTGTTGTCTTTCTGTGGCTCAGCAGAGGATTAGGTTTCTTTTTCTTTTATTTCAGCCACAGGGAATGCCCTGTTGCTATTTTCTCACTACATTTTTAGATTGTGCTCGGTTCGGCAATGTGATAGTCTGGGCTATCTTTATCTGGTTCCTCAGCGCTATTGATTTGCAGCTTTGCAGGGGTAGAGGCATGGCGAAGTGGTAATCTCGGGGCGACTGATCGATACCACAGCATTACATGATTCTTGGGGAAATTGTTTGTGGAAATGTCTTCTGCTTCCCCTACTTTCTCAGCCATTAGAGTAGAGAAGTCTCTCACCAAGGGGCAGTTTCTTATGTGGCTCTGTAAGGCTTCACTCTGTACCCAGGTACAGCAACGCTTTGAGTGTCATCCTCTGGGGACAATGAATGTCTGTGAAAAAGTTCAGTCAGTAGTGGATGTAGGATTTAAGTCTGGACCAAATTGGTGGGCTGAATGACTGACTGACATTATCATTCAGCCCAGTCGATAAATGTAATGGAATTGTACGTTTCTGCGCACCACAAATACGTAACATTTGCACATTTTCATATGTATCATATCCAGTGATGGGCAAGCTACTTGGAAAATGTAGTAAGTTAAGCTACAAGTTACTCTTTATTAAATATAGCTTAGCTACAGCAAAAGCTACTCCAGAGAAATGTAGCAACCTACACTACAAGCTACACCGCAAAAGTAGCTAGCTACATTGACACTACTTTTTTTTTCTCTCTTTTCTCCCCCGTATCAACTTCATGATCAAGAAGGACTTTCCATCAAGCAAATAGGCAGGCAAAAAATACTCAATTTGATTGTTTATTATAAAACAAACTGGAAACAATTCGAACAACTCTCCTATCTGGTTTTTGTGTCTTCCTGACCTTCTTTTAACATTTACTTGACATACCATGTACAGCACTAAATGTTTGAGGAAAAACTGTAAACAGCAGTAAAACAAGAATCAAATAAACACAGTAGTAAAATGTCCTGGCCAAAGAAAAGGTGCAATATACCCTGCTATCTCTACTGGAATGGAGATTTTCAGTACAGTATAGACTACTGTTTCAAGTTCAACTCAAACCACATTAGCAGAATGACAATAACCTGGACAAAGAAAAAGTGCAAAATACTAGTGTACTGTCTCTATTGGAACTGAGATTTCAGTATACAGTAGGATAAACTACCGTTTAAAAAGGACGTCAGAAAGAACAAGTGCAAGAAACATTTGATTTGTCTTACAAAAAATGAAATAATGCAAGAAATATTTGATTTGTCTCACATAAATGAAAAAAGTGCAAGAAACATTTGATTTGGTCATTCATGTGTGTGTTTGGGGTGTTTTGACTCTGCTTCCTGCTTGGAGAGGCATGACCCGCCCTATCTTGCCTCTGATTGGGTAACCTTACGGTCCTTACCCAATCGTGAGTCGGCACAGTCATCATATCTAAACCAACCAATCATCATGGGTTGGCTCTGTCATCTGAAAGAGGAGGGGGTGGTGACACTGAGGTGAGATGCCTGCCAAGCTGCAGACCTCTGCAAACACTGTTCAAACCAAAAAGCAACAAAACCAGTTGAGATCTAGCGAGTCTTTGCTGTGTTTCCATTGGCTTTTCGGCACCAAAAAATTGTTTTTTTTGACCCATGGCTCCTTTTTCTCTTGCTTTTTAGCCCCCCAACACTGGTGTTTTGTAGTGACTTTTTGCCTCTTTTTCTTTCCACTTATTAATCCCACAAATGTTGGTGTTTTTTTGTGACCCATGGCTCTATTTCTTGCTGCTTTTGAGACCCCAAACATTTTGTAACGGTCTGTAGCTTTTTAGGCTTTTTAGCCCCCAAACGTTGGTGTTTTTTAGGGACTTGTGCCTCTTTTTCTGACTAATTTTTAGCTTACAAATGTGATTGTTTTTTCATGGCCCATGGCTCTTCTTTCTTGCTGCTTTTTAGTCCCAAAATGTGGGTGTTTTTTAGTGACTTGTGCCTCTATTTCCCACTACTTTTTAGCCCACAAACGTTGGTGTTTTATACCGACCTGGTGCTCTTTTTTCTTGTAGCTTTTAAGCTCCAAAACTTAGGTTTTTTGTAGCGAACGGTGACTCTCTTTTCTGTGGCTTTTTAGCCACAGGAAAGAGCTTTAGCCTTAGCCTGAATTTAGGTACTTTTTATTGACCCATGGCTCTTTTTTCAGAGGCTATTCAGCACTCAGACATGGGTGATTTAAAAGGACAGTTGCTGTGTTTCCAGCAGAGATAGTGGCATGAAAAGCAATTGTTTTTTTACTGAGACATTGCTGCTTTTCAAGTGGCAACTGTGCCACCAAGCCATAGTGATTTTTGTGCCTAAACCTAATCATATGTTAATCATAGCATTGATAAATCATCACATTTTAACATATTTGCCACATAATAACGTGCAAATGTCACATATCCTTGGTTTGCAGAAACATTCAATGCCAGTTTTTTTTTTTTTTCGATTGGGTTGTATCATCATGTATCATCACAAAACTAATGTGGCTAAAAATAAAACGATTGATAAAATGTAGAAATTATTATTCAGACTTTAAACTCAAATCAATCTTTTAGTCATTTCAAGGACTAACACCAATTAGGTTTGTGTCAATAAATTAAACTAAAGTTTCTCACAAATGAGAAAATACTTAATAACTCTGTAAATAAATAATATCAGAAAAATATTATTCAATAAAGACATTAACTGAGCAATATGAAGCTCATTAACCCTAAACCTGCAACATCTGTGCATTTAAAAAATGAACAAATCCAGCTGGTAGAAGACATCCAAATATTACAATTCAGGTATAACACGGCTCCATCTGTTGACTAAATAAATTCACCTTGTGGTTGACCTATGAAATGATGCTCAGGATGAAGCTAATAGGTTATAAAGCACTTTGAAAACGCAGCATCGTGCATTATTTGTTGATTGCTTTACTATTGATTTATCAGTCGTAAGTAATGGAGGGAAAAAAAATCCCTGAAAACTGCACACAGGCTGGGTTTTCACATCGTGACAAGCCTTTAAAGCTTGTATGGAGAATAGCTCTTCTCTTCACACAGAGGCTCAGTATGCAAAATGGCATACTATAAACTCTACAGGGCAACAAATTTGAGCATATACCTCTCTCTGCACTTGTCTGAATTACTTTAATTTATGGCATTTATTGGTGCTCTGCTCTCTGCTGTGAAAGATGAGTCCTCTGCTGCCCGCTGAAATGAGCACATAGGGTACGGTGTTAAACCTGGCGACAATTGGCCGTGCAGAGTGAGAGAGATGGTGCTCAAGCTAATAGCAGCGAATCCTGTAGGTCTCGTAATGTGAAATAATCACCTGCTACTCAACACTGATTCACTTTAAAGACAGAGGGTCTGGATTTTTCCCCCCCTTTAGTCAGAGGTGTTATTTATGCAGTGCAGCAAAGTGATTTATGGTTCTGCTGAGGCTGGTCACTTTTCAATAGAGCATTGACAATGGCGGAAAAGTGCTGTGCTGTAAATTGCCTATGGACATGAAATGGCTCATCCGCCCATGCTTCACAAACAACAAACAAACCAGAAATATACAGGAGAAAATATGAAATTATACAAGCAGACCAATGTCATTATGCTCCATCAGGTTTCTGTGGCTCCTAAAGCGTATGTGTACATTGTGACACAGCTGCAGGACTCAGTCTTGTATCCATCTTGTTTCAAGAGGAGAGTTCCTTCTGCATAACTACGGTTTATCGGCATTTTTTTGTACTGTTTTGATGTGCAGATGGTCAAAAATAATTGCATAGTTTGATTTTAGTAATATCAGTAAATCCAGCAGTATTTAACATGTGGGAGAAAGTTTGAATGCATCAGACTTTAAACTTTTATCAAATGGGGAATATGATGACACATTGTTGAATTCTCATGTTTTATACACTGTTTCCAAAGTGACGTATTGTATGAGGTGACTTTGTCATCGGGAGGTGGAGGGGGTGATTGATGATGTGTCACCAAAGCGAGCCGCCTGCCAAGCTGCCAACCACTGTTTTGGACCAATAAACAACACAAAGGTTGTGATTCAACCAGTCATTGGTGTATTTTTAGCAGCTTTTTGAGCAATGAAGTTTGCTGTTTTGTGGTAACCTGTGCTTGTCTTTTCATTGTCATTTTAGGCACCAACCATGGGTGTTTTGTAGTGACCTGGCACTGTGTTTTGTGCATCCTTGTAGGCACCAAACATGGCTGCTTTGTAGTGACATGTCACTGTGTTTTGAACATCTTTTTAAGCACCAACCATGGGTGTTTTGTAGTGACTGGTCCAGCAGGGATTGTGCCACAAAAAGCAGTTGTTTCTTGCAGTGATTGCGGCATGAAAAGAGGTTGTTTTTTTCATTGAAACATCACTGTTTTTGCAATCGAGATTGTGCTACCAAAACAGAGTATTTTAAGCAAAACATGATCTTTTCCTAACCATAACTGTGTGCTTTTTGTGCCTAAACCTAGCCACATTAGCCACAGCCACTGCATAATAACACCCAAATGTAGCATGTCTGTGGTTTGCAGAAATGTACAATGTCAACATTTCCCCCAGGCAATAGGGTTGAAATATGCATGCTAACTGCCCAAAGTTTAGTATTTTGCCTCTTGTCTTGTCATATCCATTCATTAAATATAAAGTAAGTGCAGGCAGGTGATTAGCTTAGCATAGCATAAAGAGTAAAAGAACTTACCTTTCCCCAAAACTCCACTACATGTCAGTTTTACATTTTTGTTTTTGCATGGATAACACAAACAGGATATAATGTGGAAATTTCAATATGCATTGGTTTGCTGGGTTTTTAAACTTTGGACGGAGCCAGGTTAGCTCTTTTCCCCTGCTTCCAGTCTTAATGCTGCACTAAAGCTATTCATCTCAAGGATGCAGCTTCCTGTTTAGCATGCAAACATCAAAGCAGTTATCAATCTTCCCATCTAACTCTAAGCAAGAAATCAAATAAGCGTATCTCCCTAAATTAACTATTACTTTAAAATGGATTCTACCTGTTGTACATTCCGTAAATTATTTCATTATACTTGATAATAAGCTTGATTTCGTGTGAGTATTTCTACCGATATGCAATTTACATTTTTAGAATTAGTTGCAGAAAGCTGTATGGCAATTATGTTGAAAAACAAATTAGTTGGAAACTTTGTTGATGAGAAAAACAAACCACAACTTTTTCGGAGGAAACGACAAATGAAAAAATAATTAACTTGCACAACCTCTGCAGAAATAGTGCACGCAAAGTAATTAAAAGAGGGCGTGGATATACTAAAATGAGAAAAATATAATTATTCTTTTAATATACGGCATGCAGTGCTTTTTTTTATCTTAATATTGGTAAATTGTGACCTCAAAATATTTTCTTCCCTTGGTGTGACTTCCTGGCCAGCATCCACCTGACTGTATAAACAAATGGATTATTAGGAAAAAAGTTGTCTCTTGGCTGTGAAGAAACGGAGATGTCAGCTAAGAATACTGGCAAGTTGACATGAGGTCGAGACAGAGGAAGGTTTGTGATTTCATAACGCGTATCCCTTTCGGAAATAACCTTCACAGACACAGAGGACGAGGCTACACTATTACACTAATTACTGCCCAGACGCTGTCAATCGGGATATTCATTATGCCTTCTGCAGAGAAGAGGGGGGACGAGAGGTAAACAGAGGTATTAAGGTGGTCTCAGCATGGGTAATGAGAGACTTCACAACTCTATCTGTAGCACTGTCATGAAGAGAAACAAATCAAAAGGACTGACAAATGTGTAATATGCTGTGGTCATCTGTTACAGCTGAGGTTTGCTCTGTTGGGCTAGCTGAGAACATCCATCAATGACTCCATTAGCATGGAAAGAGTGATTGTGGATAATGTCCCTGCGCTGGCACTATGAGTGTGATACTGCATATTATTACCGTTACTTTATCAGAGAGGTCTCGTCCTAGATTCCATCCTCATATATATTTCTCCTTAATCTATCTTATTAAAATGAAATGAGAATTAATTTAGAGCGGGGGGGGGGGGCGCATACAGAGAATGGGCAAGGCCGGTTAAAAAGAGCAGGTGAATACTGTGTGTGAGACAAGGTAGAACTGGTTTAACAAGAAGAGGACACTGTTTTGAGGACAAATGACAAAAGGGACAGAAACGAGAGAGAACGTTAAAGGGGGCGAATGGATGCACAGATAAGACGGTGTGAAGGAGAGAGAGAAAGACAGAGAAGAGGATTAGAGACGGTTTGGCTGTATGATTTGTTCCAGCTGCACTTGATCGATCCGTTCCAATAGCCAGTTGTCTGTGTGCAATCAGCCGTCTTTAACTACTGTGGGGCCTTATTGCTACAGTCTGTGCAATCCTCTAAGAGCTGGAAATGTCCAATCATTACTGCTGCATGTCTCTGCCCTTACACGTGTACAAGTTGCAGCTTTGCCCTGAGGCCTCGGATATAGTCACTTTGAGCTACCCGTGGGCTACCCCAAGTAGCCTGCATACATTTAGAGTGTTTCAGAAATTAATACTTTGTGCCTGCGAGATGAAAGCTGCGTTTTTGATCGCACACTCTGTCCTTTTACTTTTAGTAGGTGCCGTAGCTGCCCTCACAAAGTAGATGCTGTTGCATGCAGTATGCACACAATGGGGACATACTTCTTCACCATAATATTACATCCTGAACTTTGAACATTTTGTTTAAACATCCCTTACCTTGGAGATAAAACAAATCACAGTTCGCCAAGCTCGGCAGAGATGGAGGTCAACCCGGAGAGCTCTGCTGGTGTGTCCTTTTGCTGTTAGCTATCTTTCTGATCCTTTTGTTTACTTAAACAATTAATATTCCTATAATTACTATTCGACCAGTCATCAGTCACTTAAATGCACTGCCATCAGTCATTGTAGCTTCTGACAGCCGTCAACGAGCTGTCAAGCTGACATCTGTTTGCGGTTCAGTTAGTGTGACGAATTGTCTTTTGTGCAGAGGATTATGGGTCAATCTTCCCTTGCAAAATGCACCTGGATGCAGTAGAACATCCTGGTGTTTTTGGCACACTGCATTTGATGTACTATGTATTGGGACATACTAAATCTTTTTTTGTCATACTAAATTGTATTGTAGTACGAGTATTGCAATGGGTATTGGAATGCACAGCCAGTTTAACACATCCGGATGTAAGACATTACAGGTGAAAACATTTTTTCCTACACTTGTCAATTATGAGATTTTTGGGCTAGCTTGCTTCCACACAGTATTGTCTTTTTTCAGACTAGTGGAAAGAAAACATCCAATACACACATTTAGGTGTTTAATTCAGTTCAGATTTCTGTTCTCGAAATTTGCACATTTAATTAGAAAATGCATCGTTTGAATATTTTAACATATATTTCAGAAAATGTGATCAAAAAAATAATTGTCTTAGTGTAAATCATCAACTCTCACACACTGAGCCAGAGATCTGCACATCAGTAGCACTTAAAGACAAACATACTTTCCACTTTTATCCAGGTTTTTACTAATGGGTTTGGTCATATATTATTCATAGCCTGATTAAGGGAGCATTTTATTCATGAAAACATGGCAAAAAAAAATTTGGCAGTTTTTCCTGATGGTTGGAGTGATAAAGATTCTCTATAACCTAATATGTGAACACAATGAAACTGAACCTGGCTTTATCCTGTGTTCAGCTTCTTCTCTGGCAATGTGTGCAAATTGGTGCATATTTAAGTAAAAAATACCTTACTTGCATATTTAAAAATACAATTTCAGAAAATGTGGAATACAAAAAAATCTTGATGTAAATCATCAGCTGGGAGAGTTTTGTGGTCATATCTATTAGTTAAAATGTTAACCCTGTTCACCTGTAGTGCATCCGTGTGAGGTCATCAGCAGATTTTTAACAAGTGGCAGAAAGTTTTGAAGAGATGCTACAATGGCTCCGCTGCTGCTCTGTCTGAGTGATCTCACCATGGGTCAGACCCAATACCAGTCAAGTGCCTACTTCTGAGATATGGTTCTGGTAAGTGACCACAGTGCCTGTTAAGACTCAGTGTTTCTGTCTGATGAAGTGTTTAGAGAAATAACATCCATCCATCCATCCATCCATCCATCCATCCATCCATCCATCCAGCTTTGATAGACATAGTGTTTGAGGTGTGGCTAAATGCACAGGTTTCAAACATATGAGAACTGGACCTCCAAAGGGTCCGATCCAGCCCACTGGATGGCTTTGCACAACTTATATTGTTGTTAACCTTCAAAAGCTTTTTGACTTTGATTAGAATTCTCTGAAAAAACGATGAATGCTTATCATGGTCATATTTAAATATAATGAACATTGTGCAAGCTATTGTCAATCAGTGGCTTCTGTCCAAAAGAGTCTGTATACGGGCAGCGGTAGCTTAGTCCATTGGGTTGCGGGTTCAAGTCCCCATCCAGACCAAATTTGGAGCATGCTGGTGGCTGAAGAGGTGCCAGTTTGCCTCCTGGGCACTGCCAAGGTGCACTGAACCCCCCACTGTTACCTTACTCTGACATCCCTCCATTTAATACATGTATAGGTCCATATCAATATCACAATATTGGTGGAACCCTATTTCTGAGACGCTGCCAAAACTTTTGATTGGTAAATGGTTTATATGACAGTGGTTAACTTCACCTGCATCTTCAAATGCTGTTTTTTTTATGCCAGCATTACTACACAGGACTGCAAATGTAGGTAAAATGCACGTGTAATGACAGTGAGCTGAGAAAAACTGAGACATATTGTTGAAATTGCACATTTTTTCTCAGGACATCTCAGACTGTTCATTATCTGTTTTGTAAGTGGATGAATGTTTTCAGATTGTACATCTTTACACTAAAGAAAGGGAAACATTTGGAGGTGTTGTTATTTATAGGTCATTACGCAGTTGTTTTAGTGGTCCAGCCAACTTGGACTGCACGTTGCCCATGAACTAAAATGAGTTTGACAGCCCTGATCTAATGCGTCTAACATCTCCCTAACATGCCTGTGTCCATTCCAGCACTCATAAGCGCCCACGCACATCACACCAGGTTGCCGCAGCACGATTTAGTGCCACTGTCTCCCATTTTGGCAGTATCTTTCCACCCCACCTAACTTTTTGAGTATGATTCGTTTTTCCTCCAAATGTTGTTTACCATCATAGCTTTCTGGAGCACAATAAAACACAGTTTGACTTTCATGTATTGTAATTGACCTTACAGTAAGTCCCAGTTGGTAATACGTGTTTAGATTCTGGCTTTGTACTTTCTTGCCAGCTATTGTAAACACATTACTAGAGATTTTGCCCAGAAGCCAGCTCTGTAGAAATTGTTGTCTTGGAGAGGCAGATGGAGATGAGAGCTCTGTACATTCTGTCAGTCTAAGAAAATACGTTATAGATGTGATGCCATTTTTACTGAAATTAAATATATGCTAAATCAACAGATTTATAAAATGGATTGTGTGTTTGGACGGGTGATATAAATGAAAAGCAGTATTCCTGCTGTGAAACTCACTTCCTATAACAGTTGCCATATTGCATCAAGTTTATTTATCGAGCTTTTGCCATGCCTGCAGTGGCTCTTTGCAGAATTAAAACATGCCAAAAAAACACTCTATTTCAATAAGTAATTAAAGCCAACTCATTCATCAGCTGCATAAACAAGCAGGTATTTCAGATTGGAGATTTATCATAATTACAATAAAGGTATTGTGGCTGCTGCAGGCTGGTAGCTCATCAGTTCTCAGCAGCCCTGAACATTTTTAACTACCACACATTAGGCCTGTAAAGGACCTGTGTGTGTGCTGACAGCAGCGGTGCAGATGTGGGTGATTGTTGCTGTGCAGAGCTCAGACTTGATATATTGAATGAGTGATTTTCTGCACACCTACATGCCAAGAGAATATGGCTTTTTGGGGAGTGACGAGAAAATAGCTGATGCGCACGGTCTTAAAATGAAGATATTCATTCATTCAGAACTGAAGTTTCACATGTTCTGTTTTTTGATTCCCAACTGCTAGAACACATTTGTCACGATCTGTATTTCTGTAGCAACAAACCAAATTGCAGTACATGGGATTTACAGCCTATTGAGGTTTTGCTGTGAGCTGGTTTTGTCGGATCAGCTTTTTTTTTGGACCAATGAGAGTGAAGGAAACTACAATCATGCATCTCCTGAGCCCAGGATTTATGTTGATCACGTCCCTTGCTTATATCATGTAACAGCGTCTCTTGACTTTAAAATCCACTGTAGATTTATGGATAACAGTCCCTCTTAACCCCCCGACCCGTTCAACATGCAGTCCACCAGCAAGAGAGGGTGCAGTCGGGGGAGGCGGGGGCCAGATCAGAGGGAAGGAGGGGGGTGGCTGAAGAGATACAGCTGGATCATTGCATTGCCCACGGCACTCTGCATCGATCAGAGAACAGCTATAATAACCTTTCAGAAGCATGCTCTTGGCAAGGGAGAGTGTGGAAAAAAAACACCTGCCTGAATCTGTCAATAGGCACCTAAATTATGTTGTAGCAGCTATGAATAGACACACTCTTTAGGTCGTTTTATTGCTTTGGTTCTAGACAAGTTTTGCAGCGAGAGGAGAAAAATCTGTAATCCATGCAGGGTAGACATCCATCTGCAAAATAAGTGACTAACAAGCGAGGAAACAAATGCAACAAAATTAAAACTTAACACCAACACTGAGATGAATTAACAAAACCCCTCATGACAACAGAACACATGGTGGGAAATTGTGAAACAACAACAAGATGCGTGGAATGACAAGGGCAATAGATTCAAATATAGTTCCGATGCAGCGGCTGATTTATAAGTTCATTATGAAAGGCTATGTTTCACATCCATCTTTGTTGCTTTGATATGCATGAACTGTTGCTCGCCTCGTCGTGCGCTTTCAATCAGGGCTCTCCGCTCCGGTATGTGGCTCGTCGGGATGTTTACAGATGGTGTCAAAGCGGAGAAGAGAGCAGCAGAAACAGAGAGAAAGAGAGATGGGAAAAAATGAGGGATGATGGGAGAGATGTAAAACACAAAAATGATGTTAGAGGAACAAAGAGGATTTGAACCAAACGCAAATGCATCAAAGCAGCACATCAAAACATTACAAAAGCAAAAGGCAAAAGTAATAAAGTACTTCGTGGCCTGATATAGCACCACATCATCGCTGAGATAAAAATATGCAACTTGGAGACCCTCAGTGCTCCTGTGCATGGGCGGATATTATGAGACAATGGGTCCCTGGGCACAGACATGCAAAAGGCCCCACCACCTCTCTTCCATTCATCCATAGGAATAAGACACGTAGACTTTATGGTTGTTTCGCCTCTTTTTTTTTTTCTTTTTTTTTGTGTCACTTTGAAGTTGTTACTTACCTCTCTGTGGTTCTCTGTCTCTTTGAAGTTTTTTTGTGTGAGGTTGTTTTCCCCCTTCTTATAGTCATTTTAAATCTCTTTAAAGTTGCTTTCCATCTCTTTGAAGTCATTTTGTGTCTCTTTGTGGTCATTTTGAGTCTCTTTTTAATTGCATTTTTTTCCTCTTTGCAGTCATTTAGAGTCTGTATTTGTTTACGTTCACTCTGTGGTCATTTTGTATTTCTTTGTAATCATTTTAAATCCCTTTGTAGTCATGTTGTGTCTCTGTGATTGTTTTGCCCCTTTCTGTAGTCTTTGTGAGTCTTTTTGCATCCCTTTGGAGCTGTTTCGCATGTCATTGTATTTTTGTGTCCCTTTGTGGTCATTTTGAGTCCCGTTTTGATTATGTTTTGTAGTGATTTTGAGTCTGTTTGTGTTTGCTTTGCGTCCCTTTGTTGTTGCTTTGTGTCTTTTTGTGGTCATTTTGCATTTTCTTTGTAGTCATTTTAACTGTTCGTGGTTATCTTGAGTCTGTTTGTAGTTGCTTTATGTCTCCTTGTAGTTGTTTTGTGGGTCTTTGTGATCACTTTGCCCCTTTTTGTCTCTGTTTTCCTTTGCATCTCGTTGTAGTCGTTTTGTGTCTCTTTGTGGTCATTTTGAGTCTTGTTTCAAATGCATTTTGTCTGTTTGTAGTAATTTTGAATCCGTTTGTGTTTGCTTTGTTCTCTTCGTAGTTGCTTTGTGTCTTTTTGTGGTCGTTTTGCATTTCTTTGTAGTTGCTTTGCATCTCTTTTTGGTCATTTTGAGTCTCTTTCTGGTCGGCATATGTTAATTAGAGTGACATTTTGCAGGTGAAGACAGGGAGGGTCCCTCCTGGGCCTGTGCCCAGTAAGCCTGTTCAGTAACCCATCAATGCTAGTGTGAATTATCAAGCATTAAAGAAACTAACCTAATCTCTTTCATAATTGCACTGCAGTTAATTTTCCATGCAACGCAAACAGAAAAGAAAACAAATGAAAGCAGAGGAGTCACAGTGTGTAAATAGAGCGTGAAGCACTGGCAGAAATTGGTCAAATTGTTGGGTAGCTTCCAGGAAGAACCATTATTTTCCATTTAGAGGAAACTAATGGTCAACGGCTCATTTACTAATGGACCTTGCCAACACACAAACAGGGAGGAGGGTGGGGGGGACACATCTTGATATGTTTAATTGCTTTCCCAGTGCCCAACCAATCACGTTTGAAGACACACAAGAGCCGTTTGGAGGGTCTCAACTTCCTTCAGAAAACAAATAACGCAGGGTGTTGCATGTCTGATCTCCAGCTCATAAAGGAAAGCTTCTCTGGGTAGACATAAATATCACAGTGTGGATAAGGCAGCGTGAACATCGTGAGGCTTGTTACAGGTCTTAGCCAAAGCTCACACAAGACATGAGAAAAGAGAGAGAAATAAGGCAGAAAATTGCATTACGAGGAATAAATTTCTCCTACGTCTACAGATCTCTCTTCCTACCTCTCTCTCTTGCTCATGCAGTGTCAAAACAGCCAATTTTCTAATCAAAGCAGTTTACCGTGTGATTAAATATGAGCTGTGATTAGATGCTGCTGAGAAAATGATGTGTTTGTGAATGTATGCCTATACACTCACCCAGCATGTGCATGTCTTGTGTACATGTGTTTTCATCAGCAGCTGTCCTCATTGGGATGACGATCTGGAAGACATCAATAAACAATTATAGCTTGTGTGTGTGTGTGTGTGTGTGTGTGTGTGTGTGTGTGTGTGTGTGGTAAGAATTGGTCAGGGTCATGGCTGAGAGCAACAGCACTCCACTTACCTTCAGTCCTTGTGTGCTCATAAACTCTGAGGCTGCTTGAAACGTCAAATTTTAAATGTTTCCAATGACAGCGATGACAAACAGAAGGTGAAGTGGAGTCAATATATTGAACTGCTGCATGTGCCTTGAGCAAGTTACTTGAGAACAGTTATACACCACCTCACTCTCTGCGCCTTCATTGGTACATGTAGATAGTTTCCCACTTCAGCGATAAAAAATAGATTGGCAGTTGGCGGCTGTAGTCCCGGCTGTGTTCTGCGTCTCCTCTAAACATGAGTTGTCTTGTTGGCCAGCAGGTGCTCTGCTGGTATGGCGAGGTCTTCTGAGGCCTAATGAGCACTGACAGGCTGGCGCCTCCAGATGGAAGTGACATCTAACAGTCCCTCGCTTGATTTGCTTTCGTCTCCCAAGCTCATCCATCTTGTCTTTTTCACCCAGTCTCCCTCCATTCATGCATTTTGTTGTACCCAAACTGATTGTCTCCTGGCTTCAGCTTCATACTTAACAGACAGATATGAACGTGGTGTCTACCTTCTCAGCAAGATAGCACTAAGTTTCTATTTTCCGAAAAATGCTAACTATTCCTTTGGACTGTTACAGTAGTTTAAACCTGCATTAATTGTTTTCTTTTTGACACACATCCCTTACATATATCCCTTTATACAATTGATGTGGCAAACTGCCCATTTAACATCCAATAGACACAGAGCAACATTAGCATTTATTTTGTGCCATGTTTCTTTACCTCCTAATGAACATAAATCTAAAATTCAGTCTTCCATTAGCTCTGGTTTTGATCTCCACCAACAACTTCTGAGGGAAATACCTGGCTCTTCCGGTGCCAAATGCTGTACTATGTGCACCAGCTTGGTGAAGAGAGCAGATGGTAAAGTTGGGCTGTAAAACCACAACAGTGAGTTGGAAGATGCTAAATCGCTCCACAGTGCTGCAGAGAACTGATAATTCTCAGAGGAGTCATCACTATGAGTAGGGGGGGGGCTATATGCAAAATTCATATGAGCATATGAGTTGTTTTAGCAGCTAGAAGCTAATGATGCTAACCCAATAACCAGCACTAACAATGGCGACAATGCTGACACAAGGGTTGCTCCGGTGTAGAAATCTTCAAACTGGTTTGATATAAGCAGTCCCTCCAAGATCACACGGCAAAAAAACCCCCTTGAATTTGTGGCCAATTCTCACAAAAAATTGCAATAAAAATTGTGGCATTTGTATGTGATTTTTTGTGGGACATTGCAGCAAATGACAAAAACTGCACCTAGTGACAAAAGGAGGGGAAAAAAAGTGCTTTTTTTTTTTTTTTTTTTTTTTTTTAATTACTACCTCCAAAAAAATAAGTCATGTAATCACTTGTTATAATAATCATACTGACTATTACAAAAATAGCTGCAAATGTTTTTTGTTTTTTTTATAGTTCTCTTCTTTAGTTTTATTTAATTAGTTTCAAAACATGGACTCCAATAATGTTGCAAAAAATCCTGAGTGAATATTGTAGCTCTCAAACCAGACAGTGTGACTGTAGAACAACATGTAAGCTACATCTTCTGTAAACATAACATTTTAATTTAACAATTTAATTTAATTTAACATTCAACACATATTTTATGCATTTAAACAATGCAAATTCATATGTCAATACAAAACATTTCTACGTATTGCTATGCCATTAACACATTTGATGGCGTGTCTGATGACATTTTAAATGACTTCTGGAAAATGCAGAAAAACGTGAAAAAATCGTGGTACTTTTGAAAAATTGCAAGCCCGCAAATATTGTGGACTTTCGTTGAATTTGTGTTAATTAAAATAATGATCATGATTTTGGAGGGACTGATTAAGCAACAAACACCAGAGTGGACCAGTGCACTGAATTTAACCACTAGAGGTCGCATGCATAACTTCGGAGCTCTATGTCTACATTAAATCTCTTTACCATTCACTTTTGTTGCGTCACGGAAACAAACCATGTAGCTATTAGTTGTGCACTCGAGATCAGCCTGAAGACGTAACCACTTAAAAGATGGGTGAGTGGCCGACATTCCTTCTATTGAAACACGTAATGTAATGTAATGTTACTTTTTAAATAGAAACATGTTTTATATTGTCATACTTAATGAAAATGACATACAGTACAGTCAACAGTTGTTTTAAGTGATGGTCATTTAGCAAACCAGAAACTTTCAGCTCCCTGGCAATCTCCCTCCAGCCAGCTGTCACCTCATTTTGGTTTTTGTAATGAAATATGGAGGCATCCTATAAAAAATTCCTCAGTTCAACTTCATGAATCCGCTGCTCCTAATCCATTGCAATGCTTTCAAAGCAAGCATCAGGAATAAATAGACACAGGACATATGACAAAAGTACAGCTCAAAATAACAGTTTCTTTCGTCTTTTGTCTGCTTCAAATCTAAAATGTTGCCATACTGGCACAGTTTTCTTGAAAAATTCTGCAATGGCTCCTCTTGCCACCCACAAAAACCCATTAACTTTCTAATAAACAAACACGACATGCACCGCCCTGCCCCTCCCACCTCTTACTGCTCTACTGCTCAGCTCTGCAGTAGATACCACAGTAGCTGTATCAGTCCGTTTATAAACATAATATTATGTTACAAGTTAGATTTAGCGCAAGTGACACTGTCAACACCGCTTATTTTTTAATTTGCCAGAATGTGTCATAATGACAGATTCTGGGACCAGTAAAACTGAAAATAGCCCCAGCTCCAGCTAACAGTGTTAACCAAGGGGGAACGACAGAGTGGGCGCCACCCTTCCACAGCGCTGCCATCCCAATATTAGCGGTAGTTGCTGTATGTGCTCAGTGCAAAGCTATAGCTGTGAGCTCACCAGTGGGATACACACATAGACTAACATGCACGCACAGCTGGACCACAGCAAACCGCAGAGGTTCGAAGGACGTGGCACACAGCACGCAGAGGTAGCATGACCTTATTCTCTGCTCAGGACACCCTTACTCCACTATATTTCTACATAGCAAATACTGGTTTGCTGTTATCACCATGCTGTGAATGCTGCAAGCAGAATCTTGAACTTGTTCAGGATTACAGTGAATATAACAAACATCCAAACACAGCTGTCTATCTATAAAGACAGAAAAACATAATCACACTTAAGGCAGTAATCAGAAAGATTGCTTTTGTTGTGAGGCAACAGTGCAAAACTCTAAGACACAAGGCAACCTCAGGAAGAAGAAATATGTTGGGAATATTAAGTAGTGTAGGATATCAGCACAGTATGTCTTGCTCACCATTTTAATAGCCCCTTTTAGCTATTAATCTCACAGTGTTTCAGTCTTTATACCTCCATATCTATTCCTTCTCCGCCTTTAGGTATCAGCATTTTTTGCTCCCCCCTTCACCACCCTTCCTCCTCCCCTCGCCCCTCTCTGCCCCCCCAAAAAATAAGTATTTTTATTCCCCTCCAGTGGCGTTACTGCACTCCCCACTCTGGGGACCGCATATTAAACCTCGCCTCACGATCGATCTCAGATAAACACATTATGTTCCATCTAGAGCACAAAATGCAATCCTGATCCCACCATAATGACACGGTACACGGGGACAAAGCAAAATAACCACAGCTACAGTAACAAACCGTGCCTCTGTTATATCCAAAAGGCTTACCATTCAGGTCACAGTTGTTCAGATTACTTCTGTTTTGCTTGCAAGACCAGAACATGCTGAAATGAGGATGCTCATGTTGATGCCGGCCCTAGTTTCACATATTTTATTTTTCATTTTTCCCACATCTTATGTGACGTGGTGTAGAAGGTGCTTCATGTTAATTACCGAGCATGTGGCTTTAAAGGTGGGCCAAGAAGAGGGAGCCCTCCATCCTCAAAGCCAGCTGGAACCTTGGAGTCAGATCAAACGCTTACTGCTTGCAGACGGTGGAAACACGGCCTTAGCTCGCCAGCATTAAGTCATTCCCAAATACATACAAACACTCAATATGTGCTTGTGTGTGTCTGTGGGTATAATGCGCATGCTTTCTGTGGGCTCGCCCAGGCGAATATGACTGTTTGACGGCTCAGTGAATATCCTAGACTGATCTTTTGAGATATAAAATTCACTTTCATCAGAGAGAGTTTGTTGTGCTCGCAGTTTTGGAGACGTTGGAGAAGTGCACAATATCCCCACATCATGTCTGTGTGTTTGCAGACATGTGTGCATGTTGTTTTGGTGGGTTTGTGAGCTGGAGGGCTGCAGCCCTGTTCCTACAGTCTGCAACCACAAAGTCTTTGATCTGAATCCAAGGTTGTGGGATTCACTGTTGGCCATGGGGATGAAGGTCTCTGTGTCCCCAGACCCTTTAATTCATCAACACACACACACACTAACTACACAGATAAAAGCTTCAAAACTTTTAGATTTAGCATGGAATATACATTATTTGAGCTGGTTGATTCCAGCAAAGAGATTCATAGAATAAATGAACAAGGTTCAGCAGCAGATGTATCTGAAAATGCATTGAATTAAATTCTAAGTCCTCAGAACCCCATGACAATCAATATTTCTCGCCCTTGCTGAGGGAGCTAAACCAGAGATGGAAAAAGACAGGCAGGGGGTCTCACCTTCCCCCTCCTCCTCCTCCTCCTCCTCCTCTTCACAGTGATACTGAACTGGACAGAGTGGATGTGTACATGATGATGATGAAGTATATCCACGTGCAGCATATCCATAATCTGTATTTTTACCATGTATATTTATGGATTACAGCATCAATAATACAATACAGGATTGCAGTACACCCACAATATGATGATGCCCTGTTATAGGTTTTTTTTTTTTTGGCGAGTTTTTCCTTATCCCCTGTGAGGGTCCAAGGACAGAGGGATCTCGTATGCTGTAAAGCCCCCCAAGGCAAATTTTAATTTGTAATATTGGGCTTTATAAATAAAATAAAATTGAACAGAAATTAAATCTCAGTACAAGAGATTAAAAAAAACACAACAGTATTTATCCAGTGAGCCATCACCGATCTGTTGCAATTTCTGTTCAAAGAAAAAAGAAGAGAAAATCTGTTATTTAAGAAGCCAAAATCAAACATGTGCTGCCTTATCCAATACATTCTCAATACTAACTTGTCAAATACGGCAGCTTGGTCAGTGGCCTTATGCTTTAAACTATGACACTTTTGGTTGTTTAGTCTACTTCCCAACCAGCTATGCTGACATGAGTGGTACAGATTAATTTTTATTTATGCATTTATTTTTATTTAACCTTTATTTAACCAAGAAGTCAAATTGAGAGATTGAAAACCTCTTTCACAAAAGAGACCTGGCCAACATATAATACAAAATCCACAATAAAACAATTACAACAACTATTCAAAAATAGTGGCTTCTCAAGAAAAACAAGCACATGTCTTGTTTCCACATTCCTCACAATGCCCTTAATTTCATCTATGGATACAAGTGTTTCTAATTTTAGATCATTTTGAAGATTGTTCCATACCCATGGTGCACAGTAGGAAAATGCACATTTCCCCAGATGCTTCTGCTAAGAAGCATTAAAAAGTCAAGATTTGGAACTAAAATCATCAATCAACTGCAAGCAAGTTTTTGATAAGACCATAACTACCATCTTCTGACCATTTAGCTTAAATGCACTTGGAAGCACTTGCACTGGCTACACTATGGAGGGAGCATGAGTGTAAATAACAGTGTCATCCGCATAAAAATTCATTTTGCTTGAATGTCTTTACCCAAACCATTTATAGAAGTAGAAAACAAAAAAGGCCCCAAGATGGAACCTGAGACACCTTTAGTTATCTCAGGAAATTCCACTTTATGACCCTCTGCATGAACACACTGAGTACGATCTGCAAAACCTTTTCTTACGAATGCTCTATGTTGTGTAGTTTGACAAGATACCACTACCTTTGCTAAAACAATGAGCATGCTACAGTCACAGTAATATCAGCTTCCAATTTTTTTTGCTTTGATAGAGGAGGATGCAGCAGTTGTATCAGTTTTGGCAGTGTTTGGCAGCGCATTGAAAAATCACATCTACAGCATGATTCCTCCTTTTTCTCCGCCCATTTGAGTCTGCGTGTTTAGAAAATGTCAGATATGTACAGAAAAATGATGCACGGGTCCCCTCTGACGGTGTGACTTGACTTAGGCTGCATTATATTGAAAGACCTGTATACATCTTCTATTATTACCAACCCCTAATTGCTACGATAGCTGGACTCCTCACATACAATAACATGGCTTGTTGGACACCAGCTGATATAAGGCAGCCACAAGGTGACCCTGCTGAGACAGCTCTTTACCTTCTGTTCCCATCTTCAGGGACTCCATGGTAGTAATGCCACAGCGCAGGCTTAATGTAAAGACCAAAGAGAGAGGAGAGAGAAATGGTGTTGCCTCACAATTTCCAGCTGCTCTTATTTGTTGCGGATTGAACCAAGGCCAGCTGTGAGAGGAAAGAGGTAATTTAAGCACCTGTGGTGGATTGAAGACCTCTTGTTTCTCCTCCATCATCCTCTCTTTCTCCCTCTTGTGCTACTGCTCTTTCACTCTCTGTTCTATTTCCTCTGCAGTGGTTATTCCTGTCTGCATCTCCTACAACAGTCACCATCTCACGAGCCGAAATGATATGTACCCTCATATACGGCACAGCATAAATAAATAGAAAGTCCCAATGTGGTGAAATGCTACAGTATATATGGAAGACAGTTCTTCTGCTGTTATCCATTGGGAGAGGGGGAATAAGAAATATATTTAGGATGACATCTCTGGCCTTTTGCTGGCTGGATTTAATCTCTCGCCCAAAACTTTGCTTTCTGCTTCACTGTCTGTGTGGCAGACGAAGGGAGGCAAAGTGTGAGCAGCTGTGAGAAGCTTAAGTGACTGACACAGGGAGAGTGCTGCAGAGTGCTAACACTTTGAGGGTGATATTGAGAATGTGGGAGTATGAAAGCTAGATTAAAGGCGACGGGAGTATTAGAGAGGGAAACTGACAGAGGAAGAAAGACCAAGAAATAATTAGGCCAAGACTGTCTCTTTTCATATTTGCATTCTCTGTGGTTTCACTTCTATGTGCTTGAGCATACAGTCGCCTATGTATTCGTGTGTGTGAGTCTGTGCATCCTTTTTTTTTGTGTCAATGTGCCCATATGCATTCGTGCTAAAGTAAGCCTGCACATGATTAATGATGAATGCGATCTGCATTTGCAGAGCAACTTCTTTTAAATGCAATACACAAGATAAATGAGGTATTCTCTTCAACTGTGCGCAAATCCTTTCAAGAAAGGCACCTTAAAATATGGATTAAGGCTTTCAAACGAATATAAAGACAGATTAGGCTTTATGGTCCATACACAAAAGAAAAGGAGGTAATACAGATTATATTGCATGCGCTAGAAAATAAGATTTTTATTACATTTCATAAGCATGTGCTATATTTTAGTCCCCTTTGTGCATGCATAATTCATATTCAGTCCAGAAGTTAGAGAAATAAATGATTAGGTCTATGCGTCATCTCTGCCAGACAGCACCCATCTGTGCTTCCACGGGTAACATTACATTAGCGAGTGTGTGTCAGTGTAGGCTGGTGTGTCTGTATTTGTGCATGAGGGAGAAAGAAAGAGCAAAAGAAAGGGAAAGCAAGAGGGAACATACTGCCAGTGAGCATGCACAGCTTGAGTATATCTTTTTACAGGTTTTTCCTTAACGGGGAAGATAGTCTGAATGCTGCTGGGTGGAAGGCGTGTCATTAAAAGTTTCGCAGGCACACTGGATAGCTGTCAGAACCCATGCCAATTAGTGCCACTTTAGGTGTCAGTCTGGTAGGCAGGAGAGACGAAAGGCGAGGAAGCTGAGAGGAGCACCACGAGAACCCTGCTGACTGAGCCTTCCTGCTCAGCTGAGCATCCTACAAAGAACGTCTCGGCTTGATGCTAATAGAAGTCGAAGTCTTTGTTTCATCCACATGGCAAATTCCATATTAATTCATATAGACTGTATCTATACGTCTGAGAGGAGAAGACATCCTGTTACGTCATCCTCTGCTCTCCAGCTCCTATTTTCTACCTTATAAACATTCAGTTTAATTGAACTGGAGCAAAAGCATCACTAACAACATCCAAGAGTCAAGAAAGATGCTCAAGTTCTGTCCTCCTGATGTATAAGCCCGTATTAGTGTTGCTCTGACAACCTTTTTCAATTTTATTGGTCTGTTAAAGGCACCCTGTGGAGCTTTTGACCTCTAGTTGTGCTGCAGAGCGATGCTTTGATGAGCTGGTGCCTTTACTGTTTGTGGTGTGCTTTACTATTATGTGCAGTGGTGTGCACGTCACAAGCATGGGGGGTGATGTAAAACCCATTTCTGCAGGAAGCTGTTGTAATGTGCTGTAAAAGGTAGCAGGACGCCAATCAAATGGGAGAAGAAGAGTAAACAATGTAGCTTTTAAAATATTCAGGGAAAGGCTCTTGGAACTGTTTTATTACACCTTCTGGGGAAACTAAAAGTGTTGTGGTGAGAAACAAGTGTAATCAAAACTTTCTTTGTTTACAATGAAAAATCCACACGGTACCTTTAAATCTGTCTTAATCTGTTAAAAGGACAGATGAGAGTCACAGAGAGGATTATACCAGTAATAAAAGCCGGGGTAATAATAACTCTACTTTTACTTTATACCTTATACCGAGCCACCAGTATGTACCCACTGAAATAAATGTGCCTATAAAATCAAATACCACACCGTTAATCCAAAAATGAAAGCTTCTACTTTTTATTCATAACACTACAAAACAAAACACTAAGCAAGACATCCTATCATTGACACACTCCCCATTATTAAGATATCTTAATCCCTTTTGTTGACACAGAAGGCACTGCAATTTAATGCAAAATCATCACTCAGCCAACTACAAACACAGGTTCTTAAGCTGTTAAAACCATACTAATAAATATCTCTTATTTTGAAAATGAATGCAAATGGTAGCCTTGGTGAAAGGAGGGGTGGAAGTAAAAAGAAATAATAGCCAGATGTCTAATGGCAAGGAAAACAAACATATTGGAGTAGACCATGGGATCAAGGATTGTCTGATAATGAGTGTGGACAGACAGAGAGACCAGAGACACCAGCCTAACCTTTTAAAAGAAGAGTAGACTGAGTGCTAATCTTACTGCAGTTCAACATAATGCTGTAGTGCTCATTAACACAGTATGCACTGTTGAATACACAATTGCTAGTAGCTGAGTAAACTGAGGCTGTTCACTGTTTTACTCCTCTGGACATTGTACAGAGCTGAAGTATTATCAGGGTCATGGACACTTGACGGCCAAATGTTCTTGAACAGTGCAGGCGGACAACAACAGCAGCCGGAGGGCAATCCAGAGTCCGGCCACAATATTGACATGATAGTCTGAGTATTATAGGAAAACCTAACTGTGCACTGGCGTCCAATGTGTACACCTCACCTATTTATATTCAGGGTCATGCACTGGGCATTGTAATACACTCGATGCTCCTGACAGTTTGCTAATGAAAGGCTAAAATATATGTAATATTTTGTGTGTGGATTTACCAGACATAAAGAAATATGTATGTATTGTAATAATCAATTATACTGTGTCCCTATTTGTGTCCAAATAGTAAAATCTATAGATTTTAATCATGTTGGTGTGAAGCTTAAGTAACAGCTGTGCTGTGGCTCTATAGTGATTGAAATGTAAGTCTGTCACTGTCAGTGTGTCCACCACTTTGGCCAGAATATCTCAATATCTGCTTGACAGATTGCCATGAAATTTTGTGCAGACATTCATGGTGCCCAGAGGATAAATCCTAATGACTTGGTGATGCCCTGGTTTTCATTTAGCACCATCATCGGGGCGATATTTCAGTTTTTCAATACACCAGGGATAATGCCGGACAAGGTGTCCATGATCAGGAATTAATGCAGGCTGCCGAGGATAGCTGCCATCAGTTCCTGATAATAGACACCTTAAAGGGCATTACCTCGCTTATACATGCCATAGTCACAGGCCAAACAATTAAAACCATACATTTATATTTTCATGTGCAATCAAAATCTAAAGTTTTTCACAAGCCATGACTCACTGGGAGCACCTGAGGGTTTACCTAATACCAGTAAACAGGACAAACCTCGGATACGACGATATTTCTTGTGCACTCAGTTTATAGAATCCTTTGGCTCAGCTATCAGTCAAAAAGCTAACTTTATGCTAGCAGGATTCAATGTCAGAAACATTGTGTACGGCCAAAAAATGTTCCCAAAATCAAGATTTTTTTTGAGCAAATGATACGCTATGTGTACTGATGGCTGCAGCCTGAAGTAGCAAGTCAAGTAGCGAATAGGATGTGACATGATGACTGATGTGATACGAACTATCAGTTCATCAGTAAGTTCAGGGCCAGTGTACTTCTTGCAACTTGTGTGTTACAGTCGCTAGCCCATAGTGTGCAAAGAATAAGGCATTAAAAGGACTACACAGTATTTGAAAGTAAGCGGACGCTGACTGCATCCCTGTTATGGTTACTTATTTTAGTTACAGGGTGATACTATGGTTGCGTTAGTACATCCTATCTGATGCTCAACACTAAAATGAGAGCCCTGTTGTTTGAGGAAACTGGGTGTTCTATTTATGAATGAATCAACAAACGATTAAGTTAATTACACATTCACACCGTTTGGTGGTCTCCTGTTCTGTCTCCCCAGACAAAGTGCCCACAGTACACTCTGCTGCTCCGAGAATGTTGTGTTCTGAATAAGCAAACAGTCCGTTCCAACAGAGCTCCAAATTTATGAACAGTCCAGTCTGGCACTCGAACGCACCCTATGTAGACAGCATAATAATTTAGAATGGCTAACAGACAGCTTGAACTGAACTGAACTTCTTTGTAGATGTCCATTATCACGAATAAATGGACACCCTGCAGCCAATCAGAATCAAGTTTTAATCCAGACCATTGTATAATTTGCTTTACGATCAAATACCAGCTGAATAATACAGTAACATCAGCCTCAACCGAACTTCATAATTAGTGCTAGTTAGCAAATGTTAGCATGTCAACACGCTAAACTATGGTACATGTGATACCTTGAGCAGGTGAGCATGCGTCATTGTACTGACTGAGAACTGTAATTGTAGTGTTGTCTTTTGTATTAAGAACGTTGAAAATGATGCTATTTCAGACTGTGAAAAATTAAGAAGAATGGGAGAGAAACTGCATATTACAAATTAGGGCTGGGACGATATGCTTTTGTCCCGATTCAAATTATATTGTGGTTCTGCATAACTGCGATTTTACAAGTATTGCGATTCGATTTTTAAAGAATTGCGATTCGATATAACTGTCTGTGACAAAGTTTACACACAGCTTTGGTCATGTCCAGCTCTGCCTTTCCTGGAAGTGTGTATATATCTTGAAAATGAATGCTCCGCCTCTCTTGATGCAGCGGCTCCACCACACCACTAGGTGGCGTACAAGTTGAGTTTAAGTCCTTTTACCTTTTCAGTGTTGAGTAGTGTTAGACGAAGAATATGCAGACTTACAGTAGTGCACAACAACAAGGTTAAAGTCTAATAGAGCACAGGAAACATATGTCTGTAAATACAAATCTATTGCTCTGAGTTTATTTGCTTATGTTATGTAGAGTATTTTGAGTCGACTTCTGCCTGCTTCTTATTAAGTAGAGGAGCTCCAGGTCATGTTCACTTGATGACGATTAGCCTAAATCTTTTTTTATTGCCGTGGCTCACGGAGCAGTCTGCTTCTGGTCTGTGGCGCTGCATGTAGAGGTTTCAGTGTTGATTGGCTATCACTTGTGCAGTGTAACCAGTCAGTCAGTGGGGGCTGTAGGCGGGACATTGTTACACAATCAAGAGTGGGGACGTCAAGCATAGGGATGGCTGCATCAGAGCCAGAGGAGCGTGTTTTAAAATAAACATATTTTAATGGTTATCATTGAAAAACCTGCCTAAAATAAATAGAAAAGTATCAATTCTGGGGAGAGAATCCATTTTTAGAATTTTCTGAGAAAAAATCGCGATAAATCTATCAATCAATTTTTTTCCCCCACCCCTATAAAAAATGTAAGGCAGTGGTTCCAGTGGATTTCACAGAGCACAACAGCCTGTAAGAATTGTAAAAAAATCAAGTGTAGATGGTGCGTGTATCATTTGACTCATATTCTCAAAACAGAAAACTTCTGAATCTGTTCGCTTTTTTGTGTGTGTATACAGTATTAATAACTTGGGTTTCAGAGAAATGTTTGGAGAAAAAAACAAAATCACTGAATCTCACATGGAACTCACATCAGCAGATGCTATCACAGAGCATAATCAACTACACAGGTTTCTCCCAGAGTATTGATGGAGAGAATCGTCTCCAACTAATGAAAGGTTACAAACACCAAGACAGTACTGGAATCAATTCACCATCGTCTTTGTTCCAATTATGCCGAGCCTTCTGGAGGTGTCACACAGATTTGTCCACAGGCTGTGTCAGTTAATTTGTACAGTTGGTGATACAATAAGAGACACACTGAATCTGTGAGTGGTCTCATTAATTAAAATGGTTTCCGGCTGTCAGCTACCCTCAGAAAAGTTTCTTTCTTCAATATGTTGTGAGTATACCAATTTAACTCCAAACACAAGGGGCTCTAGTTTCGCAGACCGGATGCGGCGGAGGCGCAGCGCACCTGCGCTTCGCCAACTGGGTGTAGCCAGGCGGATTTTGTAAGTTTGGCACACACCTTGCGCCCTGGCGCAGCTACTCCTCTATCCCACCTCCGTCCCTCCTGCTGACGCAAGTCGGAAAGAGGGATGAGAAGAGGAGAGAAGGCGTGGTGTTGTTCTGTTGCTTGTGTTTTGTATCTAGACTTGCCAATGAGCTATCAGATGCCTTGCTAGAAGCATAGCTCCAGAGATAATAATGTTGGTCTGTTTACCACTTCGGTCTACACATTGCTCGTTACTTTTTAAAAAAATGTAATGTGTTAAGTAGTTGCTAATACCTACACATCAGGATGTCATATTGGAGGTTGGGGAAGGGGGGTGTTGGCGGCTGGAGCCTGTCACAGCCGATGTTGGGCGAGAGCTAAGACTGTCACAGAGCTGACATAGAAAGACAAGTAAGCGTTCACGCACACATTCACACCTATGGCCATTTTAGCGTCACCAGTTAACCTAACCTACATGTCTTTGGACTGTGGGAGGAAGCCGGAGTACCCCGAGAAAACCCACGCTGACACAGGGAGAACATGCAAATTCTGCACAGAAGGGCTCCCCCACCCTGGGTTCAAACCAGAAACTCTCTTGCTGTGAAGCAACTATGCTAACCACTGCATCACCGTGCTGCCCAAAACTATTCCTCCGCTGTACTAGTGCTAATAAGCAAATGTTAACATGCTAACATGCTAAAGATGACTGTGGTAAACTGTATGCGAATTTTCAAATCCCAGGATAGCAATGGAATAGCCCGCCTTACTCTGCTTTTGTTTCGCTTACCCTGACATTCTTACCCTAACCGTAACCAATCCTACTCCTCTTGCCTAAACCTAACCAATCCAACCAATGAAGCCTAGTAGCCTTCTGGCCAATCATAGGGAACATAGGATGGGTTGATATCCTAGGATATACCAGTATACCTGCTTAACATAAGCTATTTAGCATTGTCATTGTGAACATGTTAGCATGCTGACATTAGCATATAACCTTATAGCACCGCTGCACAAAAATTACAGCTTCACAGAGCTGCAAGCGTCGCTGTAGAATATTGTTCAACCATCCAGCCAGAACAGTTGGAACAATCTTCTGCAGCAGCTAAAAATAAAGTTAGAAATAGTGAGAGTTTTGTACTTTTCAAGAGTAAGGTCATATTGCCTGAGCAAAATCAACTCACTCACTGTTTTCAGGTTCACCAGATTGTTTGGACTGTAGGACTAATGGTCAACAACAGCACCTTCCTGCAGCAGCCGCCCTGCCGCTGTATAGCAAACTGTAGCATGTGAGCAGCCACTGTATTGATTTCATATATTAATAAATGTGTGGACATACAGTCAATAGAACATCTTGTACACTTAATTTGTAGCTTGTGTGACTTTCCACATTATGCATCAATACTGGAGCTCTGAAGCCTTGTGATGAATAATAAATCTCTCTATTTAGCTATCATCATTAGATGTTTTTTCTCTCACTCTTTTAATGAAGCAATTACTTTATGTCAGCACAGTCACTCACAGGACAACCCCGAACCTCTGTTAAAAAACGAAATTACACTGAATTATACAGAACTACAAGTTCATTACCATAAATATTGCTGAAAGTAATTATCTCCAGGCTGTTCAAATTGGACTTTAGTTTTTTTGAAATGTTCCTCCGTCAAATGTTCTGTTCATTATTTGTCGATTTGAAAATTACTAGGGAATAAACATGAAGAGGAAATGGACAACATTCTTCACCCAGCCATAATGGAGTAACTTCTCATATCTGTCTTCATAATTCGACATCAGTACACAGACACAGATATATGTATCCCCTGTGAATGCTCTTGTAGAAATCTAGCTGGTGCCGGTAGAGGGAGAAAAGGCAAAATGGAAACCTATTTGGAGTGAAGAATTAAGAACAATGTGCTGTATGCATTATAGATGTTGTACATAAATGTGCTTGTGCTTGGACTAATACATGCACTGAGTTACTGAGAAGAATTCATAAATCAGTGAGATAGGCCTTCACTTTGCTTCAAAGGTAAAGAAAAAAGTTCAAATTTTAAATATGCAAGAATGACTTAATGAAGATGATGAAAGATTGTTCAATACCTTTGACATCTGTCATTTTATTGGAATGTTTTTTTTTGTACTGTAGCCTAAATTAAGAAAAGACTGAGTTGCTACCAGTAGCTGTGCAAAGCTGAGGTTGACCAAAATTTAATTT